>JAUMHE010000069.1:7456518-7520299 GCA_032359235.1 Enteromius mattozi | reverse complement strand
TGGTTGGATGGAGGGAAGCGGCTGCGATTAATTCGGCAGCGCTTCTCCCGAAACGATGTTATTAACAAAACATACCTAAAACAAACCTTAACTGAAATAATTTTAAATATATAAAAATAAACTTCAACAAATTGCCAAGGCAAATTAAATTATCAAAACTTGATCTAAAGTTGAAATAAAATCTGAAAATATATTAAGAAAGACTATAATAGTATCTTGGTGACAGGCTGCTATTTTCTATGACGTGAAAGTGGAAGGAGACCTGATCATCATTTCATCTGATGGCTTGAAGGCAGATTATTCATATTTATAAGTGAACTATACCTTAAACTTCAAAGATCTCATTCTGTTTTTACAACCCGTGTTTGTTGGTTGATTCCAGGTGAAGGCTTTTGAAGAGCAGATACACGGCAGTGAACTAAAGAAGCAGCTGACAGCATTACAGCGACAGACTGAATTGCTGGATGAGGAGAGAAAAGAGTGGCAGCATAAACACACTAAAGCTGAAACCGAGGCTAAAGACCTCAGATTCACAGGTACCACATTAGGGGTCAGTTTTTAGATTTTTGGAAAATAAGGTTCTGATGCTCACCAAGGCTGCATTTATTTGATCAAAAAATACTGTAAAAACAGTAATATTGTGAAATAATATTATTAGAATTTAAAATAACAGTTTTCTGTTTAAATATATTTTATGATTTAAAATTTAGAATAGAATTTTCAGCCATTAACCCAGTCTTTAGTGTCACATAATCCTTCGGAAATAATTCTGATATGTTGATTTGGTATTCAGTCTTATTATCAATGTTGAAATCAGTAGTTCCTCTAAACGTTTAGTGGAAAACATGATACGTATTTTCATAATTTTTTAAATAATAAAAATAGAATTTTATTTGAAATAGAAACGTTTTGTCACATTGCTACATTTATTTGTTGTCATGTACTGCATCTTTGCTAAATCAAAGTATTTAATTTCTCCCAAAACTTTTGAATATCTGTGATGTTCTGCAGTGGAGGAACTGAAAAAGAAGCTCCAGCAGGTTTCCAACACACCACCAGCTGCCCCAGGACCCCCTCCTCCACCCCCGCCCCCACCTCCTCCACCTCCACCACCCCCTGCCTCCTCAAGCAACCCACTCAGGTGAGTGTCTGTTTGCGACGAAAGCCATCACAATTAGGGGATACAACTTAATAACAAAAAAGATCTGATGAAAACTGAAGTCAATAGGCTGTTTGCTCGCTGGAAGGTTTCAGTGACACATTTCTTGTTGATTTTTTTTCTTTTGTCTTTTGTCTCTTTTAGCTCGTTACTCTCTATGCTTCGTAAGAAAAAAGATGTGAGCGCTGAAATTGCATTAGTAGAGAAGGACTCTTCTGAGACATCCCCAGGTAAAGAGCAAAGAGCTATCAGAGTTCATTTCCAATCTGTAAACTAAAGTTTTGCTTTATAATAATTAATAAATGCAAAGTTTACATAGATTAATAATTTAAAAGCACAGTAATCAGTGATGGCTGATGGTTCAAGTATTTTTCTTTGTTTCGTTTCATTAGCAGGGCTGCCCTACATTTGCGTTCGCTGTTAAACCACATGAAAGATTTCAGACGTTTATATTGACCTTTTGGATTAGTGTTGACTGTTGAAAGTTGAAAGTTGCAGTGCATTCCGTCAAATGGAATGTAATTAATGCACACTGTTTCACATAAAGAAAACTTCTGTTCTTCATCACAGGAATGGGTGAAAATGAAAGACTTGAGGTCAAGTTCAAGTTTGTTCTTAACCATTTCTTTCAGCCTTACACTAAAAAAAAAAGAAGACTTGCAGCTGAAGGACAAACACATTTGTACAGAGTTTGGATAAGTCATTACCTATTTATGCTAAAAAGCGAATTGACAATTCTTCAGTTATTGGCATGATGTTCAGGTTTATAGAAACTGACTGATGAACTTTAGCCTTCCTTTTATCACTAGTGCTCGATTTTCTTTTTCACTGGGCTTGAATATTTTCAAGAAATGGTTATCTTTCCAATGGATTGACTAAAATTCTTTCACGACCTATAATAAGTATAAGTGCAGGCCAAAGCTTAGATACTTTTGTAGAATAATTGCAGTTTTCTTTCAGGTGTTCTTGTTAATATTGAAAAGCATTTTTATGATCTCATATGAATGGAAGATTTTTATTGGACTATACTCTAGCTCTAAAATGCAATGCCAATTTAGTGCCTTTGCAAAAGAGAATGTTTTTAGAGAGATTTTTATCATGTCAGACAAACATCAGCCTGGTAAGCAGATAATATTCACATTTTTTGTTACAGTTAATGACAGAATGACTAAAAGTGTTTGCCAAGGCCGCTCAACAAAAACAAACATCACAGATCAACTTTCTTTTGATTTTTTTTAATGATTTTTGTGCGTGCCAGCTCAGATAGAAACCCTCGCAGTTCTGTTTAGTGATGTCAGTACATCTGATATTATTCAGTGTCTGAAATGACTGCTAATGAAAAGCAGCAGATGTGTTTATCTACATCTGTGTTGATCTGTTTAAATGTACTTTAATAGAAATCCCATTTGTCTGTCCGTGTGTATGTATGTGTGTGTGTGTGTGTGTGTCTGACAGAGAAGGACATCAGACAGCAAGCTGTGGATGAGATGATGCAGCGCATCAAAAAAGGAGTTCAATTGCGACGAGTTTCCCAGAAAACCAACAGAGGCAGACCAGGACCGGTACAAATTTCATACAAACACAGAAACACTCACTACTTTAAACTTTTCTTTTATTTGGTTAATCAGTGTCATTAAATGAAAATACTTACAATATCCTGATTAAATATTTAGCAAGGATGCATTAAATTGACCAAAAGTGACAGGAAAGACTTAAGCAGCACAACTGTTTTTAATATTAAAATTAACATTAACAAGAAATGTTTTTTTGAGCACCAAATCTGGATTTTAGAAGGATCATGCCACAGTGAGACTAGAGCAATGACTGCTGAAAAGTCAGGTTTTCCATCACAGAAACACATTTGACAGTATATTAAAATAGAAAACAGTTATTTTAATAATATTGCACATTATTACTGTTATTGTAGCCTTGGTAAGGATAAGAGATTTTTTTTAATTATTCACATTAAATTAACATTTTAAAGAGGTCATGAATGGCATGTGAAAGACATATAAGAGGTCACTGTACTATAAAAACGTCCAAATTTCTGAAGTTTTCTTGTTAGTATAAGAACAGCTGATATTGAAAGCAGTCAAAATGACAGGTTGTGAAATGTACATGTGCTTCTACATTGCTGCCTGTTTAGCCCCATACACTGATTCATGCATGTAGTGTTTACAAGAGTGGCGAACGCACAGGTCTACGCAGAAACCAAATTATAAAAATGACTCCAAATACGGCAAAATGCTGTGCAGCCCCGAGTTGTCTTTCCATTGCTGTTCTTCTGATCCCAAAGTTAACAGAGTGGATGAAGTTTATTTTTAATGAAGTTTCAGACCACGTTAGTAAGAACTTTGTTTACTTCATTGTACAGTAGATTTGTTTACAAACAAGGAACAATTTGACGCAGGATTTTCATAAATATTGAAATATTGATATTAATGACGATACTTTACCAACTATATTGAATCCAACAGTAATGTCACGGCACAATAGTGTGAGTTTTTATTACGTGATCACTATATGCGTATATACTAAATCACAGCAGCATCCATCTGTTAGGGAAGTAGGCCTTCAAACAAACACAAGTGTTAGCCAATCATAGTGGTGGACATTTACTTTCTAATCTACAATATGGCATGCCTCAAACAGAGGCAAGCCAAAAACAGGACAGAAAATAGTCGATTCAAAAAAAAAAATTGTGATGTAAATATATAATTGTATATAATAACACTCACTTAAAAATAATAACACTCACTTACATAGTCTGCTTAATTGTTTCTCTGGTTTTTCTGCAGAAAGAAGGGACAAATTCTGCCATACAGGAACTTCAGGGAATCCTGGTTAGGATTGCTTTATTTATTTAATTTGATTTTTTTAATAATTGATGATTACTTATATATGTTTATATGTATATATGTTTTTTAATATAAAATAATATAACAAACATATTGCATTATAATTCAAATGTGTTTGAAACTAGCTGTTGGTATAGTAACGGAATCTTTCTGTTAGAACTCCGCCAAGCGTCCCAGCCCCTCCTCCTCGCCAGGGACGCGCCCTCCATCGCCATCACAGAAGTCTGAGCTGGAGAAGGCCCTGGAGAGACGGAGGGGAGCACTGAAGGCTGCAAAGAACAACAGTCAGTCAAACACACACATCCATTTCAGCACATTTTCTCGGTCTCCTGAGCCAGATCATCCGTTTAACTTTTCAACCCTTCCCCTCCAGCGAATTCCAGTACTGCCCCAAATCTGCCCCAGATTAAGCAAACCCAGTCAGAACCAGGCCAGAACACAAGGGACCAGGTCCAGGACAAACCACAACACGACAACCACAATATGCTCTGATCAACTCAAGCCTTCATAGGAGCTCACAGGTTGTGAGTATCTGATTTTTTTATGTAGAGCCGTGTATTTACACACCATTTCACACATTTCTTCCTGCACCAGCATAGTTCATCCAAACTAACCAAACACATGACTACAAAATCTTAAAATGGGTGAAACAATTTACTCCCAGTTGTTAGTTATTTTTTACTTTTGCTTAGTTCAGAGAGTGTCTATATTCAATTTCCACATCCATAACAAAATACGGTAACACTACATTTTACGATTACACCTATTAGTTGCTTATTAGCATGTATATTATTAGAATATTAGCTATTTATTAGTGCTAAGTAAGCACATATTAATGCCTTCTTCTACATCCTTAATCCTACCCAATACCAAAACTTAACAACTACCTTACTAACTATTAATTAAGTTAATAAATTAAGAATTTATTGTGGGAAACTCATAGTTAACAAGAGTTACCTATTCTAACGTATAATCTAAAATATTTTAATATAATCTATGATTCAGTGCTTTAGCATTAACTTTTAAAATGTGTTTTTTATTAATAATAAAATCCTAAAAAAAAAAATTTAGTTTCCACAAACATGTTAAGAAGCACAACCATTTTCAACTTCATAATAATTATAAATGTTTCTTGGGCATCTGCATATTATAATGATTTCTGAAGCTTTGTCTTTCACAGGAATACAATATTTTAAAAAATGTATTAAAATAGAAACAATATTACTGTTTTACAGATTGTCTTTCATCAAATAAAAACAGCCTTGTGAGAGTTTGTTTGACATTTAACAATTATGTTTTTGAAACAGAATGAAAAAGAATGTTTCTTTTGAATGGTAGTGTAAATGCCACTTATACAAGAAACTGTCAGTATGAAGTAATTGCAAGAGATCTCAGATATTATGGTAATTTCAACAATTTTATTTTAGCACATTTGAGCATACTTTGGGATAAAATCTGAGATTTCAGGATAACTCCAATATTCTTCACAAACAAAATTATCTAAACTGTCAAACATTTCATAGCTTTATATTATTACAGCATGTCATGCATGAAATTATAGAAAATGTTAAAACTTAAAAAGTGTTCAGAAATCCATGAAGTCTCCAGAGCTGTGAAAGAGCAACCCCTAAAAAATAACTTTTGTCTGCAACAAACATATTAGTCACGCTGTATTAACTTGAGAACATTTAAACATCTACATAAGTGGTATAATGTTTTCTTTGCTTTGAAGGACTGAATATATGTGAGTGTTTAATAGTAGTGAAACGAAATCCCCCTCCGTCCCACTGGACAGTCACTGAACAAAGTCACTGACACATGCTTTGTCTGTGTGAGAAGCATTTCTAGAGGGGCGTTGGTGACTACCTTGAACATGTGCCAGACTAGTGTGTTCTCAAATGGCTTTGGCTAGACTAGTATTAACCTTCTAACGTCCTGCTCAGTAATTACAAGGCACTGATGTGAACTACTCCCCCTCTTAACAATCTTTTTACTGTTTCTTGATCCTGGATATTTTTTCAGGTTCAGCACTGGTCTTTCAAAGAATTGGTGTTTTCACCAACAGTATGGCAGAGAAGCAATTTTCAGTCATCAATCAGACAATGAATCAATGCTATTTATACATTTATTGACTGAGCTGTAATGAAATGTTTTATTCTTTTTCATATTATTGACATGCCGACATGACAATAACAAAGCAGACAATAAAGCAATTTAGTTTAAATGGATGGCTTAAGTGAAGGATCTTGAAAGCATGTATAGGAACGGGCCTGAGGTGACTTAATTTATGGCAGCCCTGAAGGCAAATTGTGAGAGGTGGTTGATCTTTGTGACTCTCCAAATGCTTAATTAACGGAGGTTAGACTTTCGAAGGGTGTTGTTACACAGCAGAGCACATACTTGCTTTTGTCATATGAACTTCCAGCAAAGACAACATATTGTCACAATATCCAGTTGGAGTTCCCTCTGTGTCTCCACCAGAGGGCACTCCAGCCAGATCAGTGCCACGCTGTAGGACTCCATTACTCATCATGCCTCACTCCTGGGACTGATCACACACACCTGCACCTCATCACCACACCCACATACTGATTACACACAAACACACATAAAAGCCAGTCTCAAACTTCCATTCTCTGCAAAGTCTTGATTTGCCCTGGCTATCATTTCCGAGCGTTCTTTCCCATTCTTTTAGACTGACTGTGCCCACCAAGAACACTGACCAGGGATCCTCAGCCTCCCTAGTCATGGCTACTGAAATCATCCATAAACTCTCATCCTGTCCTGTTCACCCTGTTATGGCAACGGAAACCTAGGACTTCCCATCTGACCCGTCTCCGGCCTTGGGGACCACCAATGAACTCTCTGCTGCCTTGTTCATCCGGTTGCGACCGTGAAAGTCAAAGAGTTCTTGTCAAGCCTAGTCCCGGCCATGGAGGCCAATGATCTCTCGCCTCGCCCTGCTATGGTTAAGGAAGCCGCCCATGAGTCTTCGTCATGTTTAGTTATGGCCACGGAGGTCTCTGAACCTTCGTCTTGCCCTGCCACAACCAGAAGAGCCGCCATTGAACTCTTGTCCTGCCCTGACACAGCCAAAAGGGCCACCATTGAACTCTCATCATGCCTAGTCCCGGCCACGGACGCCATTGAGCTTTTGTCCTGCCCTGCCACGTGCATAAGGGCCACCATAGAACCCCTGCCTCGCCTTGCTACGGCTAAGGAAGCTACTTTTGGACCTTTGTCATGCCTAGTTATGGCCACGGAGGTAGCTGACCCCTCGTGCTGCCCTGCCACGGCCATGAGGGCTGTCATTGAACTCTCATCTCGCCATGTCACAGCTAAGGATGCCGTCTCTGAGTCCTTGCCTTGCCTGGTCACACCAATGAAGGCTGAAAACTCCTCGTCCTGCCCTGTCACGGCTAAGGAAACCGTTTCTAAGTCCTCATCCTGCCTTGTCTGCCCTGTTTTGGCCATGAAGGCCGCTTCAGAACTCTTAGACTGTCCTTTTACCGCTTCTGAGGCCATTGTTAACCTCTCTGAGTTCTCTATTCCAGTCACGCCTGATCTGCCCTGGGGTCCTGCGATTCAGTCCTGCCTTCTGAGTTGTCTGCTCTGCCCTGGAGGGTCTCTGAACCGCTCGCTCCGCCCTGGAGGACTGGGGGAAGTACAGGGGATCAGGGACAAAGTCAAAGTTCTGTGACTTTGTCCCTGGTCCCCTGTACTTCCCCCAGTTCTGCCTCTACTTCAGCCCCCTCCTGGACAGTAGATTACTCTCGGTTTTGAGCATCTGGAAGCCACTCCTGGGGGGGGGGGGCTATGTCACGATATCCAGCTAGAGTTCCCTCGGTGTCTATATCAGAGGGCACTCCAGCCAAATCAGTGCCACGCTCTAGGACTCCATTGCCCATCATGCCTCACTCCTGGGACTGATCACACACACCTGCACCTCATCACCACACACACATACTGATTACACACACACACACACACATAAAAGCCAGTCTCAAAGTTCCATTCTCTGTGAAGTCTTGATTTGCCCTGGCTATCATTTCCGAGCATTCTTTCCCGTGTTTGTTGTTACCATGGACTGTTGACCTGGATTCCGATTGTTTGCTGCCTGCCTCGACCTTGCTCTCTCTCCCTGTACTGTGATTGTTTGCTGTCTGCCTGTATACCTCGACCTTGATTCTGTCTTGTCTCCATTGCTCTGTTTGCCAGTATTTGACCCTGCCTGTACGAACTCTCTAATAAATAAGCTGCATATGGATCCACACGCCTCCGTCTTGTTCGTCACAGATATATATATATTCTTTTTTTTTTTTTAAGCATCCATGGAAGGAGCACATTTTGAAAGGGTAATGACATTGCTTTTCAATTTGAAATGCAAAGTTCAAAATATTCATATAGTCAAATCATGAATAGATTTTTTTTCAAATTACATTAAATCTGCTACAAAAAACCTGATAATGACATTTTAATGCACCTCACTTTGACTGTAGAATTATATAAGGTAAGATTATTGTTTTCTCAAATACATATTTAATTAAAGCTCACCAAGGCTACATTTTGTCTTGATCCAAAAATATTGTGAAATATTATTACATAATGATGTTATTATATATTTACAGTTTAAATAACTGTTTTCTATTTGAATATTTTGGAAAAATGTAATTTATTTCTGTTGGCGAAGCTGAATCGGCATCATTAATCTAGTCTTCAGTGTCACATAATCCTTATGAACTTTTTGTAGAAAACAATGATTTTTTTTTTTTCAGGATTCTCTGATTAATAGAAAGTTTTAAAAAAGTAGTATTTATCTGAAATAAAAATTGTAAAATAATAAAATGTTTTAACTGTAATATTTTGATCAGTTTAATGGAGTCTTGCTAAATAAATATATGAATTTATTTTTAAAAAAATCGTACTACCCCCAATTTTCGGAATAATTACATAAATAAAAACATTTGACATGTATAAGGTTTTTCAGACCTTGATGTGAAGGCCTTTTTAAAAGTCTGCAAGGCTGGAAAATCATTAAGGATAGGTTTAAAGTATCAGCTTTTTGACTTGAGGTCAGTGATGAAGTGTTTCCTTTGTCTGCTCATTAGTATTTTGGGTAAGCTTCTTCATTTCTCATTGTCTAATATAAATTCGATCCCTGAAATTTTTTATCTTTCCCCATCCAGTTGACAGAGAAGCATTTTATTCCATCCGAATCGCACACTAGATCAGATTTACACAATGCAGTGATGTTTGTCATGCCTCGTTACACGACAGGATTTCATTTCCTCCGGTGAGCTGCAGCTGCTGTGTTGTTGTTGTGCTGTGAAACAGGAGATGTGTGTGTCTGCGCTGAGGCTCAGTGACGCCTTTCCACTGCTTTCACACACTTAGGCACAATTTCCAGCGTGGCTTAGAGCTCTTCATGGGGTTAAATCTTCCCGGACACAAGATGAAACTTTATTCCCTCTCACTCGCTCTACTTTCTTTCTTTTTTTTCATTTTTTTTTTTTTACTCTGTTCGTCACCTGACCCTGACCTGCAGCAGAGAATAACACACACCGTACACTCCAATTCAAGGCTGTGTTTGAGAAGCGTATTATAAATGTGTTAGTGTGGACTGTCATTGTGTTTTGTGAATGAAAGAGCTTCGTGGAATGTTGTTGTGCCATTTCAGATGTAGCTTTGAATCTTTGGGGTCCTTTAAAAGCCGCAAGGATGTTTGTAATGTGAATTTAGTAAACAACAATGTTAAATGTGGGTTAAGCTACTGTTATTCATGAAAAATTATCATATTTTGACACACTGTAATGGACTAGCTCTATACTAAAGCCCATGTAACATTGATATCAGAGATATTTCAAGTTTCTGTTTAAAAAAAAAAAAGTGTTTTGTCTCTGCACCAATAGCTTCGTGGGCAGTACACGACATACAGTATAGCACCGTTGTGCTATGGTCTTCCCAAGTTCAAATCTTGGATCAAGAACCTTTCCTGATCCTGCCCCCCCCTCTCTCCCACTCAACACCGTCCTGTCATAAATCTTACAAATAAAAAGGTCTTTTGTATAGGCTTGTAAGTATTTTCTATACATATACTTTATAAGTTAAGTATTTTTTTCTTTCAGATGTTTCAGCAGTACACTTTTATTTAATGATATTTATTTAAATCTAACAATGCATGTTAATGTTATATTAAATAAAAAGTTACATATTATGATTGGCTTAAAACTGTACAATAAATGGTCAAATATATTTGTTTTTTGTTTTGTTTTGTCAGGCTCCTATGAAAATATCATTAGATATTTCTTAAAATAATGCATAACTGACCTTTTATTTGAAACCAAAGTAAAATTAGTAAATATAAACATAATGCTTAAAAGAAAAAGTCTCTGAAGAATCTCAGACTTTTGCATCTGTAGTCTCTCTCTTTATATAATGTATTATTTATGTTCCATTTGTTAACATTAATTAACACAAACATGCTTCTAAATCTTTTTTTTTTAAATAACACTTTAGATAACACTTCTAGATCCTTATAGAGTGAGACTTTTGTCTCCCCAACAGCACTCAAAACACAATCAATAATCGACTCACATTTTTACAAGCTCTTCTGTCCGACACGTAGCATATTTTGATTTGTTGATGTTTCCTGTTCGGCATTTGTTGAAGATGCAAGGTGTAAATGAGTAAATATCTTGCTCAATCGCAGCCTCTCTCTCATCTTCCGGTCTGTGTGTTTTTCTTAATCGACGTACTATAAACATTCTGTCAATCTCGACGAGCCTGTAATGATAAAACACCATGCTGGGCTGTTGCTCTGTGGCTGTTTGTGTCTTGCTTATGTTTGCTTTTCATCGTGTTCTGTAACACTTGTCCTGCACTTGTTTCCAAACCATAGTCAAGCAACACAAAACAACTTCTATTGACAGAACCACAATTTAGAGCCCAGCTTGTGTATATATGTGTGTGTAAAATGCTTAATTTAGCCTGTTTTGTTAGTCATTTTGTTTATTTTTCAAACAGAATGATTGCCTGGTGGGGAGCCACAGTAACTTGTAATGCTGGTCTCAAATCTCTCTGCGGATGCCCCCAGCACCCCCTCCACTCCCGCCGTGTGCAAATAGGTTTTTTTTTTTTTTTTTTACAGATGTAAGTTTGGTGTATTTCGAGGGCTGTGTTTCTCTTCCTAACAGGTGCAATGCTAGTAAATTCATGATTTCTGTAATATAATTAAGAGGTAAACAAGATAACGAACATGTTGTGAGTTGATTAGGAGATGAATGTGTCACATTCTTGTGGTCTGTAGTTTCACAGCACAGCTGTGGGTTTGTGTTTTCTCTCACTTGTTAACACAAAACAGTCCATTCACACTCTTTCACACAAACACATAAACAGACACAAACACTTGTATGAAGCGGACACTGCTGCCCTTTTGAACAGGATGGATAATTGGCCCCATTCAGTCACTGTGTGTGTGTGTGTGTGTGTGTATGTGTGTGTTTGTGTGTGTCAGTATCTGTTGTCTGTATATAGTGAGGAGAGGATGTGGAGAAGGAAGTGATGGGTTGTTTTATGCCTCTTCATCACTGAAGAATAGCTTTGATTTCTCTAAAAACCTGTCCGTGGGGTGGGGAGACAAAAGGGCAACGGACTTCACTGAACTGCAAGCTTAGATTTTTTTGTCTTGTTTTAGCCAAAATATCTAAAAATTCTTAAATCAAAAAGCATTTTCTAGACAAGTAAAAATTATTGTCTTGTTTTCAAGTCAAAATTAAGTGACTTTTTTCTTAGAGCAAGCAAAATCTTCAAACAGAAAACAAGAACATTTTGCTTACCCCATTGGGAGATTATTTTGCTTGCTTCAAGCAAAACTCACTTAATTTTGAATTGATTTTTCTGAAAACAAGAAAACATTTTTTACTTGTCTTATTTAAGATACTTTGGGTGGACAGTGCAAGTTTTTACAAAATTCCAGAGGCGTTTTAGAATTTAAAAAACAATCAAAGTAAATATATAGTTTATATACTTAGTGATGTTATTATATATAATATAATAGAAATCATATATGTGACCCTGGAGCACAAAACCAGTCATAAGTAGCACGGGTATATTTGAAGAAATAGCCAATAATACTTTGTATGGGTCAAAATTATTGATTTTTCTTTTATGCCAGAAATCATTAAATAATGCCAGGATATTAAATAAAGATCATGTTCCATGTAGATATTTTGTAAATTTCCTTATTTTTACTTAATTTTAAACTTTAATTTTAAATTTAAACTTAATTTTAATGTCTTGCTAGGAACGTCATTTGGACAACTTTAAAAGACATTTTCTCAATATTTAGATTTTTTTTTTTGCATGCTTAGTATGTAGTATAGTAAATATATGTATATAGTAAATATAAATTAAATTTGTGATTTTTCTGTTACAGGTAAATCTGGAGCACATGGAATGAAAAAGTGTTCACACACACACACAATTAATTTTGTGGACAATTACACAAAATAATTACATGGTAGGCAAGTCTATGTGGAAATGTTCACTGTGACTACTGTGAAAAATATTCAAATGTATTAAAAATTGCGCGTGGGCTTTGTACAAGAACATGCTTATGTTTATTTAATAATGTTTTTTTAATATATATAAACCATCTATAAGCACTAAAGCATATCACATTGAAATACAGTGCGTGCGATGAGTCAGTTTACATGTTTACAATCTTGCACTAAAAAGATATTTTGATGTAATTGTAATTAATATGCATTTTGATGTCATGCAGTCAGGTCAGACAAATCCTACTGTGATAATGTCAGGCAGACAGACAGAAGATGAAGTCACATCAAGTAGAGATGGTCACAGAGTCACAGCCGCTTCCGGAGTTAAGTGTTCCGGAAAGATCTGACAGAGGCTGTTTTTTTTCTCTAGCACCTGAAAAACACAAAGGTACTATAGATTGTTTTCTTAATATGCTACTTATAGTACTTATTATATGAGAGAACCGTACCCAGGATCCCCTCCTGCTCCAGTTCCTCTTCTATCGCCAACAGATGATTGTATTTGTCCATCCGCTCTGCTCCTCTCAACCCGCCCAGTTTGAGAAAGGACACGCCTGACCCTACAGCCTTTAAACACACACATATGGTGAGGTCCACAAGAACTCAAAGTCTAATTAAACCAGAAAAGTTTTTGGATTTTGAAAAATGTGAAACAAATTAAATGAAGAAATATTTAAGATTGTCCATTATAGGTCACTAAATCAGCTAAATTCCAAAATTCATGTTCATTTTTGTAGGTTTTTTTTTTTTTTACTTTTTGTTAAAATTATCCAATTATAATATAGTTTGTTATGAAAAAAATTCTACTAAATGAGAAAAATTGTTGGTCTCAGTTCTTTGGACACATTTAATCTACAGTGTAATAAAAGTAATTTCATGGGCTGCATCAGTTGTTTGACTGGTATTTTCATTGGCACATAATTAGGAACTAAATAAATCTGATTTCTCTATTTGTTTATTTCTGTTTCTACTTGATCGGAGACTGCATGCCACTAAGAAATGAATTCCCTTAAAAAAGTAAAGAATGAATTGTGGTCAACCCACCAGGTCAACAACTGATGTATCGCCACTGCTTGCAGCCAGCATCGTCTCTGCATCTCGGTGTGCAAAGGGAAGAGTTACATACTTATTACAGTCAATATATTTAGACTTGAAAAATGACTATACCAGAACATACAGTGAGCACCTAGATTTGAGAGAGATACTCTTTCATCCTGTTTGCTCATGTTTGGAGCCTACCTTTCTGTTCTGTTATGCATTGTATAAGGTCAGAGATGGTCATATCACTATGGTGCCTAATAATGACCCCGGTGACCCCAGGTGGGAGGGGTTTCACTTCACTCCAGCGAGGACAGAGATTGGATGCAGCATCTGCAATCAGGCAGCATGACTGACCAATCACTGAAGCCAGCCTCTCCCACTGATCTACATCCTAAACTCAGAGAAACACTGTCAGTTTAACCTGCATGACACTTTATACCAGTGAATAGGGATTAAATCCATGCATTTTTAATCTCACCTCTTTCCTGAAAGGATCAATGAGGGATGTGATAGCAGGATATTTATTAATCAGACCCTCGTACATGTCCACCAATTCATCTGGGGATTTGTGACATCCAGACACCACCTCATACTTTCCACGTGACTAAAGACACCAAGAGAAACATTTCAAATGGTTATGGTATTTCCATTTTAAACATCTGCAGTACTTGTTTTGGGTGAATGTGAGAAGAAGAATTTCCCTGTTCTGTCTTCCCATCACTCACATAGTCCATCAGGCCATGTGCTGCACAGTTTATAGCCAAGCGCAGGTCAGAACCCAGAGGCAATGCCAGGTTAGCACAAGCCTCTGTGACCAGATCCAGAGCCTGTTCGGGACGCTCAAACCCCACCTGTAATGCCCCCTCTTCTGATACACCTATAGGCTGAGAAATAGAGAAGTGAGTTACAGAAGAATATTATATATACTGGCAACAGTAAAAGATTTAGACAGCATACTAGCTTGGGACCATTATCTTAATTTTTATTAGATACATCACAGAATTATTTCTTTACATACACCACCATTCAAAATTCTCTTATTTAAAAATACTGTAAAAATAGTTATGTTGTGCAATATTATAATATCTTATTCCTTTGATGGCAGAGCTGAATTTTTAGCAACCATTAGCCTGTATTCATGTCACATGATCCTTCTAAAAGTCTAATAAGCTGATTAGGTGCTGGAGAAACTCACAGACTACTGTGGCAAATGCTAAAATATATCAAAAATTGTGCATTCATTCATTGATTCACACATGTTCTTTGTGAACACAAACAATGCATAGGCACAGTAGCATGTTCCACATGGATTGTGATGGATGAGATGAGTTAGGAAAGAAAAGGAAAGGACGTGACATGTGGCCAGGTATGGTTTCCCATACTTGGAATTTGTGCTCTGCATTTAACCCATCCGAGTGCACACACACAGCAGTGAGAAGTGATCAACCACGCATACACACTGTGAACACATACCCGGAGCAGTGGGCAGCCAGTGCTGCGGCGCCCGGGGAGCAGTTGGGGGAACGGTGCTTTGTTCAAGGGTCTCACCTCAGTCATGGTACTGAAGGTGGAGAGACTGCTAGTTATTCACTCCCACCACCTACAATCCCTGCCGGACCTGGGACTCGAGCCCATGACCTTTGGGTAACAGGTCCAACTCTATCTGTTATAGGCCACAACTGCCCCCCATTTTAGTTTACATGTTATATATATATATATATTGATGTGAACTGTAATTACTATTAATTTTGATGTCATAAAAACAGGTCAGACAACCTGTATTCATTTATGATTGACTTAAGAAAGAATAAAAAGAATAATTTCTTATTAATTTTAATTGTAACTAATATGATCAATGTTGAAACAGTTGTACTGCTTAATATTTTGTGATACATTATCTTCAGGATTCTTTGATTAATAGAAAAGTTTAAAAGAACAGCATTTATTTGAAATAGAAATCTTTTGTAACACAAATATCTACTTCCACTTTTGGTTGATTTTTAATGCATCTGTCAATATGTAAATATGCAAACTATTATTTTAAAATACAATATTTACATTTTACAGACACCAAATTTCTGAATGAAAATGTAGCATTTACTCTGCATAGCCAAAATATATAGCCAAAATGGGTGTCTAATTTGCATATTACTGTGTAATGGTAACGGCAAAAACAATGCATATACTTTTTGTACTTTTTTAATATCAGACATTTTTAAAATCTAAAGAGAGGAAGTTATCATGGCCAAACCCCTATCTCTGAAAAAGCCCAGGATGTCCTCTTCTAAAAGGTGTATCTACTACATGTATGGTTTCAGAGAAATTGATGAAAAGCTAATGACACCAATTGCTGGATCCCAGAAGGTTATACCAGACAATCGTACGTTTTGCTGTGAGATGATATCCTATTGATATCTATAGGATTTCAGTTTCACCTGTAAATCAAACTCACCTAAACAAGCTTAGATGAAAATCAGGGTGTGTTAGAACTAAACCAAATCCAGCAGCCCTACCCTATGTTACAAAGGTCTTTACCGAGGCTATAACATTAGTGCTCTGAGGTGCCCACAATGCACAGTGCACCAGTAATAGCCTTCCATCTAAACATAAATATATATTTATTGTGTGACATGCTGTTAAGTGGTTCAATCGCCATTCATAAGCCCTGCACGTGATTGTGGCCTGTTTATTTCATTCAGATGGTGATGTGCAGATAATTACCCCATCAAAGCATCAAAAAAATCCACACGCAATTTGTGTGCTGCTTGATGCTTTTGTGTGAGCCGAAGCATTAAGCATTATGTCCCTTTGTCAAAGAGTCAAACCCTGTGAGAGCATCCTTACCCCAGCTTTATACGCAGATCCATTTAAAACTCTCTTCATTTCACACTGCAGCTCAAGACCCATGCCAACGACCTGCAAGGCCAACACATTAAAGATAAGCGGTATGGACACTGGAGTGTGAGCAGTCAGCAAAGCATTAACACTTCAGTGCTGAACACAGCCTACTTTACTAAAAGAGTGTGTGTTTGTGTTTAAGTGTGTTTATACTTCTCTGACTCTTTGTGATGAGCTGGGCATGAGAATGACCTCCTCCAGCAAGTTAAGTTTACCCGCAGAGTTCTTTCCACAGCTCAGAACTGTAATCATGGGCACAGGCAGGTGCATCTCACTCTGAGCCTAAAGCAGTTCACAGGAAATGAAGAAAAAAGGAGTTTTACATCAGGATAGGGTTCAGTGTATATCAATATAAAAAGTCAGAACATAAGTCTTTTCTTTCTAATGCAGTTCATTTGATGATTAAGTATGTCTGTGTATTTACATACACTTTAAAAGTTTGTTTCTTCTTTGGAAAAGATCAAGAAATTTAGAATTGCTCACCACTGCAGTGAATGAGTGCCGTCAGAATGAGATATCACAGTAATCCACAGGTATAAAGTATAAAGTATAAAACTGTGTTCATGAGAAATTAAATATGTTCACATGGCTTTTCACTTTTCAAGACATTAATTGATGGACTGGCGTCTTCTGGATTATTGTAATGTTTTTGTCAACTGTTTGGACTCTCATTCTGACGGCACCCATTCACTGTTGGGGATGTGTTGGAGAGCAAGTGATGTAATGCTAAATATCTTCAAATTCTCAAAACTTTAAACACTGATGATGATGATAACAATAAGTGATTCTAGAGCACTAAATAAGCATGAATGAATCTGAAGTATCAAGACTGGAATAATTTGGTTCTGCTGTCACATTAATAAATTACATTTTAAAATAGAAAATTTGTAATCATAAACATATTTCTCAACATTGCTGTTTTCACTGTATCTTTGATGAAATAAATGCAGCATTTGTAAGCATAAAAGTGAGCATAAAATCTTACCAGCCCCCAACTTATGAACGGTAGTGTACCTGCGGGACTCTCACTGATGTGATATGTCGGTATAAGGGTTCTCCTAGAAGTCTGGCAGCAGTTTTTGCCACAGCCAAAGAAACCACGCCCACTGCCATAGCCCCTAGCAGTTGTGGCACTGGGGTCTCTGCAGGAGGGAGGAGCTTCTCTGTGCTGTTTCCTTTTTTACCTGAATACAAAAGCAGTGATGGCAAAAGAAAGTGCAGGGGAGGAGAGGTCACTAAAAGATCTGCAGTTTAAAGTGCACTATATTATCTTACATCACCTGAATCTTAAAGGAGAGCTGGAAAAAGAGCTGAAGCAACAAAGTTTTCCATTCCTGATTATTTCTCTAGCAGAAATGTCCAATAATGGTGGGGTTACTGAGATTAAGTGAGAAGCATTTAACTGAGTGTGCGATGTCGACATTGTGGCCACCACAAGAGAAGACCCACTCCATGCAGTATAAAACAGCTTTTTCTAGGCCACTGATATGACTGAAGGCCATCATTTTAAACTGTTTTTTCAAAAGTACTATTCATTTCTGTAGGGGTAAAAGGTTTTTAAAAGTGGAAAAGGTTACCTGGGGCACCTTTAAATCTGTATACCTTTGATTTCTCTAAGATTTCAAGAAAGGATGGATTCAATGAAAAGGTGAAAACACCGTCACAAAGAATGATACACATGTGATTCAGTACAAGCTGCTAATGTATCTGAGAGCAGCTCCCGGTTGGTTTTCTATGAAAAAGAAGTGTGGAGTCCTTCAGACTGCTTTTACAACAGTTCAGTGAGATGAATCTTGTTTAGCCTCCTGTCTTTGAATCCCACAGGGTTTTTTTGACTTGCTGCACTAAGATGGGTTGTTGTTCTCCTGTGGCATCCTCACTTAACCTAACTCTGATCCCTCTACTATTCTGATATATTCATGGTGTGACCTCAAATTATATATAATATCAGTGACGTTTTACTGTGCAGCTAAATACCCTTTAATAATTGCAAAATATTAAGCTCCTTTACCTTTATCACTTGCTTTCTTGTCTTTGGTAGGTGCAGGTGTGGGAGTGGCCTGGGGCGGAGCCTCAGACAGTGATTCGTTCCTCAGCTCATCCTCCTTCTCAATGTTAAGACTGTCCTTATGCTCCAGGTAGCGTGCCATGAAGAAATCACTGCAGGCAAAAGACACAACCTCACTGCTTACCTGTGTATCAAAGTTTGGTTATCGTAGCAACCTTTATGTTTTTTGAGTGATGCTTGTGTGTTTTGTGATCACCTGAGTAGTTTGTCTACATTGGTTTGTTCAGTGGGGTTGAAGCCTTGCAGCATTGAACCGAGATGCTCTCTGATCCACTTCAGAGCTGTTGTGATGGACAGACGTTGCTGGTTGCTGTTAGAAAATGCCTCCCCTGACTCTGCCACACCATCAGCCTCCAGACCATCACTAGGGCCACTCATCACTGCACTGCACACCATCTGTGATTTACATAAAATGCCATTAAAAAATGTGCCCCTATAATGAATTCTTCTGTATTGTATTTGGAAATTCTAATATATATTCAGTTCTATTGTAGGCTTGATCAATTATTGTTCATATTCAATTCATTTTAATCAGCTGACTAAACTAGTTGATATAACATAAGCAGTGTTATTTTGGAAATATGGTATACTGTTATAGTATATATTAATATTTTGAATTTGCTTTTTTAGATGTTCTGTTTCTGTATTTTTATTTAAAGTTTTTGTTATGTTCTTTTGACTGAGCTTCATGACTTTTTTAATATTACATTTTTTGTATTCAGCTTGTATTCTGAATATTTTGTATTCAGTTTTAGATGTATGTGATTTGACTTAAACTTATTTCAGGTAATTACCAAGGCAAAATATACAATTTTAATATCTATTTTTTAATGTTCTTTATTTATTATTTGTTTGTTTGTTTGTTTTGTCATTACATTTTAATAATAATAACAATATCATAATAACTAATCATTTTTTTAATAGTTGTATATTTACTTTAACTATTAAACTATTTTTAATGGTTAGAAAAAGAAAAAAGGAAATGAAATATTGCAATGGAATATAATAAAAACATTTATTTGCGCACACACACTGCACGACATTTCAGCTTATGCCTGAAAAAAAAAAACTTTTTTCTTGAATGAGTGAATCAAGAAGCTTACGGTCGAGAACACAAGCCATTTCAAAATCCAAGACTGAAAAGACCAAGGTCTGAAAATAATAATCTGTTCATGAACTGTTGGCCCTGGTGTGGCTGTGTGCTGGAGTTCATCGCTTGATTTTTGTGTTAATGTCAAAGTGTGTGGATTTCACATTGAAAAAAATGCATTTCTTGCACCATAAGCGAAGCAGCAAATATTCTCTGCAAAGATGAATGTGTTTGTGTTGGACTAATGCTAAAGCAAGGATCAGACGTCAGAAAGTTCTTTTGACAAGTGTGATATTACTTTCCAGCACTGCACAGACACCACCCAGCTCATGCCTGCAGCCGGCCTATTCCCTGTCCCAATATATCACTGTCATAATCTCTAAATGTGACAAACTAAAACAGCAGCACTCTCAACTGCAATATGGCCACCATGCCAACAGGCATAATGCTTACTTAGCAAACATAAACAGTGTGATAGAGAGAAGGCAAAACAGATGGAGAATGAGAGTCAGAGAATGATCTGATGCTCATGATTGGTTCTGAGGCACGTGTGTCACAAACGCACACGCTCTCCCACTCTAACTGTTTGTCTGTGTGTGTGCATGAGTATGTGAACATGCTGTGACCTAAATTCATTGTGTCACAACAAATTTCTCCTGCAAACTGTCCAGCATGGTGCAAATGGCATGAGGTGAAAGGTTACAGGGCGACCAGCTCCGTTTCTCATAACCAACAAAACAGAGACACTTAGATCTGATATCCACCTTGTTGCCTACAAAAATCAACGTTAATTATTTTAGGCCTACTTACTATAACACACCTAAATGGGACAAATTAATAACTGTTCCGGAGGCAGGAAACCTGGATCATTTCAGAACATACCTTTTCCTCATTTCTGATGATGCAGTACACTTGGGTCTGAACTGCTGTCGATCCTCTTCCGTCAAACACCTCTCTTCCGGTGATTTTACTAATCACTGGTGTATAGGAGAGCCTGGAAAAATAGTTCGCCTGAAAAAGAGCAGCAGGCAGTTATTGATTTCAGTTCATTATGTTGGTGTGTAATTACGGGCATCTGACCTACATCAATACTGACTTCATTCTGGTGGAATAACACGTAAACCGACGCAAAGCCGGAAGTGTTATTTTTCACTTTGCAGCAGGTGTAATTATAATTCTAAGATTAAATGTTTACAGCTTTCATAACTCAAAAGCGTAGGTGTGTTACCAGATAACCATAGATATCATCCGGCTTCTGCCAAAACATCTCGTTCAGGACGTTTTCTATCTTCTGCGGGACCCCGTTGGAGCTGTAATACTCTGCGGCTTTGTTCTTCAAGTCGTAAAACTCCTGGTCCTCTTTTGATACTTTGCTATGGCTCAAGAATGCTTTGTATGACATGTTTGTTTGATTTACGACAGAACTTCCACATTTGTTTACAGTCCTCCGCGGTCATGTGCGCGTCCTCGCAGGCTTTGTTGATGATCTGCGGTTGCTCGGCAACCTCAGATGTAACACCGCGAGAATTGAGTGCGTTTCTCTTTCATAACGCGTTTAATTGGAACAAGTTCAATATTCATTTTAACGCTGTTGTGGCCTCCATAAATCTAACAGGACACTCAAATCCTCTTGCGTAAAACGCTGAATATTTCCTCTTTCTCCTTTGGCAAGCCTTTAATTTAATAATAAACCTGATAACACATTATTAGGCCTATATAAAGAAGAAAAAATAACTAACGCTAAACACACTCGCAAACGTAGAGAAAATAGAAAGAAGAATTAGCACGTTGCATTTACAGTTAATATAGACTAAAATAGTATAGCTATATGTTTAACATTTTAGTCTGTTTTGTTTAATCAGAATATTTGGCTGTATTATGATTTGGTCCTCAGTGTCAGGTTGTTGGTTATGAGCTTTATGGAACCAAGGGATTTAACACTTTCTGACATTAATCTTACACTCGTGATATATTAGTTAAAATGGCAATGCAAGGATTTTCAGTGTGTTCAAGAGAACCTCCGTTAAATAGCCTACAGATAGGTCTAGTTTTTATAGCCTATATATGTTTCAGCAAACAGTTATGTTACGTCTCTGTAAAGTAGACACTTAGCTATATATTTTATGGGGACCCCTACACGTAAAAATAAATAAATAAATAAAACAAAAAATAAACGAAGAATGCCATAGGATAATGTAAATAATCCGAGAAACACTGCTGCGGTCATAATAGACTATATGGACATTTTCGTTCTGAATAAACAAAATTATATTCATCCAATGAAGAAAAGACTATTGGTCAACGAGCAAATTTAAAAAATAAAAAAAACTAATAATAATAATTATAATATAATATCAGCATTATTTGTGGAATATAATAATAATAATAATAATAATAGACCTAATAATGTATTATATATTATTATTTGTTCAAATGGAATCTCCGCGGTCGCTGCTGCGTAACCCACTACACTGTTAATAATGTAGTAGGCCTAGACTTAATAAAATAATTTAAAGTATCTAATCTATTGCATGAGTCCACATTAATTATTCTGCTAAATGCCCAAGAGCCCAAGTTGTTGCCATTAAAAGGTAGCTATTTGTTTGTCTGTTTGGATGGAAAGAATAGGCCTACGGCGCCACTGACCGCTGTAACGTTAACAGAGGTTTTAATTTTATATAACCTAAGAAACAATCTGTTACAACAATCTCCCTTCCAGCCTGTTAGCATCAATGGCAGGCTATTGTGTTTCAACCCCTTAAATCTTTAAAAACAGAACACATTTGAAGTCCTGAAACTGAAGTTAAGGTATTTTCAAATAATTCTGATCATTTAAATGTTTTGTGAAAAAATGGTGAAATTAGCCTACATATTTTTCATAGTATGAGAGTAAGCCAAAATGGAAATAAACATTTGTTTTAGCTCATTTTCAAAGATTCCCCTGTAATGTTCATGAAGCGTGTAGATACGCTACTCTTTACGCGGTTTTGTCCAATGCAAAGTAGTAATTTATAATACAAATAGGCCTACTATGTTATTGTTTAATGTATAATTTAATTCAAATTTCATAAACGTCTTTCGAAATTTATATTTTAAATCTTGCTTTTGTTTGGTTTTCCAATATGACATTAAGTTGTGGGCGCGTGGGCTCTTTAAAACGATTTAAACATTTTTCATGCAATGCAAATGATAGCTAATTAAGCGCATATGGATATATTTGTTTTGATTTAAGAATTCAAAGAGTGTTTTTTTTATGTATTTTACAGGCTATCAGTTCTTTTTCCCCGCTGTTGACTGTTTTAGTAAGCAGTTAATTTTTTTTCCCAGTTTTTTTGCCGTATTAATAAACCATGTTCTGCCTTGTTTACTTTCTCTATCCCATCTTTAAAAAAATAAAAAATCCAGGGTGAGTCTAATAGCTAACTGATGAAATGAGCGCAGCAGTGTCAGAGCAGAGGCACACTCATCCTGAGCTTTTTTCTTTTCTTTTTTTTAGTATATAGGCATAGCCTATAGCCTATGTTACGAGCAAATATGAGAATTAATTTACATTATTTGTACCTAGCCTATTCATTGATTCATTCGTTTGTTCGTTCATTCATCCATTTTACGTTAGGTAGCCTAGCCTAATTTTCTTCCGAGTGTATTGTAGTATTCGTTTGCAAAAACATTATTTTCTGTGGTGCAAATTAACTTCCAGATAAACGAGGGGGAGACGACTAGTTTATGGTTTTGATTTTTTTCCCCCCCGTAGCCTATATGCATTAAATGTCTCTAGTAGCCTATTCTTAGGTTTGGTTATTAAAATAATTTTTAGGGCGGAAATTAACGACATCTTAGCATAATCTTACTGTTGAACTAAACTGAGGATATTATTTACATGGAACAATCTGGAGTAGCTATAAGCAATCTGTTTCCCCCTTTTCCAAATTAAACGCCTGTGTGACTGTGTGGCACGCGCTTCTGCTCGCGACTAAACTTAGGTTCACGCGGAGGTCAGTCGCTCCAGGACAGGAAGTCACCGAGAGGGCACCAGCGTCACTGACGTCACGGACTAGAGCGCGTTTCATTGGCTTTTTGCTGCGCTTGGCTGGGCCGTGCAGATGGGGCAGACACAAACAATATCTGACACGACAAAATATGCTTGCTTAAACGTGAACCGAGCCTCCATCGCGTTACCGCACGGAGCAAAAGCAAGGTGTCGATATTGCATTTTGATTTTTCAGCGTATCGCTATAGGCTACAGAGCATTGCAAGGGGGATCACAGTAAACAATAACACATTAATCAATTAGGATTCAGTCCAGTAGCGTGATTAGGTCCTCTAATCCAGTACACACGGGAATGCGTCACGTTTGGTGATGAACAAGTAGGGAAACACTTGCTCTGTATTTCGTGAAATAGGTCAACTTCACTCAGCATTATGATTCAGAAATGATGCGGTTCTTGGAACATGGTGTTGTCAAATACTTTCCTGAATTAAAATCAATTTAAGCAGATATCTGAGCATATATGCAGCCAGTGGACTGTGCGGTCACCTCTGAGTTCAAGTGATCATGGCTGTATGTTACTGTCGCCACCAGCCGGCCGCGTCTGCGCACTCTCAAGTTCCATCTGTTCTCAAAACATTTATATTCTTTCCATAGCCTATATTATCCCGCCTAAGAACATACATATTTTGCATTGACTACGAGTCACAAAATTCTGGTTATTTCCCAAAAATGGGCTATAGAAAAATAAAACATTTAGGCCTATTTAATTTACGTTGCGTTGATTTATTAGATTTAAAGCTTACTCTGAAGCATCATGATCTATATAAAATTCCCAATTAACAATGTAACTATAAAACAAAACGTAGAACTATAAAATATGTAAATCAATATTCACTCAACTACTTTTATTTGATTAAGAATGTTTATTGACTTACATTTCGGAGAGGATACATCCATAGACACTTCCTTTAGGACAACCCGAACCTATGTGATAGAGACAAACCAACCCCATATCTCCAGCTCTACAGACAAACCAACCCCATATCTCCAGCTCTACATACTGCATAAGAGAATCATAAAAAGCACAAGAGGCGTTGGTAACCAAATAAAGAGAATACTAAGCGGTGGCTGAAACACCCTGTTTAAACAGACCTGTGCCTGTCTTGGGGCGACCGCTGGGCCCTGTGAAGGTGTCCAGGCTTTTCAAGAGTGTTAAGGCTGGAAACATCCACATTGTCAAGACATGTGACTGCCAGTAGGTCAGACACTCCCAGATAGATTTGTTGTCTTTTTGTTCCTCCTCGCAGAACTTATTGGCGCCCCAAGCAATGTTGTCACATTTGTATTATGTTCTAGCAAGTAAATTTAATGTTTTTTTGAATATTTATTCATGTCAGATACAGACCAACCATCTCGCGCTTAGCCACTTGTTGCATTGTTATCCCTTAGGCTAAGGCCAGTAATTGCTTTTTTGTCGTGCCGTCATAATACAACGTGACCTCATATAAGGCATGCTTCATGTGGATCATAACAAACACAGAAAATAATGCACGTTATGCCACGACCAGAGCTTTCACCAAAAGCTACATTTGCATTCAAACGTTTTAATTGCTTAACTAATGTTAAACAGCTTGCCAAGGGTCCCGCTGGGTCACGGGGAAAAAGGGCCATTTCTACCTAATTAGCGCGTCTTGTCCCATCCTTAAGCCGCCAGATGCATCGCCTGATGCCCTGATTAATGCTTTCAGAGGCGCGCACTTGCCCAGTCATGTTTTCAAACTTTGCCAGGTGTCATCTGAATGAACACCAATAGATTTTTTTTCTCAGTTTGTGTTTCATCCTGAATTAATACGGCCACGAGGACTCAATGCGCAATTCCATGCCATTCACTAAAGATTTGTGGTGTTTTATAAGTTCAGAACTGTGCTCGTTTGATTTTGCAGTGCAGACTTGCGCAAACCGTTTTACTGTTTTTTTTAAGGATTTTACGCGCTTAGCATGCAATCTAAACGTCTAAAAAACTTTGTCTGTAACTCCGTGTTATTCATATAACTATTCCAAAAGATTTTTTTTGAATGCACGAAATAGATAATTCACTTTTCTATGGTGTGAATTAATAGAATTTATCTTAATAGAAAATATTAATAAATACATTATTAAATAATAAATACATTATTTGCTCCCATATTTTTTTTAAGTAAAAACAGGTTGGTTAGGCTAAATATTGTGTATTAGAATCCAATTCATGTGCACTGATCAAACATTCGGAGATAAATGAATACGGTTTCAAACAGACTTTGAAAAATAACTTTGTATGTATAAAAGTGTTTACAGAATTTATTTGAAATAACTTCATCTTCAGTTCAATAATGAGTTCTTCCCTTAATGAAACGATCTCGTTTAAGTCACTCTCCTAAGCCCACTAAAGAGGGTTCACGGACATGTCGCGCGCATTGCTCTGAAACCTGGACCAAAAGAGAGACAGATTTGTTGAATTATTCGATTCTTTCTTTGCCTGCTGCCATCTGGCAAATACATAAGTAAGATCAAACCCTTGACCCTCACATGTACCCGTATGGGTATGCATTTTCTTCCTTGGAAAATAAGAGACAAGTGTTATTTAACCCTGCCGTGTGCACAATGAAGGCTGGGGACAAAAAGAAGCGCTGAAAGATAGTCACGCAGGAATAGTCATTTACTGAATCCTTCAAAGCATCTCCAGGCTATAAGGCTATAGCCTTATTGTGTTGTGTTTTTATTATCTTAGATTTAACTGGAAAGTGTACCATAGGTACACGTGGTTTAGCTTAGTCTATAGTAGTAGTCTAAAGAAAAAACAGACTTAATTAGTAGCCTAGCCTAACTTTTGTATTGGTAACGGTTTGTATAGCCTATAAACCGTCTTCACAACAACAAAGAAAATATGAACTGGCCTACAAATTCAACAATTTGTCGTCTGTTGTTTGTTTCTTTCTTAACGTCAATGTACAAATAGTCTGTAAATTAAGTGTAAAAACTCTCACAAAACAAGCAGGTGTCAAGCAAATGACATAAAACTGATAATAATTGAGCATATAAGGTTTGGCATAATACTGAAATGTTTATTAAATTAATAAACGCGAAATGTTCCTCAGTTAGGCCTACCTATATTATTGCACATGAATTCTGCGATGTATTTTAACCCTTAGGCACAGATTCTAATCCACAGAGCCAACATTTTCTATTATTTTTAGTAATGTAAAGTAAAATGTCTCTTTCACACCGTACACAAGTAAACAAGTGATCGTGCTGCTCGTCAGTTACGTCCACCACTGATCAGTCAAGCCACGCATTTTACGTGTAACGCTGCGCAAATCATTGGACCAAAAGAGCTCCGACTTACTGTGTGTGTTCAAGGATTTATGTGGTATGATACCGGTGGCATTGATCGGAGCAAACATAAGTAGTGAAATAACAGTTGTGTTATTTAGCTTATTGTAACACCCGATTGCAGTTCATCAGTATATAATATTCTTAATATTCACATTCTTAAATCTTCCTTAATTTGGCTTAATTTTTGTTCTTATGAAACTGTGAAAAGTATAAAACAGAGTGAAAGTGGTGCACCCAAAATGTCCAAAGTTTTGTATGGTTTTGACTTTCTGTATGAACACTTCCCCCTTGTGGACTTGAGGGCATGTTGTCGCAACGTCAAGGCTTTGGAGATTTGTTTTTTTTAAGAAACCCCTTTTTTCACAGGTTGCTTATATATAAAGTATTCAAAATTATTTTAAATTAATTTAACAATACCATTTTCAATTTATTTTGTAAAGAATGGTGTCTAGTCTTGTGCTATTTCAACTTTGAACAGCTGTCAAAGTTTGTTTGTGTGTTTTACTCCCTATTATGAAGGCAGTTATAATTTTTCATGATTGTAAAACATGTGTAAAGAGTGATGTATATCTTGTATTCTGTTTTTTTGTTTGTTTGTTTTTGTTTGACATCAGGTGCAAAACTAATCCAAGCAAAATAAACTGAGTCAATTATCGGTCTTTGCTTACTTTGTGATTTTGAACACGAAAAGTCACCCACCAGCATGATAGCTTGTCATAAGTGGGATCTGATTGGTCCATAATAATCTGATGCAAGTCCCTCACTGTGTGCCATTCTAATGATATACATTGTATTTTGGATACGTATGAAAGGTTACATACCTCCTATCATAAATGTGTCCAAAATATAAGCTTATTCCACACTGACTGACTTTCACCCAACCAGTGCCTTGACACATCCATATCCTGGACAAAGGCCTCAACATAAGTAAATTGGTCTGAAATTTTAATATGGTTAATATGAACAAGAAACAGATGATTTTGCAAGCACATCATGGATGCTGTTTTTGTAAAGCATTAAAATGGCTAACATGGCTTGTTACCATCAAAAGGCTAATTTAAAGGCTCTGTACGTTAATAAACCAATGTTCCTGCAAAAGCAAAAAGACACTCCTGCATTTAGGCAGGTTAAAAAAAAAATATATTGTTTCATATTTGTTAAAAAAAAAGAAAGAAAAAGAAGAAGACTTGCAATCCAGTTTGACAAGACTCATTCAGTTACTTTTTGAGTTCCAGCTAATATTTGGCTGAAATGGGGCAGCAATTTTATTTTGGATTATGAAATCTAGTATTGATGCAACATCATTCCGATTTTGTGATGATTAAAGCAACAGGAAGCCTGTCAGAACAAGCTCATTAGAATCTAAAAACAAGAACTATGCCCTGTGTTTTTGTGCAAGCCAGGAAAATAAAAAACTTTTGAGGTAAAATATTACTCCTTTTTCACAAAGCCATGACAAAATATTGTATTTTTAGTTTCTCTCCATTTCCCTTCTACTTTTTCAAACAAGTTTTTGATGCACATATGAATATGAACAAAAATATATGAGACTTTTATGAGTTTTTGAATATTTTACATTAGGATTAGCAATATGTTAATGCAATGCCTGTTTGGGGTTTGATTGACAGGTTTGGGGTCCTGTGGGTCAAATTCAGATTGACCACTAGATGGGGCATTGAGCCTTTTTATAGCCTAGCAATGCCAGGGGACATGACCAACACTGGCCATTGACTTTCTCCTCTAACTGCCATAGTCTACCGAAGTTTAGTTTACTTATTCATTTAGAAAAACGGCCATCACTGATTATATGCATAAATGCATTTGTCTAATGTAGACTAATATCTATAAATACTTTTTCTTCTGTCTGTCAGTAACCGAAAGTAACCTCTTCATATGTATAAAGTGAGATGTTTGTCCATGTTTCATCAAAATATTCTTCTGAGAGCGTTTTTTGAGCAGATATGCATATGTTCTGCAATATTCTGTATATCATGTGCCACTGTCATGTAAACTCCACCCAGGCTGAGATCACACCCATATGTAAATTAAAAAGAAATCAATTCCTTCTCAAATCTACACAAGCACCATTCCAGTGCAACTAAAACTCACATGTCACCATTTTAATCTGTGAAATGACAACAAGACAATGCACAATATTATTTTCTATGCAATACCGGGTATAGTGGGATGCAGTGTGTGCAGTTACAATGGGATATATATTTCACATTTGATCAGAACAGTTTTTCACATACAAGCCTAATTATAAATAGATAGATTGCTCTGTCAAAAACAGCTATCACTGGGGCAGTACTCTAAACCAAAAGGTACCTTTCTACCCTTCCCCTAATTGGTATACGTTAGCACCTTAAAGATGCATATTAATACGTAAAGTACACTGTAAAAAATTACCTTGATTTTAACGGTAAAAAACTGTGAAAATGCTATACAGTAAAAACCTGTTAAATGGTTAATGGTAAATTCCTTTTAAATTTACAGGGAAACACTGTAAACTGACATTCCCAGAATTCCCTGACTTGCATTTTAAATTTTGTTAGAATTTAAAGTTTTTTTCTTTGAAATAGCTATGTTTCTTCTTAGTTTTTAATGTATCAGTTATGTTTATTAGGGTTGTATGTTACATGTAATGTTGTTAAATGAATGTTTATTGCACATTTTAGTTTAATAATTCTCACCATGATGGTGTTTAGTGCTTGTGTGAATGACACTGAGCACCTATATATGTTACTATTTAAAAGCTACTTGTGATGAGCTTTGGTTCATCATGTGACTTTCTCATCACCATCTGCTTTTGTTAGTTATCAGTGAATATCAAAGGTACAAAATAGATTTTATTACTGTAATAGGTTGGTATATTAACATTATATCAGTTATTACAGTATATTACTAGAAATTACGGTATTTAACTGTAAATTTTACGTAAAAGTGGTGATACCGTATATTTCACGGTTTTGTTCTGGCAACCACACCTGCCGTTTTTTTACCGTAAATTTTACGGATTTTTTTAACAGTGTATATTACTACATATTAGTACATTTTGAAAGATCATTGCCTCAGTGGTAGTTTTGTAGCCTACCTCTTTTTTTTTCTAAAAGTAGTCTATGTAAACAAATATCACTCTATTTCTAACATAACATCCTCAAAGAACGCAAAGAGATAAGAGTGGCTATACAGAATTAATTACGTGTCACATAAGTTGTCTTGGCCTGGCTGTGTGTACTCTGTTACTGTATTCATTAGTCTTGCACATGGAGTCGAGCTGAAGGGCGGGGCGGGGATGGCGAGCTAACAGACGTAAAGTCTGAATCGGTACACTTCCTTTCCCTGGGTGTCAGACAGCCCGAGAAAAACTTAGCTGTATAGGTCAAACTCGAGAAAGTTTCTTTTAAATGCGCTCCAAAGAGTTAGTCTTAAAGAGTTTTGGGCTGAAAGGCTGGTCGGGTGTAAGAGCGTAGTGAAGAAACAGGACCGGGGGAAGCAGACAGCTTTTCTGTAAAGAATCTAATGAGCCGCGCAAAAAGTTAGACGTCAGGTTGGATTTTAACAGCAAGGAAACTTGAAGATTTTAATGATGACTGAGAAAGAGTTGATGTTTGAAGACATCATAACAGGTAAGTGAAATCCCATTTAAGACAGTTTGAGCAGTTTATTACACGGTGCAACCCGTTATCAACGCCCACAGAGTCACAGCCAACATGATATCATTAGTGTAAGTGTAATTATTCACAAGCCACTCTGAGACAGAGCCACACACAGCCTTTAATAATACGTTTGTGTCTCTTTGCGATGGGTTAGCTTTATTTTGTGCATAGATACAGTCAATTTTTACAGCTAGCCTAAATAATTTTGAATGCGCAAATAATATAAAAATACAACAATAAAATGGTTGATTGGTTAAATTACCATGTATGCCTACTTTAAAATAATATTTTAAAAGACTTAAAATTTTACAGTAAAATATTATCTGTGTGTGTGTGTGTGTGTTTACAATACTTTTAATAGTGAATTATCTTTGAAATAGGACATTATATGAGTTAATGGCACATTCGCGTCATAGTATCTGGCCAGTTTTACAGTAAATGTAACATTTTCTACAGTGTGTTCCTGGAAAGCGCATTTACTGAAGCCTATGCTGCAGGCAGTCTGTACTGGACGTGAATATTATATTCCATCTCAAGAATATTATTAGTCTTATATTATAAGAGCTTTTATCCCTGCACGACTCTATGGCATAATGGGGAAAAAAAACTGCATTTGACTTTAAAAGCGCAGTGTAGACTTGGATGACTGAGATAGTAGCGGTGCAGAGTTGGGTCACGTGGTCTCGCTCCTGGGAGCTTTGAGTCAATGCAGCAAAAGTCTGCATGCTCCATCATCATCATCCCAGGTGAAGCCGGAACGAGGTAGGGCTCCTCAACCACCGACCCAAACACACCACAGAGCTTAAAGATACTTTCATACCACATGTTAAAACGGTTTAGTGCTCGTTTTGATACGGAATAAGCGCATTGCAGAGAAATGTAGTAGCATAATGCGACTGTTTACAGCGTGGCTTTGGTATCAAAACAGCTTTTCCTACAGTAGCGCGGGTGTGTGTTTTGCTTGTTTTAACGTTTGGTGTGTTTCTGACAGTTCTGCGCATTGGAAGGTAAATGAGCGCATGCCGCTGTCTGTCCTTTAGGAAGGACGCCAGTTTGACTGCTGATGTGATGTAATGTGATTCAGGAGGGGTACATCTCTGACACAGCAAGAACATATATGTCATAGTCATCATAAGCATGTTTTCCTAGACGTTGTTTGTGCAGTAGACATCATTAGACAGCATCAAGGTGATAATCAGAGAGAGATGCGTAACATCTTTACGACATTGCCGTCTTTTAGAACCAATCGTGAACGAATCATTCTTTTGAATCGGATCTTTAAAAATAGGTTGAACCGGTTCACAAACGCTGATTCGTTTACAAATCTCACTGTTTAGGTCCGAGCGCATCCCGAGTTCATTTGCTGACTCATTGAACAGAGAACCGATTCTCTATGAACCAAGAACCGATTGAGCTGATGGATCAAAAAGTTACTTAAGTAGCCGAATAGCTGCAAAGTTGTAAATCAGACAAGACGTATGGTAACTTGATTTTTGGTGTCTAAATGAATTCTAAAAAAAAGAAGAAAAAAAATTTTTATGAAATATTTTAAATTTAGAGCCCATATTCCACGCCAAGAGAGACCACGTGATGACGCAGTTACGTCGTAGCACTAAATCATTTTTGAATCGTTCTTCGAAAAGAACTATCCAAAAGAGTCGATTCGCTGAAATGAGTGGGACTGTAAACGTTCAAATATCAGGATGTTGCAGATCTGACACAGACGTGCTAATTGCACCACGCCAGGAAATTTGCATGGGAGCATTGAACTTGCTGCCAAATGTTTTGTTGGACCATTTGGCTGTTGAAATGTGCAAATTAACTTTATAATGTCCTTAAATTGACCATTTCCACACCTACTGCCTGGAATATTTGTTTGCAGCAGTTTTAACCTTTGCGTCGCCAGCCTCTGGTCAGGGTGCCAATAGCAGAATAAAAACACGTCCTCCCCCTCAGCACATTCCCACGGTGGCACTTCAGGCCTCGAGTATAAAGCAGTCATTGTTTGAGTAAAGGGGAAAAGGCCTCATAGGTAGCGCGTAGAGGCGGGTATAGAAGAGAAGACTAGACCCAGAAATGGTTATTAGATGGGTAGCCGTGCATGTTGCATGTGGAGGCCATATGTAAACAAATATGGCTTTCAGACATTAGGCATTTTGATATTTTATGCATTTTTATTTTACTGAGATTCTGAGGTTACTTTGCTGCTTTGGTTGATTTGTGCAGTTTTGTGAATATAAACATTGCTAAAGTTAATGTTCACATAAAGCTCTGTTTGATGCATTATTCACTGTACTGCTTCTTTTTCTTTTTGATAGTTTATTGCAAAACAAAATATTATTGATAAAGATAATCACACTGATGCATATATTGCATTTGGTATTTTTCATTGGTTTAGGAAAAGTTCACTAAGACATTTGGTGTAGAAAAAAAGTTTTCACTCAGACCTTGCTAGTACATTTCACCACAAACATACAAAGACATGGCAAGTAACATGTTTAAACATGAAATTTTGAAACAGAAAAACTGAAATAATATTTTCTTGTAAAATGTGCACCAATAACCAGGGTTATTATATTTAACTAAAACTGAAAATAAAACAACACATACTTTGTTACTTAAAATAAAATATGAAAAATATATTTTTTTAATTTCAGCTAGTTGCCAAGACAGTAGATATACACACGTACATATATAAACAAAAAGTACAAAAAAGACAAAAATTTTAAGTTTCTATTTTCATATTTAATGTTTTGAGACAACACTGCCAGAAAAATCTTTTGCAAAATTGTGTTTTACAGTGTATTTAAATCCGTATCTATATTTGAACCTGATGAATCCACTAGTGTTTGTGACCATGTGCCACACAATAGCATCTCTTTCTTGGCAAGCATGCACTTGGAGGCTGACAGCAATGGTGGAGATGGTTGCAGTGCACTGACTGGTGCAGTTCAACAGTCTCATGCACGTGGCTGAGGGAGGACTGCTTAGTCAGCATGGATGGGATATAGGGTATTCATGTCTGTCTGCAGCATTCATGCATTCAAACACACACACAAACTGTGACCAGCTTTAGCCAAATACACAGATGTTTAACAAACAAACAAACACAAACTAACACATGCAAACCCAGAAACCCATAACTCTGGACTCAGCAGTATGATGTGAAAGCAGGGATAATGTCCCCTGTCAGGGTGTGGCCACAAGATGTGGATCCACATCTGTTTAAATAGTTTAGACACATGGCTGAGGAGAGAGTATGTGTTGATGGCATTTGTCTTTAGAAATAAATGAGCAAAGAAACCGTTCACTCGCTTCACATGCACAAGAACATATTTTTGCTTGATCTAAAAATGCATATGCATTTTGTTAACCAGTGCAGTATTTACTGCGTTCCATCATGTGTTCTGTGAGTAAATTGCAAGGCTTGTCCTTGCTGTGTAGGAGATGCTTAGCTAGTTGGGGGTCCCTGGGTCCCTGGGTGTGTGTTTTGGAGAGGTTGGACGACAGGGTGATGTAATTTAAAGCGGAGCCATTAGCGTCTCTGTTTGAGGTCAGCTCAATGGCTTTTAGCTTCTCACAAACGTTCGCTTAGAACGGCTTAATTTGATGAGTGCTGTCTGTGGTCAGCATCTGTGTAGGTCAGACTCACTCTCATTCTCTCTCGTTTGCTGTTTCCTTTCCTTAGAGTTCTTCTGTAATACAAACAGTGCAAGACTCTCTCCAAAATGTGTGTGCTTCAGTGTTTAGACTTGGACCTTTATGTTTGGTTTAAATGTTTTTTTCGGCCTTAATTGAAACTTGAAAGTCCTTTTTAATGTTAAATTAAATCCCTGGTTTTAAATATAAATCTTTTGAAGATAAAATGCATATCTTAATGCCTGCAGAGTTTTGAGGCAGGAAAACTTGCAGATGGGATGGAAAGCTGTCTTTTTTCTATTTAATTGAAAAACGTGCTGTGAATGATGTAGACTTTTGGAAGCCTGCTACAACACTCACAAAAGCCCAAAAATTCCATTCTGGCATTACGTCATGGTATAGGTATTAGCTGCGGTTGCCTCAGTTCCCAAAGGGAAGGGGAGGGAAGTTATAGAAGGGGGAGCAGGGGAGGCTTTAATGTCAACAGACCATCCACGTGATAATGAGAATGTTACGCCTTTGGAGTGTTACATTAAAAACCCATATGAAGCATCACAACTGAAAATAAATCACTTTTTAGCACCCCTTACACACAGTCAAGCTTTTATTTACAATACATGTTTGCCAAAAGAGAGTCAGTCAGGCCAAGCAGACTCCACCCAGCACATATGTTCTCATCTGTGATATTCATCCTAGTAAATAATGTTTATCTATGCAGTTTCACAATTAGACTGTTTATTAAAAGCTTAATTTGCACCCTTAAAATGAACCTGAGTGCTTAAAAAAATAAAAAAAAAAATACTACAATACTATTTGGGGCCGGTATGTTTAAAATGTTTTTCCAAGAATTTTGTTTTCAACAAGTCTGCATTTATTTTATTAAAAAATTTAGTAACAGTAATATTATTAAATATTTTTGCAATTTTAAAAAGTGGTTATCTAATTTTATATATTTTTAAATTTTTACAATTTTATAAAATTTGAATATAAGAAAATATTTTTTGTATTACAAATGAACAATTGTAACCGTTATCTCTGAAATCAAACCAAACTTTGAATACAAGCTTAGTAGACATTGTGTTATAATAATTAATGTATTTTATGTAACACAAACTCTGTGTTAGTATGGCCACTAAACCTATTTCTGGACAGGCCTAGGATGAACTTATATGAAATATACAAATGTACAATATATCACCTCAACCAGGGAATTTGCACTTTCTGATAAAGGCCAGATGTTTGATTGTGTTGTGCAACCTGCGTGAGCAAGTTTGGTTTATATTACCTAATTTAGTTGATCCAAATCTTGACTAGTGTTGTTCACAGAGTTACAAGGTCTGTCATGCAGTGTGCTGGTGGTTCACTTTGCTTTGGAAAGGGTTTGAATAATTTCACATCTGTTTGAATTATTCATAATACCCCTTTCGGTAGTATCTGGAGAGATGGTGTGGCCAGGCACATAGATGTTACTCATAGTCTAGAGACAAATGTATCTTCAGGTTGGATAGAAAAAGATGTGGATGTGTTTTGCCAGATCACAGACTGTTACTGGCACATTTCTGATGCCTCAGACCAGATGGCATTTATCTGAAAATGTGGTCTTATTTTTGTAGTGTTCAGAAAAAGTGTGGGCGTGAAAAGAAGCATTTACATGCCGCCAAGAAGCCTTGATTCGTTGTAGTGAATTCCCCGTGGGCTTGACTGCACTATGTGAGGAAAACGACCCCACCAGCGTGAAGAGAAATGCCAATAATCCAGTCAAGCTGTGTCTGGCCTTCAGTCTCGGGGGCAGTGGGGGAGATGTATGGATATATATATCCTCTGTAGCTAATATAGCGGCATTAGAGGGAAGCATGTACTTCAAGTGTATGAAGCAGAGTTTAGTTTGACCTTCAGAGCACGACTACAGGAATCTAGACTATTTATGTGGATTTTAAATGAATTAGAGGTGGAAATAGGCCTAATTAAAGATCTGTTTATAGTCTATGCTATGCATAAACTAAAAGAATAAATCTTAAAAAATGGCATTGTGAGTAACAAAGAAGATATTTTGAAGAATGTTGTGAACTAGACAGTTTTGATTATCATTGACTTCCATTGTATGGACACACATATATAATGTCACTTTATAGTCATTTAGATGAATCAATATGACTTTGGTGGTGATGACAGAATGTGTCAGATATTAGAACTTGACTTGTTTTGAATGCAGAACATTCATTGAGTGAAATGTTTTTTAAGCAGACTCATGCTCTATTGAAAATTGCTGATTGACCATTTACTGTGGATTGTGTCATTTGCGATTGTTTGAGTTCGAGAGGTTTTTCTTACGCTTTGTGCAGCAGCTGTAATCAGGCTGTCCAAAACCAGATGCACAGGAAGGAAGACTATTGTAACTCCAAGAGGCCATTTTTAGAATTTCCTCACAGAGACACAACAAGCACATGAGCACACATACAAATACAGAGACTTTCAACTTTGGGCTGTCTTCCTCTCTTTCAAAAGACTATCTTTCTGTATTGTTCGTCAGGAGTCGGTGCACGTTTGCCATTTGAAACTGTCTGTGTTCTCGCGGGATACACAAGCCAGTACATTCACCTCCATTCACAAAGGTTAATTACCTCAGTTTTCATTGTGTTACATCTTTAAGTATTCTTTATTTTTAAATTTCATCTGCTGTTCAGGTAATAGCTTTGGTAAGGTAACTATCCCTGCCGAAAAAAAGCATCCTAAACCAGCCTAAGCTCATCATTAGACATGCATTCCATAGAACTCTCTATGCCTGTAATGTTTATTCCTTACTATATATTTTTCCTTTTTCTGTATTTTATGTTTACCTACAATATTCTCCAAAAGGTTGGAGTTGATAAGATGTTTAATGTTTTTGAAAGAAGTATTTAATATGCACCAAGGCTACATTTACAATTTATTTGTATTTGTATATCTGTATTTGATCAAAAACACAGTGAAAGCAGTCATTTTATTGCTGTTGTGAGGAAGATGGATTTCAAAAAACATTTCTTGTTATTATGATTGTTGAATATATTTGTGGAAGCAGAGACATTTTTTCAGTTTTCTTTGATAAATAGAAAACATGAAATATAAATCTTTTGTAACATTATATATGTCTTTTATACATGTCGCTATTGATCAATTGAATGTGCTCTTGCTGAAGAAAAGTATTAATTTCTTTTAAAAAAGTGTATTTACTTGACCAGAAAGGTATAAACCGCAAGCTGTGAATCAATATCAGACAGACATGTTCTAAAACCCAGAACAACTTTAATCAGTTTCATTAGTTTGCACCAGACAGACATGACTACAAGTGAGAAAGAATCCTGATGTCTCCCATTCGTGCCCGCCTAGTGAACTGATGGCAGTTTTGCAGAATCATCCCACAGAGCTTACACGCATCCATTTGACTGACACAGCTGCTGGATCTTGCTGAGTTCACAGGTGACTCTGATCTCTTAACTTCACTGGTATAGCATTACAAAGAGAAAGCTGTTCTGTTGTGTAGATGACTGCCGGTTACAGCTCTATCCAGCGCTGCAAAATCAATGCTCTCTCTCTTTCTGCTCCTGCTCTCAGTATGTATCGTGTATCTCTAAGGTAGTGGGACACTGGCATCGATTTGGGAGGAGACTGTTAGGATGAGACAATGCGTCATATGTCTCTTTTAAAAGCATTTGTGATGCTATTTATGATTTATGGCTTGCGGTTTAGGGGTGTGACGGAGTTGTAGATGCAGATGTCATCTGCTCTGTCTTTGGTAATGGGAGTTTTCTGCACTCTTCGAACCCTCTAATTTTTCTCCAAACTTCACATTCCAGCATTATAAGATGAGAGGAAATCCTACAGACGCATTCTTTCATGTTATTTATCCTGTCTGAGTCTGAAACTCTCAGATATAGGCCTATTCATTAAGGCCTGTACCAAGCTGTATTCTTTAAAAAAAAACATATTGTATGTAGTTTGTTAGTCTTGGATTTTCGCATCTAAATGGTGTTATTAATACATTTTAGTGCTTAATGAAGCAGCCTTATTTTTGAAAAGCCATTGTTTAGGATTTTGGCCAGTTTGTCATGCATGGTTTGTCTGAAATTGTGTCCCTATGAAGAAAAGTGAGAATGTCCTGATGTTAACAACCCTAACCGAGAAAGAGACTAATAAGATTGCAGCAGTCGCAGCTGTTGTCCAGCTTCTCTCACCCACTGTGTGTGGGATGTGTGTTTGTGTATGAATGTGAGTGTTTGTTAGTGTGTTTGTGAGTGAATAGGGCCAGCTGGAGACAGTGAGTGCGAGCGAGAGGATGGCCGGCTGTGTTTGGTTTTTGGCATTTGCAGTGCTGTGTCTCTGAATGGACCTTCACATACACGTGAACTGGAGCAGTCCTGCCCTGTCAATGGCCCCTCTTTGAGACGGCTTGCCTCAGTAGTTGTTTGTGGTCTGTTTAGCTGGAGTATATAACTGAGTTGAGTGTGTTTAACTTTAACTGATTTAAAAATCAGCCGTAGACTGTAATGTTCACACAGAATTCATTGGAAAGTTTTAGTGAGTAATATAGTCTTATAAAATTTATCAAAAACACTTGTTTTACAGCTTGAGATATGCATAAATGTCTGATCTGGTTTCACTTACTAAGGATTCTCGACTTGACATCATGATGGATTCGCTTTTCTTTATCTCTGCATTCGGTTATTATTTTTGGAAAATGTTCAAAACAAAAGTTACAGAGCAAGCAGTCATTTGTCTCAGGCATGGTGAAATTTGATTTAAACTGTGAAAAAATAAAATAATTCAAAATGAAATAAAACTGTAGTGCGTTATCCAGAGATGTAATATTTTACAGATGGGTTTGTCCTTTCTCTCTGTGTATGTCATAATATTCTTAACCATATTAAAGGGACTTGTAGTTTGAAATTCTAAACAGAGAAATAGATTAAAATACCACAGTTGCTCTTATAATGATCTGTTGAAGATTTTAAGTATATGAGCATAAACTCAACACTGAAACCTTTTCTTAAGGTGACACGGAGTTTAATGAGGTTATGATTAGGTTTGACTTGAGGTTTTGACTTCATAATATTGCAACTAATTGTGCAACTATCAGTTAATCTGTTTTTTTTTTCTTCTTCAGTATTGCCAAATTCCCTCTGGCCTACTTCAGTTCTGACTTTTGCTTTGAGTAAGAAAATAATGGTGCAATGAACATTATACAAACAAATTTTGTATTTTTATTATTATTTTTTGTCCTGCGTTGTCAGACAGCAGTGTTGGAATATCATTCCACATTATTATTTGTTTTTTCTTTCTTTTTTATTCTCTTTTGTGTGGGAAATTGGGCAATGTGAAAATAAAAGTTGCTCAGTGAAGAATGGGGGGAAGAAAAGAAGTGATGCTTTTTGAGAATGGCAGAAACAAATCTACTTTCTTTTTTCGATATGTAATTATCAATAATAAAATAAATAAAATTAAAAAAAAATAGGGGAAAAAAACAGTTGTGGCTGACATTGTTTTCAAAAAAATATCCCAGATCTTTGATTCCCTCTCTTCACTTTGACTCAAGTATATCAGTGTTGCATATTTTATAAATAACAGATTCCAGACCTAAATCCACTTTTGTCTGTGCATGTCAGTGGTCCATATGTCTCTTAGCTCTATTATTTCTGTGTACTGAGCTGCTTGGAATTCTTCTGAATTTGTAATTCCACAGAGGAGGTATGACCTCTGACTCCTCCTGCTTCCTGTCAGAATTTTGTATAACATTCCAGAACGGAGCTTGAACACCCGTTCATTCGCTCCCTTTCTCATGCGGACAAGAGGAGGGGTGAAAACAGGATACCCTACTACCCTTTTTTCGCTTCATCTCTCCATTCTCTGTCTGATTTGTTTATTTTCGCTGTTGGAATTGACGCATATGTAATGGTACTAGCAAGCATGTGTGATCACCTTATTGAAAGAGTCTGTTTTCAGAAACTTTAGATGTGAGCTGGATTTGAACTTTAGCAAAAAACCTGCTGAGCAAATAATTCCACATTTTGCCCAATAATAATAATCGATCTAAATGGCCAACAACTTGAAGTGAAAACTTTTTTTTCTACATTTACTGCTTAGATACTGTGTTAAAACATCTCATTATGTCAGCCAATTCTGAGTAAAATAATTGATTTATATGGGTTTTTTTTCCTCTTGTTGACAATAATTTGTGGCACATCCATTCAGGTCAGACTGCAGATACATTCGTTGTCATGCTTATGTGTAAATAAGGCTTTAAAACAGCAGGAAAATTAAAGGAATTGGTCCGTTTCGCACTCAGGCCATAATGCAAGTAATTTTCCACCATTATGCCCATATTCTGCTTTCCAATTCCCACACATGTTTGGATTCTCTGTTGTGACTTAAAGAGTCTCATTGAAAAGCTATGTAATACACACACATACAAAACACAATCACAGCCCTAATCAAGTAGCTCTCAATCAGCCGCCAGGGAGACGGTCGCCATTGACGTTGAGTAATTACCCTTGCGCAACTTGTTATAATGTGTTATAATGAAGTCTCCGTACAGTGAGCCGTGTTGCCATGTAAACAAGCTTAAGTTCCTTTAACCTGCAAATCCATTCGCGGAAAAGTATAAAAAGACGTCAAGTGTGTGTTTCTGAATAACACTTCACTTATAGGCGTTTATCATTATAGACAATCATTTTACTCCTTCAGTATTGATTTTGACGTTCCATTGTCCCATTTTAAAATCAATCTCGGTAGCTGGAGCGCGTGTACGCGGTGAGTGGTTGAAATGAAGTGCGAGCCGCAGGTAGCCAGTCACTCAACCCATAATTACTCGCTGAAGAGAGCCATGCTCATTCTGTTCACTCCGGCGCTCAGTATGGGGTAAAGGCGGGAAAAAAGGATGAACGCTCAGAAAAACGCGGCGTCCCGCGGAGCGAGGAACCGGGGCGCTCGTTTAGCGTTCAGGGTGCTCAGCATCCGAGTGTTTTAGAGAAGCTATTAGGCCCGGCTAATGAGGACGACGGGAATGGACAAATACAACCTCTAATTCGATTCAAATGTCAGTGTGGAGGGGAGCAGCTGTTGCTGTAGTGGTCTAAAGCTCTTAAAGGATTTGATGATTTTATGACCAAATAATGTAAAATGTTAGACATAAAGCGATGTAAAAAAAAAAATGGTATGGCCAAATGAATGGTCTTTCAGACAAATTTGTTGAACATTAATTGAGGCTTTTAAGTCTCGTTCCCACAGAAAATAATTTCTAGTGAAGAATCACCATTGATGGTGCCACTTAGTCCTGTTCTCCATCTGTGACCATGAAACTGAGCCCTAGAGTGCTTCTGAGCACCATTTAAATGGATTTTGAGAATGTTTTAGAAGTTCAGTAGGCATTGGTGATGTGTTAATTTACAAAAATGTACCATGGCAACTATAGTTTCTATAGGGCAAACAAAAAACATATTTTAAACTTGTCTTTATTACAAATGACCCAACATAAAATCAAGAAACACACAATAAAACACACTAATTGTGTGAAACTTCAGACTATGCTGCGAGACTAAAAGTATGTCCACATTTATGGTGGTTTGGTGAATTTTCAAGCAAAATCTAGTCATTTCAATAGGAATCCTCAAATTTTTTTCCAGCAGGTTCAAGCTCGTAATGTGGATTCACCAAAAGAATGCTGTTTGGTTTGATTCTTCTTTGTGAGCTGTACTTCGTACAATAAACATTGAGTATTTTTTGGCCACAAATTTTTACACATTTTTTTTTTTTTTTTGCAAACTACACCTAAATAAATGGCGAATGGGACCTTAGTAAAGCCACAAAGTGTTTCTCAACAGACCATCCAACAGAAAATTGCTTGTATGAAGGCAAACAAAAATGTCTTTAAAACATTAAAATTAGTATTATCGTAAGCTCTCAAAAGAAGATTATTAACGTTTCTTTAGGCTTGTATTTGTAGTTTGAATGTTTGGTTTCTCAATGTTCTTTTTTTAATTTCACTTTGCAGATGCAATGGCCACTCCATCTCCAGCCAAGAGTATGGGCGACCCAGGCATCACGCCACTTTCCCCCACACACATACTGGTGAGCTCTGCGTTTTACTGCCAGCATGACGTCACCCATTACTTGAGAGAAATGTCCAGTGTGCAAATGTGGCTTTAATGGAACATCTTATTTACACTGAGCTGCAATTACATGCAACAATTTAATGCTTGACATATACTTGAGAGCATCTTTCCCTTTTTCCATGTCCCCCATTTTCCCTCTGCTTCTTTTCCCTCTTTTCTTTCTACAGAAGGACTCAGAAGAGAATGAGCCTACGAGACACCCCTATGTGGTGGTGGTGGCCATTGACTTTGGCACCACCTCCAGTGGCTATGCATACGCCTTCACTAAAGAGCCAGAGTGCATTCACACTATGAGGTGAGACAAAAGGTGCAGAGAGAGGGAGTGAGGGGGGTTGTAAATGTGAAAGAATAGATAAAATTAGATATAAACAGACCCAGAAGGAATCTGCATTTTTTGCATGTGATTTTTTTTGTGTGTGCGTGTGTTTAAAAAAAAATAAAAAAATAAAAATATATATATATATAATTTTTGATTTCTTGCTGGAGTAACAGATTACCATTTCTAGTTACTCTGCGTAGTTCATCTCTTCTGCAGACATTAATATGATTGTCCATCCATTAGATGGTCATGTCTATTTCAGTCAAACTCACAGGCGCCTTTCTTTCTGGGCACTTATGCCCCATTTAAAATTATTAGATATTAGAACTGTATAATATTCATGTGTATCTGTGTGTTGTATACAAGGATGAACCCACAGCTGCTCTGTTACCCTGACCTGACCTACTTGGTCATGTGACCTTTGACTCTAAGGTCGGCTCTCCAGAGTACCTGCTGGGGAGAGTCAGCCACGTGTTTCCCGCCCATATGGGCATGTGGGCTTAATTTTAGGCATCAGACTCATTATGAAAGTAATGAGAAATAGAATTCTTGTGGATTAGTTAGAAATTGGATTCTGTTAAACATCACAAGTACATCTATATAGGGTGTCTTCACTATATATTCATACATTTGAATAAACAATTGTTTAAGTATGAGTGTAAGTGGAGGTATAAATAAATATAAAGATGGTGTTTTCCATTGAAACTTGAAGGCCATTATGCAGTGGGGCAAAAAAGTATTTTGCAATTGTGCTTAAGTTCTCCCACTTAAAAAGATGAGAGAGGCCTGTAAATTTCATCATAGGTATACCTCAACTAGGAGAGACAAAATGAGGAAAAAAATCCAGGAAATCACATTGTAGGATTTTTAAAGAATTTATTTGCAAATTATGGTGGAAAATAAGTATTTGATCAATAACAAAATTTCATCTCAACACTTTGTTAATATACCCTTTGTTGGCAATGACAGAGGTCAAAGAGCAGTAATGTTTTGGGTTGAGGTATACCTATGATGAAAAACACAGTCCTCTCTCATCTTTTTAAGTGGGAGAACTTGCACAATTGGTGGCTGACTAAATACTTTTTTGCCCCACTGTATATAGGGATACATTTTGCATTGTCTGACAAGCACTCTTGGCATGTAGTTGTCCATAGCTATAGTATTCATCATTTTATGAACACAGTACAGTGGGAGATTTGCACTTCTTTTGAAAGAAAAGTGCCTGGTTAATTTGAACTGTGATTAGTCTGCTGCTAGAGATTTGCACAGGCAACACAAAAAGCCCAAGGGCTCTGAGATTATTTGGGTTGAACTGATAGTCTAGTCCTTTAATCTTTACATAAACACAGCTTCCCTTTTAAAATCTCACAAAACTCTTTTACTAAATCTGTTTAGAGTCAAAAAGACAGCTGCTTTGAGTTGGTTAACAGGAGATGAAAAGATTGACTTCCAGGCTGTCCTGATTGCACAGAAAGAGTTATTTTTTAGTTTTTTTACAGAGACTGAAATTGTTAACTCTGTTGAGCTGAAACCTTATGTACTATTACAAACATGCCAATAATTACCAATTGACTTTTTTTGAAAACAAAAGGGGGGCCCAGAATATAATTAGAAATCTAATATGTATAAATTTTAGTGCATAACCTAACAAAATATCAAATCTAGTGGCAAGAATATTACTTTTTTGCATTTTTGAAGAGCTAAATTGCCAATTTTGCAGTAATTTTTAGTCTCTGTATAAATTTAGTAGGTGTATAAAATCACTTCATCATTAGGGTGTATAAAATCAGTTCTCTAATATGATGATTTTGGATTCTCTCTATAATCAGACGGTCTGTAGTCAGACTGCTTCTTCTGATTTGCACAGAGGTGCTTCGTCCTGGAAGTAAAAGCCCATGAATGTTTTAAATGCTTCTGTCTCTGTACAATGCTTGCACTGGTTTTATGACTGCCTCGATATGGATAATGAGGATGATGAGTTGAGTGATATTTTAGGTCATCTTAGGTCAGGTCTCTCTTAATTAGGAGAAAACGTGAAAAGCTACAGCAGCTCCAAACGCACTCTTCCGTTGGTTGATTTCTTTCTTTGTTGCTAGGCGCTGGGAGGGCGGTGACCCAGGTGTGTCCAATCAGAAGACGCCCACCACCATTCTGCTGAGTCCAGACAGAAAGTTCCACAGTTTTGGTTATGCAGCACGAGATTTTTACCACGACCTGGATCCCACTGAGTCTAAGCAATGGCTCTACCTGGAGAAGTTTAAAATGAAACTACACACCACTGCAGTAAGGACACACTCATACAGAATTGATTTTTTTGTAAGTGTTGGACCTGAGGTGACTGGGAGTCTAAGCACCTCATTGAGGGAATTGATCATAAGTGTGAGGACATGGCCTCCCCTTTACTCATTACCAATAGGTTAACTAGTAGGGGTGTGACGAGAACTTGGCGATATCCTCGCGATAATGGTATGATGCGGCGCAACAAATCTCAGACAGGAAACTGTTACTGTGTTCTGTTTATGACATGCTGACACAAATTCCGAATGGTTTTCAATGGTCGCTTTATCGCGTCCAGTGTAGGCAGACTTAAGGCCGCGTCCACACAGCTTTTAAAGTATACTCAATCGCGGATTAGTGCTCCTGATGACTATTTATTGTTAATTACTTGCCTATCAGTTTGTGGCAAAATATTTTATGTGTTCACATGTTGTTCATTACTGCATGTAAAATAGTTTCATTTCAAAAAGTTGATTACAAAATGCACCTACATTTTTTTGGAATGTTTTTGTTGAATAAAATATATTTTATCATTGAGGATTTATTTAAAAAAAAAAAAGGTCTAAAAATCTGGAATAATGCTATTAATTAATTTTCTAATTTATGACATTTAACATAAGTTTACAAAAATAGATTTCCTTTGCAGAGTATATTTTATTCATTGTAAATGTGGTCATAAATCTATCAAGTGTACAAATTAATTTGAATTGATATGTCATTCTCCTTCTTCTTTCTAAGTGCCATTATTTTCATTTGATCTTCTTTAGAATCTGTCCATCGATACAGATTTACATGCTGCCAATGGAAAAAAGGTGAAAGCTCTGGATATTTTTGCTTATGCTCTGGCCTTTTTTAAGGAGCAGGCTCTTAAGGTATGTTTTAGTGTCATCATCATGATCATCATCATCAATATTTTATTCAAACAAGTCTGTTTACGTTATTTTTTACTCTACCATTTTGTGTTAATATTTTTAAAGTTCTTGAAAGAAGTCACTTATGCTCATCAAGGCTACATTTTTATGTAGTAAAACACTGAAAAATCGTCATGTTAAATATTTTACATTTAATCTTAAAGTATTTTTTTCTAATTTAATATATTTTAAAATACAATTCCCTTAATGGCAAAACTGAATTTTCTGTAGCCATTAGCCCAGTTTACTGTCACATGACAGTGTAAATCAGTCCAACATGCTAATTTGATGCTGGAAGCATTTCTTATTATTATCATAATCATGCTGCTTAACTTTTTAATGTTTTATTTATTTATTGTGCTAAATTTTATTTCAGGATTCTATGATGAATAAAAAGTTCAAAAGAACAACTTTTATTTAAAATACAATCTTTTGTAGTATCATACATTTCTTTACTGTCACTTAGTTTAATTTCTCCTTGCTGAATAAAAATCTTAATTTATTTAAAAACTGTCATAGTGATCTCAAACGTGCAACAGTGTGCCAAAAATAGATTTTTTTTTACTGGATACAGGAGCTGAGTGACCAAGCAGGGGCAGATTTTGATAATGCTGATGTCAGATGGGTCATCACAGTACCGGCCATCTGGAAAATGCCGGCTAAGCAGTTTATGAGAGAGGCAGCGTATAAGGTATAACATTTCTTTCAGCCACATATGCACAAAAATGCATGTCTCGCTTTGATTAATTACCTACTTTGTGTTTTGAAATTGGAGAGAGGTCTGTGTGTAATGAGCTTAATGTGCTTGATTCAAGAATTTTCACACAAGTTTGAGGGATGGATTGTACAAATCCCTAGTGGACGTTTGTAGGTACTACAGCACTGAGTTGTGCTGTGGACTTCCCGTAGCATTAGTGAGAGAACCATTTTCATCTAAAATAAAAAAAGAATGAGATATACAGAAATTCAGGATGTAAATAAGTAGAGAGGAAAAGCAGAGGGATTAAAGGAAAAGGAAAAGGAAAGAGAGTGATCTCACCTTAGATACAGCCACTGTTTGTCTGTTTTCACCGTCTCTTATTGGACCTCCTTAGAGACCCCATACATGTGAAACTGTATCGCTTACTCTCTGTTTGACTCTGTCACGTCATTTGTGATTTGTAAGTGTGTGTGAATCTGTAGGCTATGTATTTGAGCTGTAAGTATCTCATTAATATCAGTCACGGGTGACCTGATTGCAAGTGGCTAGGCAGATTGCTGTTTATACCAGATATTCATATATCACACGTTACTAATATTATTAACTAGTAATGTCTTAGTGCACTGGTTGGTTAACAATTAAATAATGCTTTAATGGTATACAGGATGCATCAGGGCAGATTAGTGTTTCCCATATGAATGTGATGTGGTCACAAGTGTTTTACTACTCATTTGCACAAATACTTAGTATTGATCCCTTGCTAGAATAAATATGCTAATATGCTAGAAGTGGGTGCAGATGTAAATAAACGCAGTAGGCAAGTCAGAAGGAAAGAGAAATGAGACAAAACCTTGATTAAAAGAATGACTCAAAGAGAATATTAAACTATTAGTGCTGCTTATTTTGTGTATGAAATACATAAAATACATAATTTTTATTATTTAAACACACTAAAAAACATTAGCTGCCTTAAATAACGTGCATTCAAATTCTGATAATCACAACACAGTAAGCAGAGGGATGAATGCTCTCACGCTGAAGATAGAGAGACAGAAAGGGAGGAAGGGCAGGGTGTGGTCTCAGCTTCTTTCATTTCAATCCAAAGCAAAGACAAAATGTGGCGGGGAAGGCATGAGAGAGTGAGCTACAAATATGCCCAGCAAGAAATCAGAGAGAACAGCAGGAGAAAGAGAGGAGAAGAAAGGGGAGTTTGCAACACCTGATATCTGCAGTGGGAATTCCTGCAAAGCTTGCCTTAGGAGCATGTTTGTGTGTGTGTGCAGTGACTCAGCTCTCCGTCTGCAGGATCAGGAGAACAGAAAGAAAGGACACTGCATTCCCTCACCTCTGTCTCTTGCTCTCTGCATTTTGCTTACACTGTCGCCTCATAACTCACTGAATCCTGCAGCGCACTCAGAGCAAACCGTGTCACTCAGCACAGCGTGTGTGTGGTGTTTCTTTTATACTTTTACCCTTCATCATATTTGAAGTGAGGTAAAATGATCTTGATATATCTGACCAGCCATTTGTATCATTTAAATATTCCTTTACCCAGCACGTGAGTTATGAAATAATATTCAGGTTGGGATGCTGCTTAGGGTGGTGCTGCAATGGCTGTTTTAGGTTTATACATAGTTCACTTCCTACAGTGTGACATGCTAATATGACATTTAAAGAATTGTATTAAAAAAAAAAAAAAAACATTTAGAAAATACTATAATAATATATGTTTAGAGGTCATCCCTTATTATACTTAGCTAAAATTTTATCTTTTTTTTTCCCTCTATAATTTAAGTTTATATGTTTAATCTAATCATTTTAGTGGATTTTTAGGATTTTTATTTTTTATTTATTTATTGGTGTTTTTTGTTTAATTATTTTTTGTTTTTAGTTTTAGATTAAGTTTAATGCTTCAGCTTACTCATGTTAGTTAGCGAAGGTAACATCATAAGGTAATGACTGCCCACTGCTCCGGGTGTGTGTTCACGGTGTGTGTGTGTGTATGCGTGGTTGTTCACTTCTCACTGCTGTGTGTGTGTGCACTTGGATGGGTTAATTGCAGAGCAAAAATTCCTAGTATGTGAAGCCATACCTGGCCACATGTCACGTCCTTTTCTTTAAGTCATTTTCATTTGTTTAAAGTTTTTTTATCTCATATTTATATTTTTATATATGTAAAAAGTAAGTGTTGAGATGAGTATATATGTTGTTTATAGGAGTCTTAAAGTTTGCTAAGAATAAATATTCATATTACTTTTATTTGTAATGATTTGTATGTTTTATACACCGTATAAGTCAAGATGAGCCTGGCTTTCAGACCCCTGTTTTAATGTCTTGTCACTGTGTTCTGTACTCATCTAGGCTGGCCTGGCTACTCGTGAAAACCCTGAGCAGTTGATCATTGCTCTGGAACCAGAGGCTGCGTCCATTTACTGCAGAAAGCTCCGTCTCCACCAAATGGTTGATTTGGGAAACAAAACGGCCCTGAATGGTTACAGCCCAACTGAGAATGTTGGTGGGGCAATGACCCAGGGTAAGACACCCACACTGTCTTTTACATTGATACAGCTGCACCACAAGCATTCTGCTGTAAGGATAAACCAAATCATACTCATATTGTTCCAGTCATGCTCAAATTTATGTTACAGTACTTAAATGTTTGTTGAGTGTCATTTTGTCTGTGTGTTTTGATGGCATCAATCAACCTTTGGCCAGTGATTAGTTCTCCGGCCAAATAAGCTGTACTAAGTTGTTGGGCCGGTCATGATGTAGGTTTGTTTGTTTTTTTTAAGTGTGAAAAATTAAACTAATCTAGGGAAAATGTTTTACAATGTATAGCAAAGTATTAAACTGTAAATATGTTTTTCTCATTCTTCAATATAAATACTTATTTTTTACAACATCCGTTCCTTTCTAAAGGAGAGGTTATATCAGATTTACAACACTGTAACCTGAAATGGAAATCAGTCCTCCTAACAGATTAAACTATCACTGAGAGACTCCTGCAGTCCAACATGCCTATTAAACTCTCACCACAGCGAGGGAGAGAAGGTGATGATGCATGCAGAAAACAGTGGGAGAGAGTTGATGGAGGGAGGAAGAGATGAATAGCTTTTAATTTAACATCATTTTAGATGTCCAATCTGTGGCCTTTCCTAACTTTTTTTTTTTTTTTTGGGAAGATAAAACTTTCATTCAGTAAGGACTGGTAAAGACACATTTGGCCTTAACTAATCAAGTTGGCTTGCATAGATGAAAATATATTGCATATATATTACTGTTCAAAAGTTTGGAATTTTTCTTAATGACATTAGTAATATTCAGCAAAGACACACAACTAATGATTTCCATTTCAAATGAATGTGTGCATCAAAGGATTTTGTATGAATAAAAATATGAAAATAAGTTGAAACAGTTGTTTTATTCAACTGTTTTAGAATATTACTATTTTACTGTATTTTTGATCAAATTAATGCAGCCTTGGTGTGCATAAGAAACTTCTAACAAAACGTAATCTTAAAGATGCCAATCTTTTGAACCTTAGTGTATTTGCTACCATGCATGAACACACAATGCTGTTTTTGTGTTATTTCAATTATGGGCACCTTTACTTTCCCAGGGGTTGATGTTTGAATTGAATTAATAACAATAATAATTTTTATTATCATTTATTATTATTTTATTAATCTCATTCATTCATTATTCACTTTGCACATGCCTTTTAAGTGTGAATAGTGTGATGTAAAGGAGTCCACAGGCTCAGAAGTGCCCATAGTTGAAGAAACAGCCTATTACATTCCACAGTAAAAATGCCGTGAACACATCCATGATGTGGTATGTCTTGCCAGTTTATATCATACATCAAAGTAAAATGTAATCGCATTGAATTCAGTCATAAATGTGTTTGGTATAGAGGCAGAGCATTTTCTGCTGTATTCCTGCCTCTCTCACAGGAACACAGAACATCTCTCTCTGTCTTCAAGTCCGTTTCACTTCATCTCCATTGCCCTGCTCATGTCCTTATTACAGACTGACAGTGCATGCACTTACACAGTGGGCTTTATATTAAAAAAAATTTTGACCTAAGTATATATAGTATGCTTAGTATACTTAGTTTAAATATATATTTTAGAAATGTCAATGAGAAGGCATTTTTCATGTGCATTCAGAAGGTAACAGTCATTTGGAGCACAGCTGAATGGTGATGCCAGCATGAGAAACAGCTTTGGCAAATTCACAATCCCCCTGCCTCATAAATTTCTCCCTCCCTCTCTCTTACTAAGTTTGCATGCACATTTATTCATAATCATGTAATCGTTTGAGGCCATGCCTTGCATTCCCTTGAAAAGAAAACAATTTAAATTATACCAAAAAATGTTGGCATTGTTTCTTAATCTGTTTCTTAACCGCATTTGTTCAGATGTTAATTATTATTGGTTGATGTCAACGTGTAAGAATCTCTGATTATTTTTTGTCCTGTTCTAAGAATGTTATTTGGCCCATTATGTGTTTATCGTTCCTGTAACAAACTATATCAGTGTACATGCATTGACCTTCGTGTGACATCAGTGACCTCAGTCTGATGACATCAGCAGCTCTATAGTCATCAGCAAGCACATCTGTAACTCTAAACCTCTGCACGTACAAAAAGGGAGTGACAGAGCAAGAATATGATCAGATGGATTTTGTACGTTGAAAATAGCAGTTGAAGTAACAATGCAGTGACAAATAAAAGAGGTATAGTGCAACTAAATGATGCATCAAAAGGAAGTGATTTGACCTCTCTGCATATGCTGTTCTATAGACTGAGGGAGAAAAAGAATGAAGGAAGGACAAAGGGAGTAGTGTGTATTGATTATTTTAGTAGCAGTAGTATTTGTGCTCTGATAGCCTGTATATTTGATATTCAGTGGCGAGCATTGAAAATGTGGTTAATTTTACTTGGCGGTGAGAGCCTGAGACAGGAAGCAATTGTGTGTGGCGACCCGGGGTTTAGCAGCACAGAGGGGCCGTCTGTCTGACAGCCATAGATCTACTTCTTCTGTACTGGGCAACCAGCGACTGACAGGAGATAACAACGGCTCCCTCTGAGGGATGTCTCGCAGAAACTATCGAGCATCTGGATGTGTTCTTTTCATTTATTAAGGATGTTCAGAAGACATCAGGAAGTTTGGAGTCAGTAAGATCATTTCATTTTTTTGAATGTAATTAAACCTCTTATGTTCACCAAGGCTGCATTTGTATAAAACATGAATACCATTTACATTTATTCATTTAGCAGACACTTTTGTCCATTACAACTGACAGTTAAGGAAAATAATTATCTTTTATACATTTAAATGTATTAAAATAAATGCAATGCTGAATTTTGAGCTTCATTTCTCCAGTCTTCGGTATCACATGATTCTTCAGAAATCATTCTGATATGCTGATTTGGTGCTTAAGAAATATTTTATATGAATATTAGTAATGAAAACAGTTATGTTGCTTAATGTTTTTGTCGTAATCATAATTTTTTTTCAGGATTTTTTGTTCTTTTTGGATCAGGCTAGTGTATCCTTGCTCAGTAAAAGTATTAATTTCTTTATCACCAAAAAAGTCTTTTTGAACCCAGACTTTTGAACAGTAGTGTATATTTTTAGGACAAAATGTTATCATTTAGGAATCAATGAAGAATCGATATTACTCTGAACTAAATGATGTTCCCTCAAAAGGTCCCTTGTTGAATCCACAAATGTATTTTTTTTTTTTTTACTCTCTTGATATTTAGATAATCTACAATAGTCTGTGCTGTGAATGTAGCTTTTTGGTCTTTCAGGGTGGTACAGGAATTTCAGCTGAGGGTCTGTTGTGTTGTTAAAACACTGAGTGGTTACGTCTCCCACGCCCCATCAGAAGCTGTCATGTACTGAAAACATGTCTGCTGGTCCATTTCATTGTTTTCTGTAGGTTTGAGGAAATCTCAGTCTCCATGCGGTCACTCTCCCTTAGAGCTTACACTTCCTGTTTGGGAAATGTTTACAACTGCCAGGATGGCCATTATCCTCTGATGTCATCAGACCAACTGCCCTTTATCAGGCCTGAACAATCTCCCCCTCCACAGTGAATGAACAGAGACTTTTACATTCCGCTTGCAGTCAGGAAGTTCACAGAAGTGAAAAAGAGAGGAAATAATTGTGGAAAGATGTACTGAATATTAGAGACGTACATTGAGCAAAGCTATACATATCAGATTTTTAGTTAAAATTGACTTATTTGCATGCATGAAATTGTTGGGCTGGTTTTAATAAAACTGAATAAACTAGACTAAAATCAGTGCAGGTTATTTTATTTAATTTGATTAACAGTGTCTGTATTACAGGCAAATGCCCCATTGTGGACCAGATTAATCCAGTACAGGTTATTTCATTTGATTTGATCTGGAAAAATGCAAAAAAATATATTTTTTCCATAGTGGACAGTTGCATGTTTGAACATTTCAGATGCACAATATATTACTATCATATCAGTTATTTGATATTGGATATTTAATTGTTGATGCCCATTTTTTTTCTTTTCTTTTTTTTTCTTTTTACATTGTTTTACTATCATCTAACACCCTTTTAAAGTTACTCTTTAAAATACAAAATTTAATAACACTGTTAAATGTAAATGTAGCAAATATAACAATAAATATACGATACTATATATAATAATACTGAAGCCTATATTTATTTTTAACATTAAAGTTATTTTACTTTTCAGTGTTTTAGTTTTTTCAGCATAACATGAAAGTAATTATGGGCTCATCAGTTTTAACCAGAATTTTAATATCATGTATCCTTAAAATTCAAGTTTCAGAAGCATAAGCAAATCCTTTACATTTATATCTTTTTTTACCTGAAATGACAGAAGTCTTGCATTCCATTAGAAGTTTTTTTTTTTCCAGCAGCACCCTCCTGATTTTAAAGAAAGCACATTCAGCCCATGTTCCTTTTTCATCCTGTCGCCTTGCCTATAGAACTGCCACATACACACACAAACAGCTTCACGCTGCCTTCCCTCTCACACACACTTCCTGTCTCTCTCTGTCAATAACCAGCCAAGGAGCATGTGCGCCGTAACCGACAGAGCCGCACCTTTCTGGTGGAGAATGTCGTAGGAGAGCTCTGGTCTGAACTCACTGAAGGTAGAGTCTGTGTCTTCTCACACGTTTGTTTTTTCTTGTAGTATTTTGCTCCTGCTGTTTCTAATGCTGCTGTCATAAGTTAAGAAATTCTTGAGTCTCAAGCTCTTTGGAAGGATGCACACTAGTCTCAGGTGTACAAAGAAAGCCATCACGTTAGACATAAGACATCATGTTTATAATATTAGCCCATCTATAGATGCACTGAAAATAAAAGTTTTATGGATTTAACTTAAATTTACATTAAGGAAAAATCTTATATTTTATGAACTGAAATAACTGATCTTAAAACATGTCAGTGCCTTTGTTTTATCTTAAGATGAACACCAATAATACTTTTTTATAAGGCATGTTTATAAAAATTACTTGACCCTGTCTATGAAACCGGGCTATAATTTAACAACATAAGATGTCCCTAAATGTGCATTAATGATACAGCTAATTTCCTGTCGGTTTGTCTTTTCACTGTAAATGATAAGGTGACACAAATTTATTGTAAAATTACATTAAATGTCCCATTAGAGCGAATACAGTTGTTTATCATAAGGGTAACTTAACCATAAAGCGTACTTACTGTTTTTTTATACTTTATTACCTTTGTAATTATGATCAAAGTACTGATTTTTTTTCACAGTCAATCAGATTGAAGCTTTCAATTTTTGTGTCCATTATGCATCGGATAGACTTTGGGTGGTCCCTAAATGTGCATACTGAGACTAGATGCACCCTTGCTGAGAGGGCAAGAAAATGCTTAGTTTGAAATTCCTGCCCTTATTCTGCTGTCTGAATTAGCAGCTGCTCAACCATTAGCCTCAGCACACTTTGCCTATTCACCACTGCTGGAATAACCCTCACGCAATATAATGTTTTTCAAAATCATTCAAATTTCAGTCAGTTTTCAGTGTTAAAGGGGCAGTACACAAAAAAAAAAGAAAATGTACTCGCTTGCAATTTGTTCAAAGCACCCCCCCCCCCCACCCAATTTTTGGGTGAACTGTCTCTTTAAATAATCTCATGCTGTTAGTACTTTAATTCCAAAGGCAACTACTTAAGTTACCAACCAGTGAACCCTGAATGTAGGTCACCGTTCCCCTGACACCCTGCAAAAGCACTCAGTCACATCCAACATCTGTAGAGAGTTCCTGAAAGATTGTAAAATGTCACCAGATGAGATTTAGATCCATTCTGATGAAATAGTTTTTGCTGGTGACCCTCAATGCTGTTTCTGCTGCTGTCTAGGTGACCGTTATGTGGTGGTGGATTGTGGAGGAGGCACGGTGGATCTCACTGTGCATCAGATCCGGATGCCGGAAGGGCATTTGAAGGAGCTTTACAAAGCCTCAGGTATAAGACACAACTTATGACTTGTAGCTCGAGATTATAATTTTGCTTAAAGCTTTTAGTTGCTGTAAAAATTGGTCTGTTATTCTAAAATATCATTATTTCCAGTTATCTGAAATAATTGTTATCTTTCCATTCTCTCTGCAGGAGGCCCATATGGCTCTATCGGTATAGATTATGAATTTGAGAAGCTCCTGTGTAAGATATTCGGACAGGATTTCATTGACCAGTTTAAGATCAAGCGTCCGGCTGCCTGGGTGGATCTGATGATTGCGTTTGAGTCTCGTAAGAGGGCAGCGGCTCCTGACCGAAGCAATCCGTTGAATATCAACCTGCCTTTCTCTTTTATTGACTATTACAAGAAATTTAGAGGACACAGTGTAGAGCATGCACTGAGGAAGAGCAAGTGAGTGTCTTAAATGCAAATTATACATTAATGCAGTCTGGTCAAGTTTCACCTTTCGCAGATTATTTTCTTTCAAACTGGCATGTTGCTTGAAAAAATTTATTATATTTTTCCTTTTGAAATAGAAAAAGAGTTAAACAGATTGAGATATGTAGTACACTTACATAAAATCACAAGGCATTTCTGTTTGACATTTTGACTTTTTCATAATATTAATTTTAATGTTAATATCAATATTAATTTACATCATATGTTAATATGAATATTTATATGTAAATTAAGATTTCCATTAAATCCTAATGTATTATGTTACTTTGTTTAAAAAAAAATTAAATTTAAGGCTTTAAAATCAAAGTCACTTCCAAAATCAAAGTGATATTTATATATGATTCTATTATATATAAATATATACATATACACAGTGCACATACACATATTATTTAAACACATAATTTTATTTTGGAAGCAATAATCAATTTTACAGCCCAATTTTTATTAGATCAAATGTTAATAAACAAATAATATGTATTTTAATATTTTCATAATATATTTTAAAATGCATTTAAAAACTGTATTTATTAATTTATTAATATGTATGTATATGTATGAATATTTTAAATTAAATTTACATTTAAATGTATTATATATTTTAATAACCAAATGTATAGTATTATATATATATTGTAGGCCAGAATTTGATTATTTTTCTGCAGTAAAACTGGTGAGTCCTGCTGACTCTCTGCCTTTGCAGTAATTGTTGTCTGTCTCTTTTGAGGTCAGGCATGTGTGACCTACAGCCCCTGGAGAGTTAATCTGCCTATTCATGACTGCTGTCAATACCGTACACACAGCCATTCAATACACCATCAGGCCCTGTATAAAGATGACCAAGTCAGCTAAATGAATACCATGTTTGTGTGTGTGATTGCTGACTATGTGCTAAACACACTCATAATCAAGGGGCATAGGTACAATCTAAAAAGGGGAGAGGGCACATTATGAACTATTATTAGAACTATGAATATTAATTTATGTAGTTTTCACCCAGTAACACTAACAGGCTCATAGGCAAATAATTTTGTTAATTAGATAATTGGACTTATAGAGTCTTCTGTTTGGTAGTATTATAATTTTATGCCTCCAGCTAAAATTTCTCAGAAAACTACTTTAAATACCAGTCATCTAAAATGGCTGCTTCCATATCAGATATGACACAGAATGTCAAATTAAGAGGCAAAATGATCTAGTTTTATCTATCTGTTGTTTCGAAAATACAAGCCGGTTACATTATTTGCATTGTTTAATGGTTCAATTCGGTATTCTTTCCTAACACAGTAATGAGATAATCATTTGCGAGTCACGAGTAAGACTACTCTAACTTGCATATTATGGATTTTGAGCTCTTATGTCTCACAGGGGACAGTTTTTCCAACAAGCCTGCAAATCAGGCATCTCTGAGCACTCGTTCAGCCCTGCATCACACATCTGTTTACTGGAAACCACAGCTATTAGCACACATGGGCTGACTTTTATAGCAGTATAAAACCTAATAATGTAAACTCAATAATATCAAGCTTCTCGGTAGTCTTCCATATGTGAAGAAACCTTTTAACCTGCACTAAGGCCAAGTGAGGATAATATGTTATTTATTTCAGTCTCTAAATCTCTCTCTTTATCTGTTTTCGTCTCTCTTCTGCAGTGTTGACTTTGTGAAGTGGTCTTCGCAGGGCATGCTGAGGATGAGCCCAGATGCAATGAATGCATTGTTCAAACCAACTATAGACCACATTATACAGCACCTGAGTGAGTAATTGTGCAGTTTTACTGGAACAATAGTTTTATATTGATTTCTGGAGTTTTTAGTGAAATGGGATTGTCTGGATTTCAGTGTTAATGAAAAGTCTTGATGTGTTCTTTAAACAATGGCCATTTATCCCATTAAGACAAGAATTAATTATGATTTAATTATGTCATTTTAATTGTTTGTATTTAATTAAAGGATTCCCAGTTTAAACCCAGTTTATTACTTTGAATGTCAGATAAAATGGCAATAATACTTAACCAGACGTTTATCGAAGGTATAAAACCATATCGAAGGTGCAGAGGAATTGAAGGTGGAACGGGAAAATATATATTCCTAATATAAATTCTAGTCTTTCTTTCACAAACATTCAAGACTACACACTAAAAGTATGGTTAGATATACTAAATTGTAACTGTAGTGCTCTTTTTGAATAGTTTTATTTATTTATTTTGTTTATAGGCTATATAACATGTTACAAAATCATTCAACATGCCAATCTCATAACATAACATAGTATAAATAAATTTTAACAACAGGGTTATTTTAATATTTTTTATATGAATGTGTAACATTTATTAATATTTTGAATTAGCTTTTATTTAATTTATTTTTGTTTTTGTAACGTTAATTAATTTTTTGAATAGGCTTTTATTTTATATTTTGCTTTCATTTTTAGTTCAAGTTTGTCGATTTGTTATGCATTTTATGTTTTGTCATTTTTCATACTTCAGCTTATATCTTATTTATTTAAGTCACAGCTATTTTCCAAGGAAACCTTTTTAATTTTCATTTAAGTTTCTTAATTTACTATTTTTATTTCTTTTTTTTTTTTGTATAATATGATATCCCAGAATATCAAACATGGAATCTTAGTCTCAAGCTAAAAAAACATAGCCTAAAATCATCTGTGGCCATTATATACTGTGTGATTTTCTAATCTGTCTACTGACTGCTCAGTATCTGCCCGATATTTAGACAACTAGTGCCAACTTCTACAGATTGCAAATTGGGGCAAAAATCCGGGCAAAAGTTATGTGTGTTCCAGGCTTTAGTAGAATGTGTAATGCTGTATAAACTAATGAGCCATTGGGAGACACAATTAGGGCAAGCGTTGGCAGGAGAGTCTCGACCATCTGCCCAAAAATACTCGCACAGAACTGGGTCAGAACTCAGTCCCTCGGCTCTTATGTTGGTCGAGCCCAGCTTTGATCTGTATCTGTTCAAACAAAAGCTACAAGCAGGGGCACCACTGCTAGTAAACTGCATTTGTGTCTTTGTCATTCTGATAAGAACCGAAGGAATGCGTAACATTCTATGGTTCAATTCCATTGTGTTAAATTGTCTTGTAATAGACATTTTTCATTTCAAATTCCAATTTCTTTTTCTCTCTCTGCTTTCATTCTTCTATATGTTCTCCAGCTGATTTATTCGCAAAGCCAGAGGTGACGGACATCAAGTTCCTTTTCCTGGTTGGAGGATTCGCAGAGTCTCCGCTGCTGCAGCAGGCGGTACAAAACATGCTTCAGGGCCGCAGCCGAATTATTATTCCGCATGATGTGGGCTTGACCATCCTCAAGGGGGCGGTGTTATTCGGCTTGGATCCCAGCATCATAAAGGTGCGCAGATCTCCGCTCACCTACGGTGTGGGTGTCCTGAACCGTTTCGTAGAGGGGAAGCACCCTCCGGAGAAGATGCTTGTGAAGGACGTTACGCGCTGGTGCACTGACGTCTTCGATACATTCATCTTAGCCGATCAGTCAGTGGCGTTGGGTGAAACGGTAAAGCGTAGCTACACGCCGGCAAAGCCGTCACAGCAGGTCATCGTCATTCATGTGTACTGCTCAGAAAAAGAGTCGGTCAGCTTCATCACGGACCCAGGCGTGAGGAAGTGTGGTACGCTGAAGCTGGATGTGAGCGGTACTGAGAGTCCAGCGGCACGAAGAGAGATCCAGACGCTCATGCAGTTCGGAGACACTGAGATAAGAGCCATGGCTGTCGATGTGGCAACCTCTCGCAGTGTCAAAGCTAGCATCGATTTCCTTAATCAATAGAGGAAGATGAGGGATGAGTAAACCACACACTGCAGAAACTCAGCATTTTAGTTATGTGTTCCAGTGAAAATATCCAAACATCCTTAAAAGAAGATAGATGTGTTACTTTTAAAATTGCTTCATATAGTAAAACTTGTTTTTAGAATTTTTTGCGAAAGAATTACATGTAAATAGCAAGGACTCATTCCAGTGATCAAAAGTAACAAAGACATTTATTGTTACAAAGAAATCATATTTCAATTCAAGCAAATGCAAACAAACTTTCATCCGAGAATCCAGAAAAAAATTCTATTCTCCAAGAGTATTACGCTGCACAACTGTTTTCAAAGTGGATGAAATTTATGCTTACAACAGTAAAGAAAAAAAATATGCGGTAAGAAAAACCTCATTCAAGCTGTATTCTTCAAAACAGTCTTAATATGTTGCTTCTGAAGTATCATTTCTAGTTTAAAGGACGTTTAGCTATTTTTCCTGGAAACCAAGATAAAATGCTGATTAAAAATAGTTTTGCAGTGTAGAAGGATAGAGAAATAGAGAGAAAACCCAACATAGAGAAAGAACGAGAGATGAAGGTTTGGAGTCTCAAATAATATTCCATGTTTGCCGACCTTTCATGTGACATTTGCTTGAATAGTTGTGCCATTCATGTTATTTTATTTGGTTGTTTCCTTTTCCAGATCCACAACTGGACTCTAGATGAAACGTCTCATATTTGGCCAAAGTCGAGTTCATTTTGTCTCATCGGCACTCATCCAGGCTCAGTCCATTATTCTCTGTATGCTTCTATTATAGTCTATTTGTAGTCTTACTGGCTATTTTCTGCACAGAGATGCAAACTCTGCATGGATAGAGCCAAAATACAGCTGCGTATTGCTAGTAGTGCAGTTTGGAGTAGCACCCTGTAAAAACTTAGCAAGACAAGTTCAGGTTAAGGCAGCTATGTTAGACATTCTGGCAGAAATATACTATCATTCTCTTACAAAAACGTACTGCTTTGCTCTTAAACTCTGGCCTATTACCTCCAAGGCCCAGTCCAGAACCAGTTCATTCATTTAGGTTATAATGCGGAGGTAAAGCAGATGGCTTGAACTTCTGGACTGGAGACCATTTTGAAACTCAGAATGTTCTTCATCTCAAACATTTAGGATGGTACCGAAACCTGAGCTACACATCACAAAGGTGCTGAATCCCTTGACATAATTACCATCAATGCTACAGGACTACGTGGCAAAACACTTTTTTTTCTTTTGATTGTTCTTACGTCTCATTACGTTGGCTTTGTCTGTTTCTTTTTGTATTTTCTAGACAGTGACTCCGTTTGGCAGGAGCTTGAGGGAGCCATTTTATTTGTTCAGCATATCTTCATATTGTTGGTCAGTATATTGCTCGAAGCAGAATGAGAACGCATAAATCCTAGAATGTGAATCTTAATCATCGTTTGAAGTGGCAGTGACAGAGAAGCCGCTAGCTGTACCTGCAACATGATTTGAAACGATAGCCATCGCTATATGCTAGTTGCCTTTAATCCTGCTCCTTAGAAAGAGAAGCCACTGATATTTTTTTTCTTTTTCAGTTTTTATTTTATTTTATTTAGGAGATTAATTTGGTGAATATGTGACAAATGAAAATGTTTATTTCTGTATATACAGTATTTAAAGATATTGTACAGATTTTTAGTGTTGTTTTAGCTTTAGCGGCTTTATGAGCAGTGTGTGTATGCGGGCTTTAAGAGCACACATTCTTTCTTCCACTCTCACCAGCCTTCATATGAATACTAAATTCAGATATAGTCCAAACCCAAACATAAACTAAAACATAATCCCATTCCCAAAACCATAACCTTACCTTAACCCCAAACTTTACCCCTATGTAGACCAAAATAATTAAACCTCTAATTTTCCCTTCCCACAGTTCTTAAATGCCTTTGTTGCTCTATTTTTAGAAACTACAGCAAAGATCACAAGACTTGAAAACCTTAGACCTTAACAACTTTACTCGCAGTTATCATTTGACATCAGAAATTTGTGATATATTTTGGTTTGAGAAATGAGGTGACTGATGTGTATGTGGTCTGTAGATGATACCACAGATGACAGGCAATAGTTTTGAGTTAGGTTTGGAAAGATATTGAGATAAATGCGACACTAAAAAAATATATGAAAGCAATAAAGGTATTGCAATGTGACGTTCCACATTTTATTCCTACTTATTCCATCGTGCTATTCTGCCAGTGTGAAGTCTGTGTGTCAAAGCTTCAGCTGCAAAATTGTAATGCTGCTATGGAAATGTATTAATCAACCATTTTCGATCATTGAGGTGATAATAACCGAACATTTTTATTATTTGAAAGTCAGCATGCAACCCAACTATGGCGCACTTTGAAAAATCTGTCATGTAGTTGCTTTTCCATAGACTTGCATAGCAATACAAGACAAAAAGCGCCTAGTTCTTGCACAGGACAATTACATTTTGTGATGATAGCACAGATCATGGATCAAAAACATGATGGATCAAAAGTTTCCCTCTAAAAATCATCCCAAGCATCTGCCAGGGTGACCACAGATTGTGAATAAAACATCATCAAACAATGTAATATCATTAAAAAGGAAAAAATAGCAAGATGCACAAAGGAATAAAACGCTAAAGCTTCTCAATGTAATCTAAATTTGCTGCTCATGTGATTGTTAATTGCAAATAATTGCATATGCTCGGCACGATTCGCATGAGAGACCAACAAATGAGTTTGTTTTTTAGGGGGGTATTTTTCATTTACTCTGTTTTAAATCTCTGGATAATAAAACCCAAGCTATTACAGATCACTCTCTCGTTGGCTGTGCAAGGCAGTAGAAGCAGGAAGTGATGCCATCACATGTGATATGTGTGCATGCACTTGTAAGGCAGAACACTCACATAGACATACACCTTTACAAACGTGCAGATTTGTGGAGTAAGCACACTTTTTTTGCTCTGAGAGTGTTGATAGGGTGAATGTTTTCCTTGTTTTGCTGGTTTAAACTTTTGCTTCTGTTCTTCACTTGATTTGCACCATACCAGTTCATTGGCAGCTTTGCTATTTTTTATTGATAACACAATGTATAGCCTCTTTATAAAATGTAGTTATTGCTATGATATGCTTGTATAAGCACATAAAGAGCACTATCCTTTTTTTTTGTTTGTTTGTTTTTCAGTTTTATTATGATCACTCTGTCTGAGGAATTGAGACACTCATCCTTGTAGAGGGACATTTGCTAATAATTCACTGTGAATTTGATTTTGAATGGCTTTTCAGCATTATTTTATTTAACTGGTTTTAGCTAGAAGAAAATGTACCAGTTCATACGGTTTGGGGGGAAAAACTGAGAAGAATTTCACTGTTTGCTAGATTCTGTGCTTTACATGCTTAAAAGTCATTCACTTAAATCCAAGATGGCTGCCCGGCCCTAGAGCTGACGTGGACTTTTACTCACTGTGTAAACTCACAAACTATATCTACTGGGTCGTTTTTAGTCAATGGATACATTTTCACTGCTCTTGCCATATGCACATCCAAAAAGATTTGCAACTGTATTTCAATCGATGCCAAGTACTAACAGCCAAACTGTCACCCAATAAAAAGTATGTGTATTTCAAAATAGAAAGGTGTGTGTTTTGTTCCTTGCATATGAAATGTTATGGGAGTGACCTTGTGCTAAAGCATTCTTCTTCTTAAATCCAAGGGAGGCTAATTCGTCATTATAATGCTTATGTAGTAGATTAAAATGGCAAATATTAAAAAAAAAAAAAAAAAAAAAAAGAGAAACGTATTACAAATTATTTATTTTTTTATAGTTACAAAATGAAACCAGACACTATATAAAGGCGGAGATTGGCACATTTATAAATGGAGGTAATTACTCCGTTGCACTTGCTTACAAAATGCCTGTTTAACATGGTTTCCTAATTGTAAGTATTTTTTATGAGGAGGTGATTTCATATGAATTTAAATTATGTAATTGGTAAAGAAACTAGTGCTGGCAAATCGATTAATCGTGTCCAAAATAAAAGTAAAATAAATGTGTGTGTACTGTGTGTATATATTTATATAATGTGTAAATACACACACATACATGTATATATTTAAGAAATATATGTAATTTATTTTTTATGTACAATATAAATCTTTTAAATATGAGCATATATATATATATATATATATACAGTGGGTACGGAAAGCATTTGGACCCCCTTAAATTTTTCACTCTGTTATATTGCAACCATTTGCTAAAATCATTTAAGTTCTTTTTTTTTCCTCATTAATGTACACACAGCACCCCATATTGACAGAAAAACA
>JAUMHE010000069.1:7425580-7456418 GCA_032359235.1 Enteromius mattozi | reverse complement strand
TTCTCATTTGCTCTGACATGCATTGTGAGCTGTAAGGTCTTATATAGACAGGTGTGTGGCTTTCCTAATCAAGTCTAGTCAGTATAATCAAACACAGCTGGACTCAAATGAAGGTGTAGAACCCACTGTATATATGTGTGTGTATATATACACATGAAGGTGTGTTTGTGTGATTAATCGCAATTAATCAATTTTATTAATACTTTATTCATTTATTAATAACAGCCCTAATGGAAACACATGATTTCTAGAAAAAAAAGTAAGCATAAAGGTCCATAACTGAATCTAACCATCAACTAACCATCAGTGGGCTGTGATTGTACAAAAAAATATGAATGAGACTGTACGAATTAATACAACTTAGTCACTAATTCACTAATTCAGTACAGTAGTTATAAACTGCCATCAGAGTGTGTTGGTAATTAAAGCTTACACAGCACAATTCATTTCAATAGTTTTGTAGATTTCTGCATGTACTGTACTTTATTTCACCTCTGTGCTTTATTATAATGGCTGTCCAGTGAGCAATAAAAGGAACCTGAATTTGAAATAAAAATGTTTAGTGAGTAATCATAGTGCTGCTTGTTTTAATTTTTTAAAACACTCTATAATCAAAAGTTCATTTCTTTCTGGATACTATAGTTACCTCATAAATATAGTGTTCCTGTCATTAAACTTTCTTTACATCTTCTGTTCAAGCACTTCCTACAGGGTAAAAAGAAAAACATGCATATAAACTGACCTCCTGCACATCAACAGGTGGTTTTAGTCAGAGACCTTGATTTCACAATAGATTTCTTTCAGACATATTCATTGCAGTGTTACTTCAGTTATGTACATAGTCCTTTAATAGCAATGCCATATTCGCTATCTGTAAATTCTACCATTCTCCGCACAAATAAAAGCAATATTCTCACAGACTTTGATTTAGTTCACTGACACATCAACTTAAAGTACATAATGGCACCAGATTTTAAGAGTTTAGAAGCCGTTTTTCAATTTCTATGGAGCTGTCAAGAGTATATGCTTTTGTTTAGAAGGAAAAGGGTCCTTCATTTTTTGGTTTGTTTTCACAGACTACATTTTAGGTCCTTCAGCAATGAGCTATAATGTATGAGACATTGAATTGTAACCTGTTCTATTTAATGAGGTTTTTATACTCAGAAGTGGCCACTTAACTCCTGTGTCCTGCGAAGAATGACTGATTCAGTTCAAAAGAGAAATGCCACTGTTTTCTTGTTCTGGCGAGAACATATAATTGCTAGATTATTTGAAATCAAGGACATTTTGGTCCTCTATAGACTGGCTTGACTGAAATTTGAGCGCACAGTTTATGAACAATTACAACTCTTAAAGATCTCAGGGCCTTAAAACAAACTTGAGCTTGACGGAATATGACGTCGTCCGGCTTTGTGACTAGGATGTCGATGCAAGAATCCAATAAGATAGTAATTAACAGACACATATAGGAAAAAACACCATATTTATCTAGAGAATGATCATGATCTTTGGAATTGTGAAGAGGGAAAGAAAATCTGCTTCTCATAGATCTGCTTATTGTGCAATTATTACGATTAAGAAAAATATTAAATCAATATATCAGACAGCACAGTCTTGTCTATTTAAAAATCTTTCTGTAGCCTGTTCCGACCTAAACAAAACCTATAGGCCTGTCTGTGTGAAAGCACTCCTATTCAAAACAACTCAAATCAAATACAGTAAACTGGCCTACCTAAAATTAATGTTAGAGGTAGTTCCTGGCATTCGAGAAATAAAATCTGATAATGTCAGAAGCCAAGTTAAACTTTAGTGTTGAAAAAAAAATATATCATTTTTGTCTACACATGTCAACACAGCCCCCTGGTGTTTGTTATACGCGTACATTTTTTAATCAGCAGTTCGTTTCAGCATCGCGTTGACTTCCAAGAAGTGTTTTAATTATTTAAAAACTGCTTAAATATATATAAAACAATAATAATATAATACAAATAATGTATTAATATAAACGAGATTACAATATAGTTCTCATATATTTTAAATATCACAGTATATTTTTCATTATTAAATCAAAGCATGGATTTATTTATATTTTAAAATGCTAACCTAGAGATTTACCTGACGTTTCAGAAGTAAACTGAACAAAAGAACCGAGTGTGTGAGGTAGTTTAATATCATTCACTGTCCATTTGTGGGCCTTTTCCAGCGCTGAGAGTACTTTACTAGCCACTAAAACATCATCCTCACTAGTCCCCGCACATACGCCCGGCAGGTAAGTATTAATAAAAGGATTTTATTACGAAAACCCAGCAATTATAGTTAGACTCAAGCACCCTCGTCCGGGATCCCACCCCATCTGAATATGAGTCTAAACGCAAAGCACTTCTGATTCAATTTGTACAAGCGGCAGGGGTGTATGTGTTATTTTAACAGAGGAGAGAGTGGAGGACCACTCAACTTCAAACAGGACAGGGTCTCTGTGTGTGTGTGTGTGTGTGAGAGAGAGAGATTTATCAAAGAGGTGAGATCATCAGCACGGCGCATCAGTCAGAACTTGGCTGGTTGCTAGGGTGATAGAGAGAGGGTATCTTCAGAGGTACCGCCCACACACGGCTCTGTCACCAACAGAATCATGATCTGCAGAAGTGGCCGCTTGACACATTTTCTGCATTGTGAAGCATGTTCCTCGCCCCTCTATCAGGTAATCCTGTAATTATTTTATTGTCTGATTATTTGTTTATTTAACAGAAACACCCACAACTAAGAGATACAAGGGCCTTGAAAACTGAGATGAGGGCTGAAATTGTTCAACTGGGCATCAGAATTCAAGCTATACACCATTAAAATGTACTGCACTGTATGTGTCCAGCAGAGCTGGATGTCATGTTCATTGTATCATATCGTCAATCAAAAATGACTTTAACATTATTACAAACATATTTCAAATAAATGCTGTTCACAAAATATTACAATATAGGCCTATATATATATTATAAATGACAGATTATCAACTGTTTTTAAACACCAAGTTAGCTTATTGATTTTTGAAGGATCATGTGACACAGAAGACTGGAGAAATGGCTGCTTTCCATCACAGGAATAAATAATATTTTAAAATGTAGCAAAAGAGAAAACATTTTTTTAAATTGTAATAATATTTCACATTTTTACAAAAACAACCTGCACAGATTAAAAAATTATCAACACATGAACAGTAGTGTTTAAGCCTACATACCATGGCCCTAACAAGTATTTAGATATTTTTTATTATATTTGAAAATAATTATTTTCAGTGCGTTATATAAATAAAAAAAACCAAATAGCATTTGCAAACAGTCAGTAACTTCGAATCCATTAACTTGGTTTGAACGTTTTAATCATTTTAGTCAATATAACATGTTTCACTTTTAATGCAATAATGCAGTTAGCTTTAAAAAAATATAAAATAATATTTTTAAGTTACATATCAAAATGTAGTAGTTTTGTTTAGTTTATCTATTGTTTTAAAATTCTTAACATTTTATGTGAAATGTTCTGCATTAAAAACACTTGTTTTTCTTTTAAAGGAATGCTGCTTATTCCTTGGTTTGATATTTCAGACTTTAATGCAGTGATATTCTTTTTTTTAATTTTACAAGTGTGGCTAAAGCATCGATTTTATACTTCCGCTAAACAGCTCTTGAGCACAGACCACTAAGTTTGATTAAGAATATACTGAAACTGTGGCAGAGCCTGGACTAATCGGCCTGAAGCTTGTTTTCAAACTTTCCATTCTGCTATTCATCATGGGAGCATGCTGTCATCCGGATATTCCTTCTGATAAGCTACTGTAATTACTGGAATCAGAGATCTATGTTATCATTAGCTTTGTGCACAATGAAGAAATAAAAGATGAAGAGAAAGAGTGACAGAGAGAGAGAGAGATGAGTGCGTATTTGAGGGCATTCAACCCCTCCTTTTCACTTGCCACGGTTTAATTCAGATTCTAACACCATAATGCAGTTTTACTCAGAGCTGAAGCCTGCAGATTGTTCTGATGGGTATTGTGAGTTTTGATGGCTTAAATGAGTAAAAAGTCAGTGTGAATGCAAATGTACTTTGTTAGTGTCACCATGAAAATGGCAGCATGCCTTTTTAATGCCTTATTTTTACAGCTCTGATTATAGGTTGGGTATTCAAACAAGTGAATGAGAAAACAATGAGCAGGCAATCAGGACTTCATAAAGCAGAGAGCAGCATGGGACAGATTAATGAGAGTGCGTCACACACATACGCACTCAAGCAGCCTTTAGAAATGACACTCATGCGTGTGACATATTAAAAGAGGGCTTGCACTTTGAGCGGAGATGTGAAAAGGATCAGAGGACCGTTAACGTGTAATTTAGAGCCCAATCTGACTGCTGTTTGCACAAAAGCAACAGAAATTCTGTCAGCATCAATATGGAGAGACGTTTCCAGAGTCACGTCGACCCTACGGAGGAGGAGAGGCTTCGACGGACGTGGATGGCTCATACACCCACATGTCACATACAGTAGCATTCAGATGAACAACAGTAACTGCTTTTAATTTGGGTGTTAAAAACAGTCTCAGTGAGAAGAATGGCTTCAGGAGAGAAAGGCACTAGAGCTAATGGACGGGAGACATACGGTGCTTGTCTGTAGAGTGTTAGATGACCCTATAAATCATAAGAATCGTTCAGCATGTAGGCTATTCATTCACTTTTTAAGCTATGGGTTCCCACAAGGTTTGTGAAATTACAAACCAGCTTTTCAAATAGCGAATATGTTCACCCTATCAAATTGTACACAAACAGAAAAAAGGTACAAAGCTGTTACCCCAAAGCTAAAAATGACATCTCTTTGTCTTTTCTTGCCCTAAACGGCACATATTAGTACCTTAAAAGTACATATTACAACAAAAAAAAGTATAAATGTTGGTAGCTGTTGAAAGAGCATTGCCCCAGTGACAGTACCTTTTTTGTTTATCTTACTGTTGTTTATTGACATTTTAAATGTGGGATATTAAAACAAATCCAGGTAGTCACGTGAGCTATTGGTGAATATGTGAAAAGGCGCAAAAAATATGTCTTGTGTGAAAGTATCGTTTCAGTAAGTTTGTGAAATGATTGCCCTGCTTCACAGAGGATCCGCACAGAAGTGATGGTATACTGCCACCTTTCGGACGAAACAACTCAAAACAACACCACGTCAGCCCAGCAAGAAGTGGCATTGTTCTGAAAGTCGTATTTACTTGTAGTAGTTATTTAAACTGATACAGTGGAAGTACTAGATAATATTAGTAGAATACTTTCAATAAATAAAAGTTTTTTTAAAAAATAATAAATATATTCAATAATGTTAGAGGGGGATAAAATGCCCTAAACAAATAAAAAAATCTCTAATAATATATTTTCTTTTACATGGACTTAATAAAAATAATGATAAAAAGGCTAAAAAAAATAGATATTATCATAGGCCGATCTAATTTAATAATCTTCATATATACATCATCATTAATTCGAAAAATGTGTCAGCCACTTGACACATTTTGCCATTAGCTTGCGTGCTCCTTCCGCTGCATTCATTGCTGGATTATAGTCACGTGATAAGGAAACTCAGTGGAAACACTTACACGTCCACGCGCCCTGTCAAAACATCTACAATGAAATCCCATCAGAATGAACAGGTTGGGTTTTATGATTCATATAATACAATATTCATGAATACAACTTCATATGCATAAACTCGGATGTTTATGCGAATGTTTTATGCTATGCATTATTAATTGTTAAATGTTTGATCATCGTGCTGTCGCGTTGACGCGATGGAGGCTGTTTTGGAAATAATTACTCTCTAATATGTGCATTTGTGTTTTAAACTTTTAAAATACAGTTTCTTGAATCCCCTTGTAGTTTGACATGTACAGTATGTGTTTTGTTTATTTTGAAATGGACAAGAGTCCGAAAATTTTGCTCGATAAACCATCACAGACCATGCATTCTATTAGATATTTAGCACATCCACTAAATTGCACCAAAATAGAGGAAATCTAAGACTTATTTGTCCTATTGTCTATAATTACACTGAAGCTGACATGTTTTAAGTGGGCCAGTATAGCAGGATAAGCATGTTTGGTCGATACGGAAGTCTTTGCAAGACAAATGCGATGTTGCCAGATCTGCTTAAATAAATCGCCTTATTTTCTTTGTAATGTAATATTTTTATATGAAAAAAACGTGCAGCGCCCTCTGGAGATAGACGTCGAGCAGTAACTCTTTCCGCATACTTACAGAGATGTGATAAAAAATATATACATTACAAGCTACAAATCATGAGTTTTCGGTGATCTGGCAACCCTACACTACACTATTTAACTAAACGAAAGAGGGCGCTACAGCTCTGTGTGATTGGCTGTTGAAGCGTCGGAGTGGGCTGAGCGGCTGTCTGTGATTGGCTGAGCGGACGGACAGAGGGGGAGAGTGTGCGCTGATCAGCTGGTCTCTGCAGATATCCGGCTCCTGCAAAACAATGTAGGGAGAAAAAGTGCTGAATGTCACAATCGCCGGGAGGAGAAACACCGGATCACACACACCGTCGCTGAACAACCGGATCCAGTACGGCTGCAAGATTTTTTCAACGCAGCTCTTCCGCTCGATCCAGCGAGGAACTGCTGCAGTATAATACCTCCAGTCTCATCTCTGTGTGTTTACCTTTGCTGTTTCACGTTTCAGTGATGCGAAAGCGAAAAGGCAGCGCAGACCATGACAGCTCGTTCACGGGTAACGTTACACTACTGGACGACAGCTCCGATCTAAAGCAGTGCCACAAAAAGACAGACGCTGCTTCTGACCCAGGAGGTTCGGGGACAGCGATGGGGAGACGCTACAGGAGGTGAGACTGACAGCTGTTGTTGCACAGGTGCCGCTGACGTTCTCATCATCTATACCTGTTTTGCCAGTATACGTTTCTGGAAAGCTTGCTCAAAACGTTCCTGTTCGGACCCAGTATTAAAAACAGCCGTATAATAACTTTTATTAGCAATTCTGCATTAGTTCAAAATCAGATAATAGTTAAAAAATGTCAGGTAACTGTTTTACATATAAGTAACCAGATGTGTAACTTCTCCATTGACCCCTGGTTAAAAAACCTGGCTCTGTGTTGTTTTTAAGTTATGCATTATAAGCATTATCTGATTTATTTTCATCACACAGTCCTGTTGTGACATGCATTATTGTCATTCTTTTCATATTCAAGTGGCTTGAAACTATTTTGAGGCATGAAATCACTTTATAATAACTACACACTATGAATGATTAGTTAAGCGTTAGTAAGCATTTATTTCATCCTTTATAAACCATTATTCCAACATTATTATGCATTAGAGTAAACAGTTTACAAGTGCATCTATAAATGCCTTGTTCTTGAGTAATATATAATGTTTAATAATTGTATTTTCATACTTTATTAATGATCAGTTTATCATTTTTTTAAATTATGTTATTTACAAACCTGTTATTTAGGAGTTGTCAGTGTTTAATAAGATCATTTAGAAAGTCTAAGTAAATGATTAATAAATTATTTAAATTTACATTAATAAATCGTATTATTTAGACACATGATAATAGTTGTTCACTGGTGTTAATAAAGCATTTATTAACAATGTTCCTGCTGTAATTCATGATTAAGTCAGGTAGTTATAAAGCATTCAGTATTTGCCAGACGTCTGTTTTTGTGAGCTCATCTAAAGGACTATTTATACATTGTAAAACATTTATAAAGCATATGTTATCTTCCAAACAGAAAAGTTAAACACACACAGCACAGAGGGATACAGAATGTAAAATTTTTTATCGTACAACTGTACGCTATACACACAAAAAAATTAAAGTGTACAGTTGTGCAGTTTTATATTTTTTTTGCATCTTGAAATGAATAGTTCTGTATCCCTCTGTGTTGTGTTCGTTTATTTATTCTGTTAGGAAGATAACTGAGCCTTTAAATCTCCTTTGTACATTTAGATATGCTTATAAACCAAGAACAAGGCATTAATAGCTGTATTTATAAACTGCTTACTAATGACTGTTAATGTTAGAACAATGCTTAATAAAGGATGAACATTGTTTAGCTTTATGGTAGTGTACTCTTAGAGTTTTGGAAATGTAGGTTATTTATTTGCACTAGGTTATTAATTTTTTTTATTTTTTTTGTTATGAAAAAATGTCATAAAACCATTATTGTCTTGTCTAAACGTATTGTTTCAGTAAAAGAAAAGTCAACACAAGAGTGTCAAATTTCTTGAGGTCTAATCTGCTTGCTGGGACATCTTTTCAGGCATTGTTTACGGTAAATTAAATCCTAGTTCAGATTACAAACCCTGAAATATAGTTTCACGTTACCATTGTATATACATTTGAGGCACAGTTGTTCGTAATAGCTCTTTTGCTTCAGTTAGAGTATTTCTGTGTCAGTTCAGTGGAAAAAACTAGAAAGTCATATTTAAAAGCCCATCAGAGCTCGCTTACATGCAAAGAGAGTTATTTTTCTAATGCATGGTTAAATGCTAAAGTGGAAACAAGGTGATATCTTTTGTAGATTTCCTCAAAGCAGAGCTGAGTCATCCAGTTCATATTTTTACTGCTATATTTAAAATAATGTAAGATTGCATCACTGTAGGAGGATGCATGGTGGGAATAGTCGTGTTCAGCTGTTGTCTAACCATATCTCTGCACATGATTCAGGTTTCAGGAACAATATTAGGCCTTAAATGCAAAAGTTCTAGACATTTCTCTAGTTTGTTTGGTCTTGCCAAAGCTGTTTAAACAGGTGCATGTTTAGTGATGTCATTCTTCTCAGCCAGGGCTTGCTCTGCTGATCAAAGTGGGAGGAAGTTGGACATTTTGGTCCAGCAATATGGTGGTAAAACACTGTACAGTCAGCAAAACATTATGTACTGCCAGAACGTGTTACCAATTGGGATCCTGGAGGATTTCCCACAGATCAGTGCTTCTCAGCTGGTGGGGGTTACAACCCCAAAATGCTTTTAAGATAACAGGATTGTATTAGGTTTCATGGTTGCCATGTCACATGGAAATAGTGACTGGTTTTGAGTGAATTGCCTGTGACTTTTGACCCTGGAGGTCATCTAGATTCCTGTGTCTCGTGTTTGCTTAGTGCACACTATGATTCAAAAGAGCTTGAAGCAGTAATAAAAAAAAGTATTGCTTTTATTCAGCAAGAACACATCTGTAAAAGAATTCCCCAAAACAAAACACATCACAGTTTCCACAGAAATATTAAGCGGCAAAACCTATCATCATATTAGAATGAATTCTGAAGGATCACCACTGAAGACTGGATTAATGTCCGCCTAAAATTCAGGTTTGTCCAATGAATTAATTACATTTAAAAATATATTCAAATAGAAGGCAATTTTTTAAATAGTATTAAACTTTCACAATATTTTAGTGTATTTCTGATCGGATAAACTCAATCTGGTAAGCATACAAGACTTTTTTTCTTTAGTAAGTGGGCCTGAGCTGTTATAGGCTCTGATTAATCTCATTTATAGTGGGATTTAGCTGTGTGGAAACACTTACAACTCTTAACTAACAAACTGATATTAAGATTCCAGTATAACAGACTTGGAAAATGCCCTGTTAAAAAGACATGGTTTATCAAATTAGCATGAAACACTAGCAGAAAATGCTACTGTAAAGTTCTACCATCACATCTCATTTGAACTGAAATGCTACTCTACTATTGCACTGTATCTGATGGTGCAGTAATCGGACTCTCCTCCGGTGCTGTATGGGTCTGGGGTATTGGGTGCTGGGGCCCGGTCATGTGTCCGACACAGGAGCTGCCGCTGGTTAGTCTGGTTGCAGTGACCTTTGTGTGGAAGGCTGGGTTCAAGGTTAAAAGGGTCAGTTTAGCTTTAATTCACAGAATCTGTGAAATTAAATTAGCTGAAATCCCCTGTAAAATTTTGTATAGCAAAAGATAAAGACAACATTAAATCGCTCTGTCCTTTTGTCCTTGTTGATGGAAAGAGAAAGCTTGGTTGGCAATATTTTTTCCAGGAAGACAGTGATGGCATATTTAAATATTTAAAACATGTATCTCCACTCTTTTTACTATCATCATATGAATTAACATGAGCATGAAATGGAAATTCAGCAGATCTCTTTACTAAATTCATGTTATTCACTTTATTGCAAATGATTCATCCAAGCATTTAATGATCTAACTTTATTTGACCTCATAAGTTAATTAAAATGTCATAACTTGATCTTCTGGTGAAATGACAGACTTCCCTCTCTCTCTGTCCTACAGTTTTTTTTATTTTCGAATAATTTGTTTCACCTGGATGTACGTAACAATATGGAAGAGAAGATCTGTTGCTATTTCTGTAATATCAAGTCTTTAAAATCTTAAAGACAAAAAAGTCTTAAAATCCTCAAAATGTCTTTTTTTTTGATGGGGTCTTTTAAAATAGGTTGGTTAGTTTCATTCCTTTGTTCTTAAGACAAGGGACTCTCCGCACATTTCAACCTGAAATTCTGGTCTGTTCTTACATCCTGGGAACAGAAGCTCTAGATCAAACATAGGCCCAAGAGGCATCTAATCGTGACAATTTGGTGTCTTATTTTAGCTCTTCTTAGGAAAGTGTGTCAGGTTTGATAGGAAAAAGAAGTCTTGACAAGGTGTCATCCTCTGATATCTTTTGTTTAGATTTCAGGAGGACTGGAAACAAATCTTGACAATCACTTCTCTTGAGAAACAAGTCAAGGGTGTGTCAATGTAGTGAATTTGCAGTGAATGGGATGGGTCATGTTGGTGAACTATTCAGCTAAAGTCCACTGGTTCAGTCGGTTTTCCCTTTTATTGCTGTAGTTAGCATGATAACGGTGCTTTGATTTAGCTGTTACACAGTTTGCACCACCTCAGAGAAGATTTCATACAAATGTTCACAAACAGTGCATACCTCGATTCCCTCCATTCGATAAATCTGAAACCGAACTAGTCAATGAGGTACCCACCCATTTGTTGATATTAAATATAATTATGCGGTTTTGCACAGCTCCAAACCGGGTTGGTGGTGGTCTATCCTGAGGCCATTTGAAGGAGACTAATCTTTGGTCCAACAGAGCCATAACTAATTCTGGCATCTCTGTCAAAACTGCTCTTCTAAGCTCCACTGAGCAGTCAAAGACACTCATTAAGACGGGTGAAAGAAGAGAAGAGTGAAAGGGAGGACGGAAGGAGTGAGGAAGGAAGTACAGAGCCTGAGATGTAGCACGTGCCTTAGGAGTGCAGTGTCTACAGTTTCACATATCCTTATCTGATCCCATTTGCGTTATTAATACATACTGTAGTTCGATACGAGGGCAGACTTAATTTGTGCAGTGCAATTCCAAATCAGCTGTTATCTAAAGACAAAAGGAAATGCCTCCTTAATAAATGTCCTTGATCTTGTTTGTGAATGTGATTTTAAATGTTATGTTGTTTTCAGTTTCCGATGTTATATAAATTCCCAGATTCACGTCTTGACTCATTTATTCCAAGAATGGAAGTATTCAATAACAGGGGAATTACCACTGCAAGGCTAGTTTCCTCTGGTAAATGTGACATATTTACAAAGTTAAATGCGTTATGAATGCCATTTCATTTTGTTTAGTGGGGGAAGCTAATAGATAACTTCCTGTATTATGTTACCAGAAGATTTTTTTGCTGTGTTAAAAGCAGGAAGCATTAGAGTCCTCTTTCTACCCCAAGCTGTTACCAGACCTCGGTTTCTCAGTGTCACCTCAGTGTCTCTTAGAGAGTCCGGTCCGTCAGACCTGTCATAATCAATTACATGAAGCTGTAGCTGCAGGTTTTTGAGAATGCTCCACTTCTACTGCTTCTTCTTTATCATCTTCATTCTGTACAGTTTAACAGTTGATTGTACGCCTGTCTTGGTCTCACATCTAGTCCTTTTGTAAATTTTTGTAACGAAAATCTGACGTTTTCTGACATAGAGACAGGTTTTTATTTTTTGTGTGTTTGTGATTGTTGGGCCACTTTGGTAGTCATTAAGATCTTTTATGGGTACACTTGTCACCCTCACTTTGTGGGGGCTTTGAGTTCCAATACAAAATGGATATGTATGTTCAAATGTAGGTCAGATGTCCCGATTTTTGATATGTATCTGATTCACTGTAAACAACGTTTGAAAGTGGCTCAGAATGGATTCAGAAAACCTGATGTTTTTGTGTGGGATATCTGATCTATGTCAGACCCCAACCTTTTCAACGATAGTGTCTCTAACTAATTATTTGTTAGCGTTTTCACTACTAATCTGTTAGCATTATGCAATGTAATGTAAAAATGATTTTAAGTTCTCCAGACGTTTTTGGCAGTTAGGGTTTTATCATGATATGTCATTGATAGAGCTAATATTTGGCCATTAGTGCTCTGCAGCAGTACCAGGATATTTGTGACATTGATCCGGACAGCTGCAGCTAAGAACTCTAAAAGCATATCCTATGCCAATGCCTGCCACTTAGGAGCTGTTGTCTGGTACCCGCAGACATGAGGCAAGCCTTTGGCGTCAGACAGAAAGAGAAGGAAGTGACAAAAAAAAGTTTTCTTGTGATGTTTTCAAGTGAAAGTAAGCTAACTGTGACTTTCAAGATCAGAGTTTGAGGTTTGAGTAGGGGATATTCTGGTTTTATTTGGGCTTAAAAGATACGTTTGAATCTAAATCCCATTAGATCTGTCAAAAACAAGTTTTAGCAGAACTTAGCCTGAATTTCTTTCTTTTACAAAAGAAGATATGTTGAAAAATGTCTCAGTATGTTTTGTTCATACAGAGACAATCACTTAGATCCAATAGTGTTGTATTGTAGATTGCGTATGAAATATTGTTCAGGTTGCAGTGTTCTTGTGCACTTCAATTAATCCTAAAGTAGGCTTATCATTCAGTACACTGAGATCTTACTGCCGGTCTATAATACACAGAATTATGCACCTGTTTTTTGCCAAATACGCTGGCCTGAAAATGACCCAATCATTTATTCATGTAGAATCAGATGTGCATTTAGGGTCTCACTTTTCCTGCATGGTTCATGCTAGGTATATACAATTACACTAAAATGGCTAAATAATAGTCAAACAACTGCTTATTTTTATTGTTTGAGCAATACATTGCTGATGTTACACTAGGTTTCAGATTGACTAATGAAATGCAGTGAAGGGGAATTCTCTTTTATACATTCGGAATTAATAGCTAATGGGTTATTAATAGGTTATTGCATAGCTACAATAGTCTTCTTAGAGTTTGATGTCTTCATAAATATGGTATGAAGAAGACTGCTGCTGACTGCTGCCAATTTGTGAATTCTGAATAAACTCATTAGTGTTTTTTTAAAGTTTTAAGACCTCATCTCTATTTTAAGATGTATGCGCTTGACCTGGTGTTGTTGTGTATGAGTGTTTGGGTGTGTAGGAGTAGTTTATTGGAGGTGATCATTTTTAGAGAGTTGCATCCTGTCAAATGCAGAGACCAAGTAGGTGTACTTTAACAGAACCAAAACTGTCAAATGACAAAGTTAGACAGCAATCAGCACTGAAAAATGAATCAGAGCAGTGATTATAAACTGAGTAAACCTTCTCATCTCTACAGTACAGTTTAGAAATTTGGGGTTTGTAATATTTCTTTCCTTTTTCTGAAAGAATTGTGTTATGCTCACAAAGGCTGCATTGATTTGAAATATTTTAACAATTAATATATTTAAAACATTTTATTTATTCATTATCTGGAAAAGTCTTCAGTGTCGCATGATCCTTTAGAAATCATTTAATATGCAAAAATATAATAATTTGGTGTTCAAAATTTCTTATCATTATCAGTGTTGAAAATGGTTGTGCTGCTTAATATTATAGCACAAAAATGGAAGACATTTTTAAAGACTCTATGATATGAATAGGATTTTTTTTAAAACAGCATTTGTTTCAAAATAGAAATCTTTTCAACATTTAAAAGAAAAACAAAAACAACTAAAAAACTTAATGACCTCAACCTTTTGAATGCTATTCTATGAGCACATCTGTGTGCTACCATATATACATGAGACGTGTGCGATATGTTTGAGAACAGAACCTCTTGTGGTCATTCAATATATGAACAAACTTTATCCAATCTGTTAAATATGCTTCTGATAAGATTTTTGGATAAGATTTTTAGCCTGTTTTCTCTCATTCTTTCCCATCTTTTTGCTGGATGTACTAGTCAGAGGCACTCTGTCCCAGTGCAGTCTGGACTCCTGATGCCCAGACGGCCGTAATAATGCCCATATGGCATTGGATCAGCATGACTTAACATATTAGTGTTACCCTGAAGGTATTGAATCTCTGGTTCGGATGCTCAGTGCAGATACGTACCTGCAAAAACGGCATGTACAAGCATAGAACTGTGCAATCTTATGCCCTAACCAGCCACATAAACAAATAAAAGGTTTGTTGTAATGGGTACAAAAGGATATGTTATCAACAACAAGTTTATGCACACACACACACACTCCTTGTCACCTTGTCAGTATTTGTGTAAGCGCTATACAGTAATGAGTCTCAGTGCAGCTTGTTTGTGCTGTATTTAGCTCTGCTGTTGCACAATAGTCTTTCTCTCTCTCTTACAAGACAAAACTCTCACACGTGCCACATGGACACACACACACACACACTCAGATCAAACCTTCTTTGACTCACTGCCAGGTGACCACACGGTCTTATCTCTGCAGGGAACTCAAGATCAGCGGTCTGCTGCATTGATCACTTGTAATAAGTATAATGCAAGTTAGAAGTGCAGTGCAGTGGAGTACAGATGTGGTCTATTGGTTATTTTCATGCTGACACATTGGCATGTGAGTTCTCTATACTCTTCTTTCATCATTTCCTGTCTTCTTTCTACTACTTGTTTACAGAAATGCAGAAAACAATAGATTTTTTTATTTTATTCATTCCAACTTGTTTACATTATAAATTGAAATTCTGACCTGTCTTTAGTTATTTGTGTTTAAGTAGTTCAGTACAGCATAAGTTGATCAAAGTGAGCAGGTGTGTTCTGGAGGAGGCAGAGAAAAGGTCGTAGGGATGTTAGATACCATGTTGGAACTGATCCAGGGTCAGTCGGATCAAACCGGATGCTCCACTTTGGCTTGCTTCCTGGATTATTGCTTTTACTCCTCTTTCACAATGTCTGGGACATCTTCTTCATGTCCTGTCTTTGCTGACTCTCTCAGTTCTGCATTATTAATAGTTTTTGGAATATTCTCGGTTTCGTATGACTTCACCTTTATGGTTGCTATTTACTGTGAAGAAACTAAAGTGTATACAGCATATACGCTCCTTAACAAGGATGCATTGATTTTATTAAAACATGGTGAAAACTATAACATTGTGAAATATTGGTATATTTTGAAATTTAAATTTTAAGCATCAATTTCTCCAGTTTTCAGTGTCATATGATCCTTCAGAAATCACTGTAATATGCTAATTTGGTGCTCAAGAAACATTTATTACTATCAATATTGAAAACAGTTGTGCTGCTTAGTATTTTTGTGGAAACCATGATACAATTTTACTTAAATGTGATGTGTATGAGAGAGCTTACATGTGTGTACCTATTTGTGTGTGTGTGTGTTATCTGGGTGTTTAAGTAATCCTCTGGTCATGAGTTGGGTAGGAAAAATTCCTTTTGCGGTTTAAGGAAATGAAACAAGCTTCATAAAACAGCTTTTCACCACAAACCTGCTAGAATCAGAAAGTCACACTTTAATTTGTATATTAGGCACATGCAAACACTTACAGTAGAGCTCAGGGCAGTAAGTCAGACAGGGTGAGTTTGTTCCTCTAAGTGAGCTCTTGCTTTCTCTCTAATTTTAATCATGACACTTTATACTCTCCGGCACAATTTAGAGGTCACTGCTGGCCGCAAAGATGCACACTGACCTCTGAGTGTGAGGGAGACCGAAAGAGGACAGGCCGTGTTATGAGGACCATTAACCCTTCAGTTCAAAAGAGAAGAGCTTGTCTGAAAATATTCCCAAATTGACACTTTTGTTCGCATCTTGTACTTAAACATGACAACCCTTCCATGTGATTTCATCATTTAAAATTGCTACAGTATACGCTTCAACTGTCCAAAGTGTTTTAGAGAATGTTGTTCTTAAACATTGTTTATTCTCGTTGAATATGCCAAAATACTGCTTTTATTATTATAATTATTATTCATTATTTCTTATACGTGTGTTAAATGAATCTGGGTTTAATGTGACCAGTTCTTCTCTCTGTCTGCAGGGGTGGTCTGATATGGAGGCTGAGGAGGATACTGATCTGGTTGCTGGGGATCTACATCGCCATCCCTGTTATTATCAAAGTCTGTCCATCAATACAAGCAAAATTAGTATTTTTAAACTTTGGTGAGTGTTTGCAACCAATTTTATTTAACTTTGTCGATTGTTTTGGCCAAACTGTGTGTAACAATTGATATTTATGCCAGTATTTGTATGGACATACTTTTATTATCTTTGACAAGAGACTTGGTCAGTCTTAGTAAACTTTGAGTATCTACTTTGACCTTTTTAACCTTTTGCATTTAGACAAGTCATTTTGCCAGTTGCATTTTGTTCATTCAAGCTAAACTGCCATGTGGATTGTTCATTATTTTGGATGGTACGTTATTTCCTGTTGATTTTTACACTTAATACGGTAATATGAGTCAGTTATGAGTCCATGATTTTCTCCTGCTCCATATGCAGTGAAAGGACAATCTTAGGGCATTTAGCCTCAAGGGAAATGTAGTAGCCAAGGAGATTGTTACACAGCATTTTCCCCTGTGAGATATTCAGCATTCTCAGAACAACTCAGCACGTTTTTGCAGTTGAGATATAATAACTGCACACTGTAGAATCTGAAACTTCTCAATTGTTCACTTTTGTAGCAATGTAAAAAAAAAATTCCGGGCACTTTTGATCAATATAGTGACTAACCGTGTACTTTGTCCTTTCTAAACTGATCCCTATTTTGCAATATAATGTTTTTTGGTTAAAGTGATGTCCATCAGAGGAAAAAAAGCTGCCGGACCTTATGCCATTTAATAAGACACTTTGAAACATTAAAGTTTAATGTAGCTGCAGTTTGCATCCATCGTCAACCTTTTGCTGAAACTACCAAACAAAGCCGTAGTTCATCCATCAGTCCAGATAAATACCCACTCTGTTTTCTGCTGAGGTCCTGTCTCATTTCAACAGCCTCTCACACACGCCTCTCAGTTTTATCAGATAATTCCTGTTGTCACATCATAGTTTCATTTCTCTGATATTAGTCATGTTCTGTGGTATTTTAGGCTGATGTTAGCATTAGCAGTGTCACACTGTTTCTGTCAGCTGATGTGTTTCGCCACACTATTGTGCTTCTCTTTGCAGTCTGAGCTAATAAAGGACAAAATGTGTGTAAAAGTGTGACTGTAAGCATCCACATGTCTGCTTTACTCCTAGAGAAATCTGTGACTAAGGTCTGTGAACTTAGTCAAGTCAACAGTCTCCTAAAAAAGCTTGTGGCACACTTTCGGTTCTTAAATTGCAAACGTAATGTTAGTAAGATTGTTTTGCAGCAAAAACAGTCATAATTTACATTTGCATGACTGTTTTCCATTCTCAGACTAGAAACGCCAGTTTAAAGAATTTGTAAACGTACTTTATTATTATAAACACTTTATTATTTCATCACAATGTGTCTTTAAATAAAGAGAATGTAAAGTTAAATCTCACCAATCTTAAAACTGAACTGTACTTTACAGAACAGCGTTACACTATTTAGCATGTACAGAACAACATGTAGTTTTTGTGAAAATTAGAATTGATAATTACACACACACACACACACACACATATATATATATATATATATATATATATAAAAAACCCAGTAAAAGCAATAATATTGTGAAAATATCATATTGTATTATTGTAAAATAATATTTATTTCTGTTACATTTTCTGCATTTATTATTCCTTCTGAAATCATTCTTATTCTTCTCATTTATTATTATCAATGATAATAACATGTGTCAAAAAGTTGTGCTGCTTTATATTTTTGTGGGAACCATGATAGAATTTTCTGAATTCTTTGAATAGAAAGTTGAAAAGAATGGCCTTTATTTTAAATAGAAATCTTTTATAACCTTATAAATGTTTATTGCATTCTTGCTGATTTAAAAGTATTTTATTTTCAAAATTGAACTTTTCCCATCAATTTCCGATGACAAAAAAAATGACCTACTTTTTTTCCCCTGTGGAATATCCTGTTTAACTCAGAAACCCATCAGAATCAGTATCATGTTGACTGTTATCTTTTTGTCTCTCTCTTTCAGTGCGAGTGCCGTATTTTATAGATCTGAAGAGACCACAGGATCAGGGCTTGAATCACACTCGCAACTTCTACCTGCAGCCGGAGGAGGGAATCAACATTGGAGTGTGGTGAGAGCACAGACACAGACTACAGCTAAAATACAGACACCGCCTGGCCTGCCTCCACCCTTCATCTCTCTGCCTGTGCCTGTCTGTCTCTCTGTCCTCACGTTCTCTACCCTTCAGGTTTCTGTCCCTCTTTATCTGCCTTATGGGCATGGCTGTCTTTCTGAAGGGCATGGAAAAAGTGCTGCACTTATTGAAACAAAGCCTGTGGCCCAAAGTGTGTAAATCTGTGGTGACAGAGGACTGCACGGGCCTGTGGCTGCTGGCCATTGGGGGTGTGTGTGTGTGTGTGTGCGCTTGACTTTTACCGAGTAGTAGTGGGAAGGGCCACAAAAGCTTTGTGCAGCTGATACTGTAGTTTTCTCTGCATAAATAAGCTTGTCTGTGCATTGGTCAGGTTTAGTATTGATGATGAAGTGAACACTCTTAAAATGATACATTACAGTTCAAAAGTTTGGGTTCAGTAAGAGTTTTTGTTTTGTTTTAATTCAGCAAGGATGCATTTAACGCATCTAAAGTGACAGTAAACAATGTTACAAAAAACTATATGTAAAATAAATGCTGTTCTTTTGAGCTTTCAGAAGAATCCCAAATAAAATGTATCACAATTTTCCACAAAAACATAAGGCAGCACAACTTGCAAGAAACATTTCTTCTTATTATTATTATTATCAAATCATCACAGGAATAAATTACATTTTAAGATATATTAAAATAAAAAACAGTTACTTGATATTGCAGTAATAAACAAATAAATGCCTCATGAACATAAGATACTTTACATGTTTTTCTTAAATGAAAAACATTTACCTACTCTTTGAACACTCTTTGTACTTTTGAACACTACCACATGTCTACATACTGTCTTCTGTTTCATCATTTCGTGTGTAGGAAGCAGTTGTTGTAACAGCTGTGTATGTCTTTTGTATATCCTGTCATCTCTCTTTCCATCTCTCAGGCACACAGTACCTTCAGTGATGTGGAGGGATGCTCAGGCAAAAGATGCTGAATGGTATGACAAAAGCTTCCAGTCCAGTCATCCAGTCATCCTGTATCTCCATGGCAATGCTGGAACAAGGTACACAAACACTCAGGGACTTGTGATCAACACCACTTTATAAAACCAACTCGGTGTCAAAAATGATTTAGTGGGAGTTAAAACTGAAATGCACTTTTGCAGACTATACAGATTTTTTTCCCCTGTCTGGAAGAGTATATTTGACCACAAGTCGTGTAAAGTATGATGTGCACAGATTATGATTGTATCCAGTCGATGGAGATCAAACCTGTTTTATATTTTGAGCAGATTTTAGATTCCTTCATTTGTTTTGTTTTCTAGCAATGACTGCATCTTTCTGTGTAAGTCTGTTGTGTTCGGAATTGTTTGAAAGTCTGGTAATATATAATTATCAGTTGGTTAATGTATGTTACTGTTTTTATTTTGAAAGATTTGCAGTTCATCAAATGCAAATCTCTAGGCATTTTACTTAAGCTTGGTTGTTATGTGTGTTTCAGAGGAGGAGATCACAGAGTTCAGTTGTATAAGGTAAAACAAATATGTATTAAACTATCGTTTAAAAAAATTTGGGGTCAGTAAGAGTTTTTTTATATGAAGGAAATTAGTTGTTTTATTCAGCAAAAAATTGCATGTATAAAGTGGCAGTAATGTTACATAAGATTTATATTGCAAATTAATGCTATGATTTTCCAACTATTTCTATAATCTTTCTATTCGCTGTGAAAGCGATCATGTTTCCACACACGAAAAGTTAAATGTTTTCAACATGCGTAATAATAAATTATTTTAAGCACCAAATCAGAATATTAGAATAATTTCTGAAAGAGCAACATGTGGCACTAATGACTGGAGTAATGGCTGGAATAAATTACATTTTTAAATATTTCAACAGATAACAGTTATTTTAATTTTTAATAATGTTTGACAATATTAACGTTTTTACTGTATTTTTGTCAAGGTAATGCAGATTGATGATCAAAATAAAACGTTTTTTGCAAATTTTGTAAGGTAGTATACATTTACATTTTGAAAGTTAATGTTAGACACTTTTTTTATCTTCTTGTCTTTGCAGGTTCTTAGTTCATTAGGCTACCATGTAGTCACATTTGATTATAGAGGTATGTTGGTTTTCAATTTTAATGCACTATTCTATCATTCAAGTCCGAATCCCATTCCCAATCTTTGAGTGAAGCACCATATGGGTTTGTTTATTTGTGCAGGTTGGGGGGACTCTGAGGGCAGCCCTTCGGAGAAAGGCATGACGTCAGACGCTCTCTTCCTCTACCAGTGGATAAAACAGCGGATTGGCCAGAAGCCTCTGTACATCTGGGGTCACTCACTCGGCACAGGGTGAGATGAACTTGCCTGAGCCATCTGAAAGAGCACTGTTCATGGTGTTGTTTTTTCTAGATGTGGATTTTCTAGTTCTTCGCATAACATTTTTAGTTGTCCTTTGACATAAAGGAGTTGATTGCGTTACTCCATGTGGTATTTTTGAGCTGTTGCTGATGCTGTACATTCCTGTTTTTCCAGAGTGGCTACTAATCTAGTGAGACGTCTGTGTGACAGGGGTATGTGAACATACATTCATGTGTTTTCTCATAGGCTGAAATGTTGCAAATGAAAACAAATAGTAGCCAGCAGCATGAAAATACAGTTTAAAACCAAAGCAGAAGCTTTCATCTGTCTTTATCTGTCAGTGGTATTATTCATCAGAAAAAGCATAACCTTCTTGTGGACATGTCCCCACCAAGAAAATGTGATCATAAACGGGCTAAATAATGATCAGTCATGGAAAATGTTTAAAAAGTGTGATTTCAAAGCCTGGAAATGTTATGAAACTTAAGAAAAAATGTAAAAGGTCATGTAAAAATTTCTATAGTCAATATGCAGTACTTTTAAAAGGTTTGGGGTCAGCCCTTTTTTATTTTTAATTATTTCATTAATTAATTAAATAAATTTTTTTTTAAAAGATACTAACACTTTGTTTAAATGTTATAAAAATATTGAATAAAAAATAATACAAATATTTCTTGACCACCAAATCATCATTTTAAGTTCTAAAAGTGATTTTTAATAATGAACATTTTGAGTCATGTAAAATCCAAAATCGAGTGTGACATAACTGAAGCTGTATTTTTGGTTTAAAATTGGTTGAAGATAATTGCAATTAGCTCATATTGTGAACGATGAATGAATTAAAGCTCCCTAAAGAAAGAGTTTAGGAATATATTTTCTTCGTTTCTTGTTAGTACAGTACATAAGCAGTGTCTGTGTTGACTTTTCAGAAATAGACGAGCTTTCATAGGCCCTGTCTTAACTAGATTAAGAGTGAACTAATGTAATTGCCAAGCACTTCAAATAGATCTTTAGGTTACATAAGCCTGTAGTTGAGCCACTGTTTTAAACATTAAGGAATGATGCCAACTTCCTTCCTTTGTGCGTACAGGAACGCCCCCAGACACCCTAATTTTAGAGTCACCCTTTACCAATATCCGAGAGGAAGCCAAGAGCCATCCCTTCTCTATGGTGAGAAACCAAGTTCCTGTTTAATCTCACATAGGCCATTGTCTTTGTGCAACAAATAAACATAACTATCCATGAACATTTCTATATGTTAATTTGAACAGGTTTACAGATATCTACCAGGCTTTGACTGGTTCTTCCTGGATTCCATAACTGCAAATGATATCCGATTTGCTAGTGATGAAAAGTAGGTTCTTTTAGTCATATGTTTATGTGTGAGCTGTGTGATTACTCTGTGTCCACCTACGAAGCCTGTTGCATGTTTATACAGCACGGTGCTAGATAATCATCTCGGTTCTCTGTTCTGTAGCGTTTTCACACACTAGTGGCTTCATCTTCCTCTGACGATTTGTTTTTGAAACAGAATGAGTGTGCATGTGTATAAATAGACTGCTTTAGTGTTCAGCCACATGTGGGCATTGATCCTTGAGTCACAGATGAAGTGATCATGTAATTCATTACACAAACCTCTAGTGGATGGTTCCACGCTATATAAAAAAAAAACAGATCTGTGTCCTGAATCTCTGTAAGGTAGTACTTATTTTGAGTTTTGAGTATCTTAAACCACTGAATTGTGTCTCTTTGTCTGTTAGTGTCAACCACATATCCTGTCCGGTTCTGATACTGCATGCAGAAGATGACACAGTCGTACCTTTCCAGCTGGGAAAGAAGGTAAAATATCGGTGTCAGAAAATGAGAGGGTTTATTTAAAACTAAAATGATTATTTCAGACTCTAAAGTCATATTGGATGAGCCATATTCAGAGCTATTGTAAAATAGCTGATAGGCTCATTATACTTGGATCACAATAATTTTATCATTTGTTATGATTAAACATGAGTTGATGCTGATTTTGGTAGATTTTAAGTTTTTAAGCATATATGGGATGTATGATTTTTATTAAATTAAACAAGATTAAACAACAACAACAACAATAATGATCTTTTTATCCACAGCTATATGATTTGGCAGCTCAGAGCAAGAGTCTGAACGGTCATAAGGTTCAGTTCATCCCGTTTCCCAGCTCTCTGGGCTACAGACACAAGTTCATCTACAAGAGCCCCCAGCTACCAAATATACTCAGGTGTGTACGCTTTACAAACTGCTGCTATTCGTATTTTTCCTACTGCTCAGTGCTGACAAAACAGTTTGGCTACATTCGTCTTTTTATTCTGTTGGTTGGGAATACAAGCTATTTTTAGGATTGTGCCAGGTGGTGTAGTTTTTACATTCTGCCTCAGGTGCCTGACCAACAGCTGTGGTGATAGTAATTCAGACTGAAATCACTGTCTATATGTTCCAGTTTGTGCTGAAATTGAACACAGATATATGGTTTTATTTGAGATTTTTTGCTAATGATCAGGAAGGAAGGCAGACCTGTACATTTCTTTAGGAACACCAGAGGTCAAACATTTGGTCAACTAAACCGCTGTTATCTTAGTTATTTATATGAAGTAATCTGAGATTTTAAGTAATAATGTATTTTGTAATTTTATAAAACAATTATTAATTAAATTTAATTATTGTCAAATAAGATATAAAGTATTGTATTTTAATTTGTTCATATTTAGTTAGAATTAATAAAAAATAAATCACATCATTTAACATATGAAGTAAATTACATATCATATAAAATAAAAACATTTGGATAATGAGTCCACAAATTAATAATATGAATTTGCATTGAATAATAATTTGCATTTTTGAAGACAATTTGTCAGAACTAATTGCCTTTCTCAGACTTTTTAAAAATTATTTTTAACAACCTGGTTGCAATGTCATTTCTAGTATTGAAAGGAAATGCTGTTTGAGATTAAATGATTGATATTGAATTGGTTGCATAAAAAAAGTTTTTAGTTTCTACAGATGAGAATTTTAAGAAGTTTAATGTGTTCTCTTTGTCTCTGTGTCTCAGTGATTTTCTCAGTGCGCCACATCCTCACGTGTAGTCAGGATCAGTTCAGCCGCCTGCCCTCTCTAACACACTCTCAGTTAATAACACACAACACACACACACACACACAGTCTACATGATCTGCACCATGTACATCATGTGTACATGCACAAACAAGCATGGACTGAAGATGCACCAGTTCTTTTGCATTCCTTTGTTCACTTACAACCTGGAGGAAGAAAGTTATCATCATTAAGAGAGTGACAGGGCTGGGTGATTTCTTACCCCGCCTCCTGTTGCCATGGTAACAGATCTGAAGGGGCAGCTGGAGCACAAAATATGCAAAATAATATGCAGATATGCACTGAAATAACGCTTAAGTCAACAACCCTCTTCAAAGGAAAGACGCACTGATGAAGTTTTAGCGAAGACCACGCGAGGATTACGGTCAAAGGGACGAAGCAGGACAACGTGCTATAATGATGTCATTGTCAGTGCTTGCTGACTGCAATTCACTCCTTTTTTACGAACATAAAACAACAACAATATCATGGACCTTATTTCAATTCTGAAATCCACTCAATGTGAACAGCGAGTTGTTTTAGGTCGAACTTGAATTGTGTATAATAAAGTGTCTTTTCTTTTCCATTTTGAATCATGAGTTAAAGTGCAGAATTTTGTGCTGCTTGGCATTAAAACTCTGATATTTTTATGCGATGTTTTGTGTATTGTGCTTATGATGTTGTGTTTGGTTGGTACATATGCAACTGCATCAGAACTGAATGAGCTTTTGAAATTACATTTCCCTCCCCGGTTTCATTATTTTAATGCATTTGGTTGCTCAATACTAGTTTGCATGCCTGTTACTGGAACAAAAGTTTGTTGCACAGTCAAAAGATATCAGAAAACTGTATGAAATAATCCTTTTGTTTACTTGTTTATGTGGGTTACATATTTTCTTTGGTCTTTATACTCTCACTTTGCACATTCCAAAACCAAAATAATTATTACCATAATATGTTGAATACCAAAATCAAAAACCTTAGTGACAAATGTTAAAAGAATGAGTTGATTTATTTTTATTTAATACCCAGTTGCTCTGTTATTGTTCAAGAAGTCTTTTATGCTCACCAAGGCTGCTTTTTAATTGATCAGAAGTACAGTAAAAACTAATGTTGTTAAATATTATTACAATACCACTTTTTTTAATTGTAATATATTTTCAAATATAATTTATTCCTGTGATGGCAATGTACTGTGATGGGTTTTAAGCATTATTACTTCAGTCTTCAGTGTCACATGATCCTAATCATTATAATATGCTGATTTAGTGCTCAAAAACATTATCATCAATGTTGAAAACAGTTGTTCTGCTTAATTATTTTATATATATAAATATATATATATTTTGTGGAAACCATGATGCTTTTTTCAGGATAATAGGAAGTTTAAAAAAAAAAGCTTTTTTTTTTTCAAAAAAAAAAAGAAAAAATGTTAACGGCCCCAAAATGTGGAACTTCCTTTAACAATCTTATTGTAATTGATCCAAAATTCACTTTTATTGTATCTTGCAATGTTTTGTAATTGTTCTTTAATATGTGTAAAGGAACATGCACGAAGTGAATAAGGTAATACTCAAGTCAAGGACTTAGTTGGATGCCAAGATCCATGACTCTACGAAACAATGAGCAATAATGACACATCTTTGATTTGCTCTGTCTTATCATGTATATATGATGAATATTATTTTCTTCACAGTGTGCACTGACCATCTGACAATTCTTACCTGCATATTTAATGTAATTTTCACTGTAATACAGCCCTTTTGAGACTCAAGATCTGCTGTATTGTTGCTCTGTGTCAGGTTATATTTTAGTTTTTTCCTCAAATATTTCTGCTCAGTTTTATTTACGTTTTTTTAGGGCTGATAATCAAGGTCATGTGCGCATGCAAGCTTCAATGGTAGATCTAGGCTCTCCACTGATGTTACTGATGTTATTCTCAGAAGAAATTGTATTATTTTTGTTTTCCTCTGCTGGTGTGTGACTGATGCACTGAAAGAAAAACAACCAAAATCTCTTAGTTTGTGAAGGATTATGTAGAGTTGATGTAGAAATTATCATTATAGCAAGGTTATAGAGAAGTGCAATAATATCTAAAGCTGAAGGACAACCATATTAAGACCAAAAAAAAACTATATAAACGCCACTCACTTATATATTCCATTGTACTAGAATGTAAAAATGGACCACAAAATATTTGGATGTTACTGCTCTGAACAGATTTTATTCTGCCGCCTTTGTTGATGTTGACCAAACTTTGCATATTTGAATTAAACATATTTTAAAATTATTTTTTGTAATGAAATACTGCCCAGTTATTTCAACAGCAACTGTTACTTTTTGCAGACTATATCATGAGTGGTTTACAATGTTTGTTTTCTTCTAAGCTGCTAAACGTTACCGGACACATGCACAGATGTAAGTACAGTATGTTTGTTTGTAAACAATAAAAGACTGGAAAATAAATGCATGCTTTCTCATTTCCATTATTCACAAGGCTTTTATACTGAATCCTAGAAGGCCTATGCATCATGCAGTGGCTCAATACCTCAATTCGTGTGTGCACTTTTACCTCACCTTCACCTGGTTCAAGATTTGTTACTATTCTGATTGATATGAATGCGGTTTTACAACATGACATTGGCATTCAATCTTGTGAACAATTAACAGATTATACCTTTAGTTAACTAAAGTCAACAACATACTCTTCAAACATTTTTATTATTTGTTAACATTGTTTTAACATCATTAATTGTATACAGTACTTGTGTAAAACGTAGCAAGAAAACAAGGCCTCAGTACAATGTGTGAATGTTCAAAAGCACATCCATAAGCATACATTCAAAACGACAGCCCGCAATCTGAAATGCTGTTTAGAGTTGAAACTCAAGCTGGAGTTTGCTTTATGAATTTCTATTTGCCAGAGATCAAGCTGGTTTGTAAAATGAACAACAGGATAAACATCTCATCATTTGGTAATGCCATGTGAAATAATAGATGAAATTGAATCAGCTTCAACCCTGACAATAAAAAAAACAACTATAACACTATTTAAAGGACAAACATGATGAATTCTCATGAGTTTGCATCAGCCAGCTGCCATATATCCTCTATTCTCGTTATTTAATGAAATATTTACAAAGGGATGTGTTCTCTTGTTGTTATTATTGCACAGTATGCACACAAAATCACCCTTTAACCTGCGTTTGAAAGCTTGTATAAAAAGATCATTTGGACACTGAACAACCACATCACATGCATTCCGGAGTCATTACATCAGTGCTGTTTGCATTTGTTCCTTTTAAGGCTGTTGTTTCTGACTGCTTAGATCACGTATTTTAAGGCAAATGTACTTTTACTGAATTTAAACATACTAAATGTGGTTGGAGGTCAAATATTTTGTCATGTTTAAGAAATATTCTAGGACACAAGTGTTAGTCAAGTCTCCAATGGTTTCCAGTTGCAGATTTGGCTTCATAAAATACTCAAAAGGCTCTAGCTCAGTCCCACAGTGTTCTTTGTCTAATCAGTCACAACCGCCACTCTCAAAAGTGAAACAAGGAATGCCCAAAAATTGAGAATAGCTCTGAAACTGCAGCTGGACAACATTTTGACAAAACGAAACTTCAATAAAATGAGTCTCAGATGGCCAACAAAATTTAATTTGCAAAATGGAAACCATGATGATTGATAATTAAGTACAGGCATGTGAAAGTAACAGTGATTTAAAACCTACTACAGTGTAAGTGTAAGTGCAAGTGAAATATAAAGAGGCTTCACATGCATAGTGAGAGAAACCGGAATCTGAATCAGGCGAAGCCAGTCAAGGCACAACAGCACACTGGGAAAGGTTGGGGAACAGGAGAGCAGACCCAGTGGACACCGTCAGACCATCATGTTGCCCGCTCCCTCATTCTCGGGGTACATTAGGTGGCGGGATCTTGACGTCAGATGGCTCTACGCCCCAGATCTCTCGTGCATACTCTGCGATGGTGCGGTCGCTGGAGAACTTTCCAGAAGCTGCAATGTTTTTGATTACCTTTTTGGTCCATTCTTTTGGGTTCTGAGGAAAAGAGTGGGGAATTTTAAAGGACAGTCAAATTTTAAGCTTAAAAAAAAAAACCACTGTGCTTTTTACAGGTGTTTTCCAATAGCAATCCATGGACATATAAAGGTCATTTTGACATTTAGCGCCCCCTTGTGACAGGTACATTTCCAAACACACTTTCTGTTCTCAATATTTAAATTATTATTATTATTATAATAATATATAATTATATATATTATATATATATATATATATATTTATTTTAGAGCCTTGAAAAAGAAACCATTTTGCATTTAAATGGAATAACTTTAATAATCAAATATAACAACTGACACCTTGGGCTCAGGAACTGAAAAACCCATATTGGTAAACCAACAGTAAATATACAGACATCCCAACTCACCCTGTAGAGTTCATTAACTTTTTCTTGACAGCTGATGTATGCTTCATAGTCTGCAAACACCTTGAACCTGAAAGAGAAAAACAGAAGTCAGGCATCTCCACTAAAGCATAAATAAATCTGATAATTGTCACATAAAATAGCTATGAGTTTTATTGACATCAATATATTAGGGTAAAACAGTACCAAGTTTCCCTTAGATGTACCTGTGTAAGCCACATGAGTAAACGCAAAAAAAAAAAAAAAGTGTTTTTTTGGTTTGTTTTTTTTATTAAAAGAGATAACTGAACCGTTTAACACTTACCTGTCATGATCCATTAGCATGTTGACAATATCTTTAAAGAGTTCAGGCTCTTTGGGGCTGAAGAATCCAGCACTGATCTGATCCATCACCTGCTTCAGTTCAGGCAGACGCTCGTAGTATTCCCTGGCATTGTATCTAGATCACAAACGGTGTTGGTATTGTAAAAACATAACCATTCAAACTGTTTTTGGTAAACGAAATGCAATTCAAATAGATGTTATATAGAATCAAATAAAGAAATATGTTACAAAACAAAAATAACAAAAATGCCAAAAAAATAGAAAGAAATCTGAAAATATCAAAATATTGATAAGTACTACAAGATAAATCCTGTCAAAATGAGCAATTACTCATTTTAACTTAAAATGTTCTCACAAAAAGGTGGTAATATAGTGTAATATAGACTTGTATCTATATTTTGTTTTATTGCAACAGTCCACCAGCCTACAGCTTCCTTGTTTTCTGTCTTATCACATTTATATCCCTTCACTCCTTCTCACCCCTTTTTGTCCATGGCCTCCACATCCTCCACCCTCATGCCAAAGATGAACAGGTTCTCTTCTCCTGCTTCTTCTGCCATCTCCACATTAGCACCATCCATGGTGCCGATGGTCAGGGCTCCGTTAAGCATGAATTTCATGTTCCCTGTACCTGAGGCTTCTGTACCTGCCGTGGAGATTTGCTCGGACAAGTCGGCAGCAGGGATCACTGAAGAGCAAAGCATATGATAAATGAAAAATATAATGCATCTACAGTATAGCAAAAATAATTATTAGTTCAATTATTGCACGTTAAAAAGAATCTTATATTGTCTGATATTTGATATTTTTCTGGCTATACCTCCACAGTGGTTTAGAAATTTACTCACCCTTCTCAGCTAAAGAGACTTTATAGTTCTCCAGGAAAATGACCTTGAGTCTGTCTCCCACCACAGGATCATGATTCACCACCTCCCCCACTGAGGTGATCAGTTTAATGATCATCTTTGCCATGTGATAGCCTGGTGCTGCCTGGGGGAGGCAGTGCAGGACAACACAAAAACACCTTTAGAAAATTTAGCACTCATAAAGCAGTGGCTCTCAACCTTTTTGACTCCAGGGCCTCCTATTGCCCAACACAACATTCAAAGGCCCCTCATAAGAAGTAGATAGTTTTCAAACCCAACAGAAACTACAAGTATCAATATTAACCATTAAATTAAATAATGAAAAACCTATTCCATGATTCCAGACATTTCAGGAATCGTATGCTCCTTACTAAAACAATTGTTGCTAAGGGCGAAAAATTTTGTTGGTTTGTTTTTTAGCATTTTCATTTAAGTTTGATTATGTCTTCATTTCATATAATTTTGTCAACCTGTAGGCCCTCCAATGGTGTGAGAACCCCAGCTTTTGTCAAATATGACCATTATCTACATATCTAAATAAAAATAATTATTTTAATAAACTGAAAAATAAATTTTCAGTTAAATTAAACAGAATACAGATACCTTTCCACCAATCATTACTGTCCTCGGAACAAACTTCTTGTTTGGTTCTTTCTTAATCCCTAGAAAGTGCAGAATGGAAAAAAAAAAGAATCACTTAAAAAAAACATTAATTAATTGGGAGTTATTTATTACATAATTCTGATAAACAACAACAAAAATATTTCCTAGAATAATTTCAATACAGCCAACTAAATAAAAAAAAAAAAAAGGACGCTGTACCAGTGAAAGACAAGCCAATATTAATAAAAGTGCTGTATACTGTATCTGGTCAGCTCCTCTGTCCTGATCAACGCAGTGTGAACACAATGCTGTGTTTTTCTGTGTGTAATTCTTACTGTTGTATAAAGTGATGACATGCAGGCAGTTGAGCAGTTGTCTCTTGTACTCATGGATTCTTTTGACCTGGATGTCGAAGATGGACTCAGGATTTATCTTTACTTTGTACTCGCTCTCCAGATACGCTGCAAACTTCAGCTTATTCTCCTAAAAAACAAAACAAAAAACCCCACAAAAAAATAAAAAAATAAATTACTCAAATCAAATCAAATCAAATATTATATTATATTATATTATATTATATTATAT
>JAUMHE010000069.1:7400544-7425480 GCA_032359235.1 Enteromius mattozi | reverse complement strand
AATATTATATTATATTATATTATATTATATTATATATTATTCATCATAACACATGAATACCAAACACCAAAAATCATAAATAAATAAAAACAATAACAACAACAACAACAACAACAACAGTACACCTGTTTCACTTTGGCCACATCCCGAATGAACATTTCATCATTGACAAAGTCCAGCAGTTTTTTTAGCTGGAAAAGGTCTGTCAGGAATTCCTCACCAATTTTCTGAACAGAAAACAAGCACAAGACAGTGAGGGACAGAAAGAAAACCTATGGGGGAAGAGCAAGAAAGAGTCTTAGTTAAGAAAGTGACCTCTGCGATGATGTCAGCTAGGCCGGGGTTGCACAGCAACAGCCAGCGACGAGGTGTGATGCCGTTTGTCTTGTTCTGAAACTTCTCTGGCTCAATGTCACAGAAGTCCTTAAACCTTAAACCCCCAAAAATTTAAATGTCTCCATGTTCTAAATGACTGTCTAATAATTAAGCAATTTCAATGGGGATAAAAAGCGACATTAGTAAATGGCTCCATGGAAAAGATTAATTTTGCCGTCAAATATTTTTGTATAGCAACTCAAGCACTCTACTCACACAGTGGTTTTGACAATGTCTGAGTGAATCCGTGCGACTCCATTAACAGCGTGTGAACCGACCACACAAAGGTGGGCCATGTTGATCCTCTTTGGATCGCCCTCCTCGATCAGGGACATCCTTCGCAAGCGATCAGAGTCGCCTGGATACAGTGCAGCGACTCTCTACAACAGAGACTCAATCAGACAAAGCGGTTGGTTTAACATTATCTTGAGTTAGTATATGTATCCTCACATCCAGATGCCGCTGGTTGATCTCGTAGACAATCTGCAGGTGTCGTGGCAGAAGTTTCTCAAACATGTAGACAGGCCAACGCTCCAAGGCCTCGGGTAACACCGTGTGGTTTGTGTATGCACATGTCTTTGTGGTGACCTCCCATGCCTACCCACACACATACATAAATGCTCATTTTGGGAACTTATTACAAATGCAAATGACATAAAATAAATTGAAATCATCAACTCATATTGAGTTTGCTGGTTGTACAGTATGAACAATACTTTCTTTACATTAGCATTACTCATGTCAGCATGACTAAGCAGAAAATTAATTTGTTTACTTTCCATAACACTCGCATACCAGCTAATTTTCATTAAATGTGGGTCTATAAATAAATTAATTATCAGTAAATGTTATTCCATTATCTTAATACACAGTTTGACAGCCTGAACATCACACCTTTTCCCAGTCAAGCCCCTCTATATCCACCAGGATCCTCATGAGTTCAGGAATCGCCAGAGCTGGATGAGTATCATTTAACTGGATCGCAACCTGAGAAAGAGTTTTGAAAGCATTATACTATTTTAAAGGATATATGTTGATTTGAACAAAAATTCAGTCAAATTTAAGAACAGCAACCAACTAAACGCATTTAAAGTAATATCACCTTTTCAGAAAAAGACTCAAAAGAGGTGCGCACGGGATCCCGGCAACCAAACTTTGAAGATTTAAAGCGTCTGATGATATCCTGCAGAGTAGCAGCTACCACAAAGTACTCTTGCTTCAAACGGAGCTCCTTCCCTTCAAAAAACTAACACATGCATATACAAAGAATTTAATGAATATTAAACATATACAGAGCTTTACAAATAACAAAATATTTGGTTCTCTGTCATTTTTTCTGATAGAATAACCAAGCATTGTGTTTTCTGGCTATATAGTTAAAGGTGCTGTATGTAAGTTTTAGACTCTTCTAAAGCCAAAAAATATACTATGTTTGTAGATATTTTTGAAAATGACCTTTCATGCAGTGTCTAACAAAGCTCTAAGTAAATGAAAACATCCTGCAACGTTTTAAATCTAAGTCCCAAGCCGTTTCACTCTGATGTCAAAATAAAACATTAGCATATTGCCCGCCCACTTGTCGGTCTTTTAGCATTTGTCTAAATGAAAATGCAAATTCCTTCTTTGCCATTAGGTGCCGCTTTTGTAGCATTTAAAGCTCATAAATTCTGCTTTAAATAATATCAACCAATCACCGGAGATGTTTGGAAAAATGAATAAGTGAACGAATCGTTTGGGAGTTGTTGAACAAATAAGGTAAAAATAAATGCATATTATAAAGAAAATGTAAGTGTTTTGACCTTGCATGTATTAACAACCTGTTTGGGACTCCCAAAACCAGAATATGAACCTTTCATAACCCATAATAGGGGCACTTTAGGTAGCTGTGGGAACAAAAGCTATATACACTAGCATATCATGACTCCATATTACAGTTTTACACTTCCTCATTGCATTACACATGTCTGTGGTACTGTTGCACAAGAGCTTTCAGTCTGCTTGTGCCAGGCTGCTAAAGCATGTTGCATACCAGCATCTACATAGTCCAAATATACACAAATGATATTTATGGTAACTAATACATATATTGCATATCACAGATTCTTCTTTGCACATTCACTCCATCAGACACACACACACACACATCTCAGTAAGAGTTTTATAGTATAGAGAGGTGTGTGTACTTACATTGTCATTGGGGTAGAGCACTCTGGAAATGTTCTCTGCCAGGTTTCGGTCCAGTACAGCCTGGATGTAATCTCCCACATTAACTACGAAGGGGAGAAGAAAAAAAAAAAAAAAGGCATTTCAAAACCGGACTGTATATTTTCGTTATAAATCAAGGGAACAACAGAGCGAAATACTCTCAGCATGTATTAACTACAGGCTAGTGGTCATAAACTATGATTTTCTTTAAGATTCTTAAAATAAAGAGTTTAAAACAGCATTTATGTATCTTTTATAACCTAATACTTTGTCATGTTTGATCAATTTAATGCAGCCTTGCTGAAAACAAAGGATGGTATAAGAGAGGACAATCTACACATTGGGAAAATTATGGTGTGGATATATGACTTAATTTGGGCGCAAAACCTTAGGAGTACCATGTCTATTATAGAATGAGACATTCTGCGTAGAGGCCAGACAATCATGAAGGAGCCTTTCAAAAGCAGGCGTATCTATGGGTAACCCTGGTCTGCTGCCAACTGCTCTCCTGTTTCTGTGCTGCTGCAAGAATGCTATATTTAGTATTCTACACAGAAACCATTCTCCCAGGAAACAAGTTAAACTCAAGTAAGAAGGTAAGTTTAGACTAGTTTGATCTTACAGTAATACAACACACTATTTCAATGATGCAAGGAAGTTTCAAACATACTGCAGTGAGTTTTAAGCATAACAATATTGCAACATTCTTCACTCACACAGAAGCAGGTATCATTCACCCAAACCAGGACCAAGGGTGTCACTTCCTTTCAGTGATACAGCCGTAAAAGTACCAAAACGCACATGTGACATACTGGACCAAGAACTGAATGTGTGTGTGTGTGTGTGTGTGTGTGTGTAAATGAATAATCATTGTGTGGACTAACATTCTTGCAGGTTGAAATCATTAGGAGCTTTGGCAGACCACAGTCTCATAGTATTCACAGTGTTGTTTTTATATCCAGGCACAGGAGTGTCATAAGGCATCGCAAGCACCACCTGCCACAGAAAAAAAATTATAGACATTTGAACTGGTTTTGCTTCAGGATCTGTTTTTCTTATGAACCCAACCCAGAGCTAAAATTGCAAACAAAATGGCTTTTTAAAAAATGAACAAATTACATATATTACCAAGAAATTATGAACTTGTACGTGCTTGAAGCAGCAAGCACAATTTGATTTTTAGAAATATATAAGTGCATTGCTTTTAAACATTTCATGATTACGCTACCATCCAAATTGTTGGGGTCAGTGTGAGTTTTTATTATAGAAATTAAGATTTTTATTTAGCAAGGACTCATTAAAGTGTTTATCATGTAACAAAATGTATCCATTTCTAATAAATGCTGCTTTTTTGAACTGCATATTCATGAATTGCCACAAAATTATTAAGAAGGGCAACAATATTACTGTTTTTACAGTATACTGATTAAATAAATGCAGCCTTGGTAAACAATTTTTTTTTCCCCAAAAGAAAAAAGAAAAAAAAAATCTAACAGTTAACATTGACAACAAAAAAAATTAAACAGTTTAAAGGGGTGCATTTTATTATTTTAATTTAGCTGTGTTTTTATTCTACTATTCTCTCAGAACAGAATAGTGTCAGAGATTAGTTGAGAGTCATTTGCACTAGATCATGACTGACAGACCTGGGTGTCAACCCACTTTGGTCCCTCCGGTCTATGCTCCACTCGGCCATAGAAATGCACAGGCAGCATGTACTCCGGACGGGCCTTCTCCCAGGGGTTACCATAACGCAGCCAATCATCAGCTTCCTCCACCTTAAAAAAAAATCGTCCAGGAATTAAATGATGACAAATAAACAAAAAAATAAAAACATTGAGGCTTTTTGTCCAACTAACTCAATATAAGGCTACAATAAATGTATATTTGTGTATGAATGCATTTTTCAGTTTTGGTTTACCTGCCAGCCATTGGCGATCTTCTGATTGAAGATGCCAAACTCGTAACGAATGCCATATCCATATGCCGCCAAACCCAAAGACGCCATTGAGTCCAAAAAACAAGCTAAAGAAAAAGGAGAATGCCCATTATGATCAGGTTTGTACTTTATGACAAGTATAGTAGTTTTTTTTTTTTTTTAAGTTTGGTACCTGCAAGACGCCCAAGCCCTCCGTTTCCCAATCCTGCATCCTCCTCAATATCCTCCAGCTCTTCCAAATCTAGTCCAAGCTGAAGATCAGCACCATTGTGTGTAGTAAAAAAAAAAAAATAAAAAAAAAGCATCTCATTATAAAAACATATACACAACACAAGTTCCTTACTAGGCAACAAAATTTGAAATTGATTATGTAAACTTCGTACAGTTTTTAGCAACTTCTGTGTTTCAACATTTAGAAAAGGAAGGCTTCAGACAGTTTTGCAAGCCTGTAGCAATTGATCTACATCCCCAATGAGCTCTCTGTGGGTGAGCAGGGGAAAAAAACAACAGCTGTTTCTAAAGTATCAGGATGTTTAAGTAATAGAGCTGTTGGCAAGTTCTGCAATTAAATAAACAGTCTACTAAAATATTACGTTTGCTAAGTCATAGTGATGCACTTTACCTGGTAGATGGCCTCATCACAGGCATTCTGCAGCCCAAGATTTATCATGGTGTTCTGTAGAGTTCTGCCCATGTAGAACTCCAGAGAGAGATAGTGGATGCGCTGGAACAGAAAACACACAGATAAATCTGCATGAGCATTCATGTCTGAAGCAGATCATGTAGCTATAAAGCTACATGAAAAGTATAACAATACAAGGTACTGTAAGATTATAAGATGCAGTCTGGAAAGTTCCCCCTTCTAACAATACAATTAATCACTATGTGAACTAGTAAGAAAATTAATGGTCTAGCAACATGTTGTTGTTTTTTCAAAGCAAAACAGAAGAAAAGCTCTAAAAACCGATTGTCATGGTTCAGAAATACACAAAAAAAATTACACATCAACATACTCTTTCTCTTAACAAAGTGAAACTCATGCTCTGGTCATGGCTTTTCCAGGTTGCTCAAGTGCAACATGTTAATTTGATGTCTTTGGCTTGGAATCAACTTTTCATAAGAGTCCATTCATCAGATGTCTGCAAAGGGAGGAGTTTACAGCCTGCTGAAGGCCTCAAATCCACAGTGAACAACATTTAAATACCACAGTATTAAATAAATGCTTGCTTTACTTTCATGTGCTGAGACAGTGCTTAATAACAGCATATTGTAGGTTTAAATAAAGTGACACAGTGTTTTACTGTTTTTCCAAGGGTCTGAACTCAACAAGCTTAATGCTTGACAAGAGTGAAGTTCCTGGAAATGCTTCACGTATTGGTGTGCTGCGCTAAACCATATAAAGCTATCTGGTTCCATTTAGATATCTAGATAGGAGGAAAAACAGGTATTTTACCGGTTCAAAGGACTGCAGAAATAAAGCACACAAATCTCTGGAAACCAGTCAAACTCTCTGAATTTTTGCTTGTGTCCTTGTGTTATATTTTGTGTTTAACAAGTAACATCAATACAGTGAAAGCCACATTGGTGTACCCACAAAAGGTCGGAAGAAAAAACACTTTGAATTTGCTGCTCTCCAAAAACAAACACAACAACATCAGTACCTCCCAAATCATAATAAGGCACCCAGCCACAGGTGCCTATTAATAGCCAGGAGTAATTCTGCTGCACATGGACCGTGTCAGTGCATTAGATAAGGTCTATTATCTTCTACTGGGTTTGACAGTATAGTGTAATCTGTAGGTGCCCTAGTGAGCACACATCAAGTGGTTGCAAAATACTCAGTTACTAATGATGGCCTAATGTGACAAGGAACAGATCACAGTTTGCACAGGAAGCACAAACTAACAGCTGACCCAATATCAAAGCATCCAAACGGATGTCAATGCAAAGAACACAAAGCTAAGAAAGCAAATGACTGTCCAGGTTAAATTCAACAGGAATATTCAGTATATGTTTACAATGAATGCACTAATAGCATGATGGTTAGTGCATCAAACTATTATTCATTTATTCATATACGAATGTATGCCTTATGTAAATACAGGTAATAATTAGTTTATATGCATTTTATGTATCCCACCAACGTTACTGCACAAACATGCCACTTCCTGACTGCTTGCACAGGGAAGAGGAGGAAGAGGATGAAGAGATCCGTACCTTCGGGTCTTTTTCGTAGTAATACTGCTGAGTGCGGATCCAGCGGCCCACCAGGTGATCCCGCACCGTGTGCGCCAGCGCGAAGTAATAATCCCGCGGGGTGGCCACATTGCGGTCCTTCACTAGGGTGAAGTGAAGATGCCTGTTGAAGCTTTTTTTGATTTCGGCAACATCCCCCAGCCCAGCTATACCACGAACACTGATCTGCTTGCGCTTTTCGTGGTCGGTCAGAGGTTTGGACATGTTAACAACGCGTTTAACAAACAAAGAATGAAAGTTTGGACCCCTTGACTTGCTGTGCCCAGGTTGGTGCGGTGCGCAAGGACTTTACACGCACTATTCTTTTTGAGACACACCCCTATGTCAACTGGGAAACAAAGTGGGCGGGGCTTTACAACATGTCTGTTTATTGGCCAGCGCCGCTTTTGTAATTCCATTGTCATTGGCTGCGTCAGATGTCAATCATCTCAGCAACGCTAACTAACGAGCAACAGGTTTGGGAATGTATTAAGAACTATGATGAATTTTTTTGAGCGGAGTTGGACCGAAATTGTCGTTTTACTGTATAAACAGCTTTGGTCAGCGACTATTAAGCCTATATAGCATTTAACCACTGCCTCTTTTAGCTCTATGACTTGTAAAGACTTGCCCATTTCCTTACGTTTCATAAGAGCCGAGTTTACATTGTTATAGTTATACAGATTTTTTATTGATAGCTACAATTCCGGACTGATTTAGAGCCAGAATATGTCCGTATATGGAACGAGCTTACAAGCAACCAATGGAAAACTTTTAAAAGTGGGAGGAGTCTGATTTAGAAGTGAACACTGAATACTGCAATCACGTGAGTGACATGCAGTGACAAATCATTCTTGATTTAAATCAATTTTTAAACATTGAAATAGTTATTCTAGAAGTATTTTATGTTATGCCTGTCTTGAAAGGTGCCAGTAATAAGTAAATATATTGAAGCTTGCTGCTTGACTCTTTGCTGTCTTTTAAACAAATTTGACTTATAAGACTGGACAAAATAAGACTGGAAGGAGATCACCCATGAGGAAATGGTAATGCAAAAGCAATTCATATTGTGTAAATGCTACACGGATTTCAAAATGAACTGCACTTTCTAAAAACCTCAATACAACATCCTATGAGTAACAATGAGTAATAAATTGTGACATTTGGGCTACCCAACCCCTTGCAGGCCTTAGTGTTGTGACACCTGTTGGTGCCAAGAAAGAATAGCAGCACGTCTGAAGAGGTGAAAATGTGATGAGAGCAAACACAAGGCAGACTACATACTGCAATCTCACTTCATGATCTTCTTGTGAACTTTATGTGCAATTACACTTTTAAATATTTCACACAGAGCACAGTTTTCAGCTTTTTTAGATTATATTTATATGGCATTTTATATAAACTTATTTCCCATGTTTAATAATGGGCACATTTAGTTTATACCTACGAGAGAAAAGTACATGAAAGGTACTGTGTAATATATTAAATCAAACTAGAAGCTAGAGAATAATATAAAATAAAAATTAAATATCTTAAAGTGTTTTTGATCAGTTTTACATAATTAACCCTGACTAAAATGATTCTGGCATGCTGTAAACACCCAAACCAGTACAAACATTTTAACTTCACTCATAGCTTAACATACTAGCAGGAAAACAGAAACATTCAGAAAGTCAGAGGTATGTATAAAAACTCACATAGTGAACAAATTCAATGACAAAATGGCAAGTACAATCAAAGTTCATTATTTTTCCCAGAGCATTAAAATCAGTCAGTGCTTTAGCATGTCCCATGCTTACGGAGTGACTCTATGCAATGGAAAGTGGCACCGAGGGCCCAGCTAGTCTCCACGTTATTTATTTGTGTCGCCAGCTGAAATTTAAACAGAACGAATGGGTTAAACAAAAATCAAAGCATCACCCTGACATCTGTTCTTCAAAATATTACACATAAATCATATACTACTGCAGTTAACATGTTGCAATCTATGTCCAAAAGTCACAACGAAGTAACTATTTCACAGTCCTTTTAAGTCAGGAATCATAAATCAAGAGTAGCGCACCTTCAGCTCTTTATCAGGAGGGAAGTCAAGCTCCTGAAGGAGTACAGAGATGTAGGTCAGATCCAAACACAGAAATGGACTCTCCTTTATTCCTCCAACTGCCATGTTATCACACACTGGAGCAGAAGAGAGTTTAATGTTTTGTTAAGCAAAATTAAACAGAATGGATGAACATTTTATCAGTTCAGAGAATGACTAATAATCTAATATTATAGTAATAATGACACCATGACATGTTATTTCTTTTGCAGTGCTGGAAATACTACAGTACCTACTTCAGAAATTAGGGGTCTGTGCGTTGTTGTTTTTTTTAAAGAACTCTCACGCACACTAATGCTGCATTTATTTAATAAAAAATACAGTGAAAACAGAAATATTATTGTAATTTAAAATGTTTTCTATTTCAATATATTTTAACATTTAAAATGTATTCCTATGACAGCTAAGCTTAATTTTCAATTTTACTCCGGCCTTCAGTGTCACATGATACTTCAGAAATCAAACATTCTAAAACACTGATCATTATTAATGTTGAAAACTGGTGTACTTGTTAATATTTTTGTGGAAACCTGATGTGAAACCCTGATGTGAAATGTGGAACCCCCCCCCCAAAAAAAAAGGAAAAAAAAAAAACTCTGACCCAAGCTATAAAATGATAGTATACATATTACATTTGTCAGATACAGACACCATAAAATCAGACTCTTTTACAAGAACACACTTACCTTTTTTAGCACCTTCAATGTAATCACTGACTCTGACAGTCCCCCCCGCGCTTTGATCTGAGTCAGAGACACAGAAAGTGATTAGTGAATTTAAAGTTTAACTCATTGCTTGTTACTCTTAAAATCTAAAAAACAATGTTTAACTCAAATCAAATGACAGCAATCAGGCTAATCTCATACCAATGAGGCCCAGATCCACTGCCCTGTCGTAGTAATACGAGAATGCATAGAAGTCAATGTCTTTTACTCCCTCGATTTTTCTCACATGTTTATAGATCATCTTTTCCACTTTTGTAAGGCAAGTCTCGTAGATGGGCTCCCCTAGAAGAAGGTACACACACAAGTGAATATAAAATCAAATATCATATTATAATGATAACATTCTGGGGGGTAAAACTTAATGCAAATACAATTGAACATACAAAAATCTAACCCAGGCAGAGAGCATTTTTTATACCTGCTTTCTGCCCTTTAATAGTGTAGAGTACTTCAGCATGTTCCCACTGTCCAGAGTAATCTGGGGCTAGACATGGACTAACCAGCTCTTGGGGTCCTGCTACTGAAAACACACACACACAGAGCAATCAAATGATTTATTTATGCACATCACAGGATTTTTACTGCCACTATGTGGAATAACTGTGACACTGCTGGAGGAGAAATTCAAACACGAGCTCTGCAGTGTCACCTGGTGGCCAAAAAGCTTTTACACATGCGTGTCTTTGCTCATAATAACCTTAAAACCCACTCAGAGAGAAGCGGGATACACTCATACAACGGACAAAACTATAAACAAAGAAATCTGATTACATTTGTAGTGTACTAAATGTAAATCTCAGAAGTGAACTGCAGGCGGAAGCTATTGCACTGATGGCAGTTTCTCTCTCTGGCCTCAGCTAAATCAGTGCAACAGCTGGCCACCAAGGAATTAATCTTCAGTGCGTTATTAAGAGATTAGATAATGGCTTATTTATCGAGCGAATGAGGTCTTTAAAAGCCAAAGATGAAGAGAGATTGTAGACCACATACAAGGCTGTCCTTCAATCCCTCCTAACACAGCAAGTCTGGCTGACATCAACCCCAGGCCAAGGTAACTACAGAGAAAGAGAAGAGACATTAAAGGAATACACATTTTATTATTATTATTATTTAAAATATACATGCACATACTATAACATTTCAGCATTTCATATGAGCGTATGAGATATGAGAATTGCAAACTACTGAAACAACTGTCATACACCATAAGTGATTCCTATATCCAATCCTCATCACCATCTTGCCTTTTAAATGTCAATGAATACAGACTTCGTTTGGTTGGTCTCTGCTGGAGGGTTTGTTGTGTCAAATCTCCTGCCATGAATAACTAGTAATTCTAGTAATCTGGAGATGAGTCCCGCGACGGGATTGTAATTGGAGGCTTGTGTGATTACGCTCTTATCAGGAGTGTGAGGCAAGTGAACACACACACACTGCCTCAAACACTTGTGCTGGCCACACTAAACACTGAGCTCACATAACCTAGAAAACCCTGGACGCCCCTGACCAAGCACAGGAACCAATGTGTGGTGGTGTCAAATATCTGCCAGAGGTTTCACTCAAGTGCTAGAGGACTGCAAGTCATGTGACGTCACTGGAAACAGCCACAGAGAAAGCTGAAGTCTTTAAACGAATGGAGTAATATGGTAATACTGTATTTCTGAATGTTGAGGATTCTTCAGTGAGATGTAATTGAGGAATGCATGATATTGTACTATCAAATATTGGCTTAAATATAGTAATAAAAAAAAAAACAAATAAAATTTTTTCTTGTTCAATTATAATGTTGTGATGGCTAAATTCACCTGCAGAATTAAAAATGATAGATTTTTGTCTCTAATATTTAATTTTTATTTATTTTTAACCAAATGACATAGAATTTTAGTATTGGGTTTATTCTGGTTGTTTATTGACTAGAGATGATCTGCTCAGTGAGATCTAAATGTAAATGAAAGAAGAAATTAAGAAAAAGGTAAACTGGCATTATTTTTTAAATCTTAAAATGTTTTTTTTTTTTTTGAAGTAGGGGTGTGTGAAATTGACAAAAAATTATGTTTTGACTCTTCATTTTTTGGAGGGGTTTTTTAATTTATTAACAATTTAAACAATATTTCACGAAGTTTGCTTTTGAGTTTTGATCTTGGCTGGTTTAGGTCCGTCACGGGAAAAAGATGACACTAAAACCGCCTGTAGGTGGCGCCAAGTCCCTAATTGGAGTGTCTGATTAATTTTGAAATGAAGCAAGTTTTTATGAATGGATCATTGAATCATTAACTCAAATGAGTTTAACTCAAAAACTGCTTCAGCTTTGTTTGGAACTATTTTCCTAATCCTTAAAAAAAAAAGTTTTTAAAATGTAAGACCCACTTTACCTGTATGAGTAGAGAGCGTGACTGATGTTGAACATCTGAAATGATGTCACGTAATCAATGGGTAAGGTCTGGATGGTTTTCTGCACAGGAACAAAACAGAAACAATCAAATATTGATGCATTAAATGTTGCTCTCTTCTCATTTTAAGGTGTTAGTTCACCCAAAAATTAATTACTCATCCTCCAAAGCCGCAAGACAAATTAAGATATTTTTGATTAAGAGCTCTCTGACCCTCCATAGTCAGCACAGGAACGACATGAGGGCGAGTAATTAATTATTTTAGATTATTTTGGGTGAACTCTCTCATTAAGTGGGAATTTGGTAGAATGACAAATATTACATTTATTCATTTAGCTGATGCTTTTATCCAAAGTGACTTACAATTGAGGGAATACAACAAGTGATTAATCATAAAGAGGCAAATAAACAAAGGAAAGTTTAGATTAGTAAAAGCTAGACTGGGAGGGATTACAGGAAGAGAAAGCAACGTTGTTGTTTTTTACTCTTTTAGTGTGTATTAATCTCATCATCACCTGCTTCCGCAGGGTTCTTCTCTAGTATACTTATTTAATACAACATTAGACAGCAATTGCCTACTGTGGCAGTTTTAAGTGCATACTATTTATTTAACAATATCTGTCAGCAACTAAGCTGCAATCTGCAGGGCAGTTCTCATCTGAGCTCATGTTTGGAACTAAAGCTCTCAGAGAAACTGTGTAATGACATGATAAATTGGTCCTCAATCCCCCTGTACAAGACCTGACCTAGTTCAAGACCAAGAATCTCTCTAACTCTCTCAGCCCAATGTACAACAAACTTTATTTACCAAGCCTATCGGATTAGCAGGACATTTCCGGATTAATGCATAGGATGGGAGACCATCATGGTAGTTTGTTAGGAGTGTAATGGCTTCATTAGCAGGAGGATACAGCTATATGTGCATATACAGTATTTGGATGTGCATGGCTTACTTCATCCTGTATAGCAAAGGTGATCTGGGTCGAGCCCCCTCCTAAATCCAGCATGCCTACTGTAGAAGTCTCAGTACCATGAAGAACACCTGTAAGAGTTTTTTTAAAGCACATTCAAACTTTTAATTATACTAAGATCAAACCAAATATTTCGAAGTAACAGTAAACAAACAAAACAAAAGGAAATAAATTTGTGTCCAATTTAATGTCATTGTTTTGTTGCCACGAAATACTAAAATTTGCTTACCTAATAAAAAGTTGACAGTAATCCATGCTGACATGCCTGTGTAAATACAAATGCACATTCATTTTCAGTAAAAGTATTCTGCATATCACCATTGACAATATATCTAAACTAAAAAATAATCAACATTATCAGTGCGTATTTAAGTAAATAAAAAGCAAAGAAAAAGATCATCATATGACACCTTTAAATGTATAACAACTCAAAGCCACACTACCATTCCAAAATTTGGGGAAGGTAATATTTTTAAATGTTTTTGAATGAGTCTCTAATGCTCAACTAGGATTTAATTTGTTTGAAAACACTTTAAAATTGTTGTAACGACAAAGCTGAATTTTCTTCAGCCAATTTAATCCAGTCTTATTTGCTGCTACAGAAATATTTCTTATTATTAGCAACGTTGAAAACAGCTGCCAAACATTTTATCTGCCATGATACACATTTTTCAGTAATGACTCATGTATAAAAGCATTTATTTGAAATTGGAATCTGAACAAAATGTTTGAACTGTATTGTGCAACATATGCTGCTGAATTTAAAGAGTTTAGCATTAACTTAAAGTCAATGTCCAGAGTGAATCTCTGAGTGAGTGCATCATCAGATCTCTATGCTAAGACTCTATGTTTGTTTGAATGTAGGTTGCATCTTAACAAAGTAAGGGGCTTTAGCCCTCAGAAATAACCAAACTCACTTAGTGTCTATAAACTCCATCCCTGCCGTCTCCCTCACATATACCACTTACGCACAGCATTAACAATAAGTCTGTATGATTTGCTGTCATGGACTAATCTGGTTGGGTAAGCTTGTGCGTTCAGGAGAGTTCAGACTTGCACTGATAATGAGACTCAGATTATCCGGTTATGGGACCTGCAGAGTTTAAGTATTAATTTTACAGGGAAATCTCAAATATAAATTTCTACCCATTAAGCGAAAAGAACTTGTATATCAACAAAAAAGTAGTAGGGTTTTGCTAAACACTAGAATTTACTGCATAGCAAATTAATGGGTGCTAATCTGTTTGCTGGGATTATAGTGCACACGGGACATTATCCCCTGGGCTCATTATTACTTGTGTGAACTATTTTAAAGGATTGGATTAAAGTCCCATATACGCATTATCTATCGCTAATATATACACAGCTCAAGCTATTACTGAAGAAAATTTCAATTTACAACTTATATCTTTCTGCCAGAAGTGCAAATGCTTGACCGCAGTGACCAGAGGCTTTTGACGAGCTGATGTACAGTAACATCTGCTGGTTTCTCACTCATGGCAGACAGACTTCTGCATGGATCACAGCACAGCAAAACACTGTAACATTACAGTCATCTGCTTGAATATAAACCTTTTGTTTTTTTAAGAATGTTACCATCTTTAGTAACAATGGTATTGTATATTTACTGCAGTGTTATTCATATTAAAGTATTTAATAAAATTTAAAATGGCTTTTGAGTTTCATATATTCAGTCTTCATTTAAGTTTAGTTTAGGGTTTAGTTATTTTGTTATGTTCTTTTGTCTTTTTTTGGCCAATATGTTAATGTTACAAATGTATATTATTAGTTTTCAAATTAGACTTAAAATGAAAGTGCTATATACTATTCTAAAATATTTTAATAATAACTATAATAATACAGTAATCAAAAGCTATGTGTTCTGTAATGCATTACATGCTAAAAAGTGACAGTGGAAATTCAATCAGGGCTTAAAAGTTGCAGTACAATCTGTTACAATTTCAAAATTAGGGTATTTTTTTGCAAACATGACATTTATTACCTTACAGTATGGCATAGACATAATTGATACAGTACCTTCATCTGTGCCATCCATGATTGACACACTGTCTGGTTTATACAAGAACAAGGATTCGCTAAACACCTCCCTCACCTGCAGCAAAGATTTTACAATTTTACATTTAATATGGCATGACGTTACAGATACTGAAACCTGTGACATAATTAGGAGATACTAAGATGGCAGGTTAAACAAGAAATACCTGAAATACTAAACAAGAAATACCATATCTCAATAACCTTCAACACACTTCAATTATCCCTACTAAATATTAACTTAATTAAAAAACAACAGAATTTACTCTACCCTTGACTATTTACTGTTGTTTTGGAACTGTGCTGCTGTGTCATTTAACACCTCCTAAAATTGTGTTGTAGTATTTGTATTATTAAAACTATATAACGAACGTTCAATTGGTGACTGATGGTTCTCTGACCTTGTTCAGCAGGATTGTGGCCTTCTCACCAGGCAGCAGTCTAAGCCCTGCCGTGGCTCTGAGCATGAGCGGGGAAGAACTCCATAATGTCTCAGGAACAGTGTCTTTAGCGATATTTAAGAGTTCCAACAGTCCTTCCTTACTCTGTAAATCAACATTAATATAATCATTAAACTACAGACAGACAGGATACTATCTCAACCCAGAGACATTTGTGATGGGTTCACAATTAATATATATAATTTTAATAGAAAGCTTGAACACATTTTACTAGTTACCTTTTCTGGGTCATCAGCATATGCAGACAGTCCAGGTTTTATAGCTCTAAATGTCTCATGGGCTAATTTAGGAGCTTCTGTTAACACACAAAGATTTTAAAAACAAACTTTGTAATGTATATAGACATTCATAAATGTATGTGTGTAACATCAACTTCAGTAGCAGGGATCCACGTGGTTTGTATCAAACCTTTGCAAAATAAACAAATGTTTCAGCATCTGAAAAAACCCAACCATACTCTTCAATGTGACCTTTGAACCATGAGGCTTAGCTAGGATGTGAGCATGCATGTGTGTGCATGAGAGAATGTGCCTAATAGCATAGACTATTTGCTGTCCATTATAATATGACAATCATAGGTTTAACAATAAAGGCTAAAGCAGCACTTAACTGATTTAGCTCTGAATTGGGATGCGATAACTAAGCCATTAGACGATCAGTGCTGTGCTAGGCAGTAAACCTAATGTATGCAGATAATGCCCACACAGTCAACATATATATAGTTTTTACTATAGTAACACTAAGGTATTCTACAGTCAGGTAACTTATTAATTTAAAATTAAATTAAGCATTATGGTATTTCTATGACAGCCACATCTGTTGAAATATGTTTTGGCTACTACACAATTTGTTTTACATGAATAGTTAAATTGATCTAACCATCCAATACAAAAGTAACCACCATAACCATAATTCCCTCCAAAATGCCATAGTTATATTTATTGATACTATTATAAAATCATCATCAGTTCATGTTTTTATGAATTTTATGAACTTTAGTAACTATGTATTATGGTGGGAAATATATTTAATGCTATTCTATTATTATTTATAAACTCTTACAGTTTTTTGTGCCTTTGTTATATTTATTATATTTTTTAACTTTTCAATTTAGCCTTATTTTTATTTCAGTTTTAGTTATTTTAGTTTTTCATCTAAACATTTACATTTCATTTTAATTCAGCTTTAATTCAGTTTGTTGCCCCTAAATTATGCAACTCTCTTCCCAGATCACTTTGTCTTGCCACTAACCAGTCTGAATTTAAATCACTGCTTAAAACTCATTTGTTTTTAGAATGTTTTAGACTTCTGTTTATTCTGTCTTATCTATACGTTACTCTCTGGATATCCGATGTTCTCTTTACTTTCTGTGTTATTGTTTGATTTTATCCTCACATTTCTTATTTTTATTGTAAAGTGTCCTTGAGCTCTGAAAAGGCGCCATATATAGCTATATATTATTATTGTTGTTATATACTTTAATATTACTATATACTGATTATTAGTACTAGTACTGTTGTTATACATATATTAAGTTATCAGACTACATTTACCCAAGAAAATTCCGTAGTCATTGTTATGAAAAATACCTTTTAAATTTTAACATACCATTTGGCTCGATCTGAAATTTGAAGACGTGAATCCGGGTTCCAGTGCTTCCAGCATCAAACATAATACCATACTGGAAATTTTCACTGGCCACCTGAGCTGAGGTCGACTGTTTATGAGTGTCCATCCTATACTGGGGCAGCTGGTCGGATACTGGTGTTTTGGAGTCATCATAATGGCGTTTGACGTAGGTGAGGTAGACCACCAGGCAGCCCACAAACATAAAGACAAAAGCTAGCTTTGGGAATCTCATAATGGCAGCCATAGGTACATGATGTGGATTCAGTTTCCAAGTATAGCAGGCTTCTTAGCTCTCTGCACTACCTCAAGAACAAAAAAACATCAGAACAATAAGTTTTAATTTGCTATAACTTAAGACAAACAAGTATGAAATATCACTCACCCAGCTGACTTACAACTAACACAGAACTACATGTAGACAAATTGATATATTGAATATTTGACACATTAATGTTGTATCTGTCTTTGTTTACCCAGGTTATTCGGCGATATAGGCACACACTCTACAAGAAAATAATAAAGATGCCCCTGAACAGATATGGTGAGAATATTAATCCAAAATAACAACTTTATACTTTACTTTTACTTTATTAAAATTACATTTTGTCTCATTTCTCAAGAAAAAAGTGTGAGAATGGATGTCAATCTCAATATCACGAGTCAACAAGGTAGTAAATATATTTAAGAGCGTTATACCTAGCTTTCTATGGCAAGATCATTCTCCTTCGAGTGCAAGTCGTGTTTTCGGTGTCGACGAATACCCATGATGAGATTTTGACACGATATTCCCCTCGAAAGACTGTCAAAACTATTCCCGTCTCGTTTTGATTACGTCAGTAATGTCCAGCGTGGAGATGACGTGGAGCGAATACGCACGTCATGAAAGGCGCGCCCTCGCACACCCGGCTGTGTACTGGCAGAAATGTCATATGAACGATAATGCGTTTGAAAATACAATTTTGTTAGGCTACTTTTAACTGTTTTCGATAGACAGACTCATAATTGTAGTTTACGATAAACTGGCTTAAAAGAGTTTTGTTAGGTTGCTGTTTTATAGCTATATTAATGAAAACACGCCACAAAATAACATGATTAATGCTATTGTTTTTATTTTTTTTACTTTAGATTGTAAGAAAATCATTCGTTCATACTTTTTCCCATTTATTTTTCCCATTTGAGTCCCTTCACTCTGGTTGAGGAAAGTAATTCACTAAAATTAAATCCCAAGGACAGTTGCCTAATTGGGTCTGAATTGCGGTACAGGCCAATCCAAATATGTTCCTCTCACAAATAGGCCTGATTGTTTTGCTTATAATTTGAATCTGCTGATTATTTTATTCGGCCAGATTTTAACTGAATTGCGTTAAGACGTGAAAAGCATTTGGTCACAAGCCACATTTAAAATTGAAGAATTTCACAGCTTTTGAAAACGAAATATAGAAGCAGTGGCATTAGTCTCAGTATGTTTTGAACAGTTTGTGTATTGAAATATGAATTACAACCACGCAGTCTTCTATTTTTGAAATTCTTCGAAAAAAATATATTTGTTTAGAGCAACAGGTTCTGCACAAATGCTGTAAAGTTGCCATTTTCAAGCCCCATTTCCACTATTTAATTCTTCCCTCTTAACCTCCTGAGACCCAGAGAGCCAATTACACTTTCATTGTGCTGTTTTCAATATGGCACCAGCTGGTCCATCCACCATGGCTCTATGAGTTTTGTTAAAGTTTACCAGGCTGTGGCAGCTACATGACCTGTGGCACATCTCCATTCATTACCTTAATTAACCATCATTAGGCCTGCTATATGGGCCAATCTGTGGTTCCCTCCTACACTTTCTCATGCAACATGTGACGCCCCCCATCTGAGTGCGAATTACAGCCAATGAGTCATCCATAATGAGGGGGATGGAGATGGTTTTGATGATATTCATTTGACGCTTCCCATTGAGTGTGTCTGCGAGCACAGTGCGAGCTTGAAAGGACCATATGCTCTCGTTTTATGTGCATGTATGTGTGTGAGCGCATCTATCTAGGGCACAAGGTCCTACAGGGGTGAGGGGCAATGGCCCGCCTAATATAAGACTGTTCTCACTTATCAAAAATCAGAGTGGGCGGACTGCTTTGAGGGGGAAGGGGATGATGGCCATCCCTCCAAACTGTTGCACTCTGACACCCCCCTCAAAGAGCGATGCATACATGACTTCCCCCATTATATCTTAAGCAGTCATTACAGACGTACCTCAACAGTTGCAGCAGAAAGCACAACTCCTCCTCCTTGTCCCCCTCAGCCCTGAATAAATGACCTGATCTCTGCCTTTTTACTCACCAATAATGGGCTGAGTGGCAGTTTGCATCTTGCACAGGGTTTCTAAAGAATAGAGAGAGAGAAAAAATGAAAGGAAGATCAAAAACAGCGGTGCATGTATTAAATGTTTTCACACAACTATCTGCTGTTCATTTTCTTCCTTTCCCCATTCTTTTCAGGTAATTTATCTTCTAATAACTGTTTGCTTGGAGTTCTCAATAGCATCAGAGTTTTGGAATTTATCACATGTATAAAAAATAATTCAGCAAAATAATTGTAAAAAACAACAGAAAAAAATTGAAACATTTACAAAACAAACCTGTAAATTTTACATTTTAAAACTGAATGAATTAATAAATAAACAAACTAGTGCAAGCTTAGGTAAAATATGGTAACACATATGGCACCAAAAAAACAATAAACATTAAAGAATAAAAACTCTAATAAGCATAACTAATAACATAAAGTAAACAAAATACCATCAAATGTGAATAGTCACGCTTGCAGAGAACTCAGAATGTCAGTTTACATTTTTCCAGTGTGAATAATTAAATTACATGTTCCTTTTCACTTCCATAAATTGTACATTTACCAGTATTTTACTGTAATATTACATAAAATGTAAGGTTAATACAGTTTTACATATTATAAGAAAATTTACCATTAAGCAATGCTGTTTTCACAGCATTTTTATAATCTTTCACAATTAAAAAGATTTTTTTTTTTTTACAGTGCATGTAAGCTCTTAATAGCTTTGAGCAATTTAATGTTTAATGGTCTCTTAATCTCCCCTTCACATTTTTAACAATGATGATTAAACCATTAGTTATGTGGTCTGCATAACCATTTAAAGCAAATTCATAGCAATGACATCACACTATTAAGGGACACTAAGACCATTAATCCAGTCACTTGGAGCTGATGTAAAATGGGTGGAAATACAGAGAAAATCATTAATATACCCCAAACACCCTGCCTTCTATTTTATTTTAAAACAAGTGCAAATGTAAATGTGTTAAATAAATTTAAATCATATTTGGTTTCCTTATATGTGCACGTTGCATATTTAAATAGCAAATTTGGATATGGGAACTTATTTTTTCTCTTAATGGAGTTCAGAACACATATATAAATGCGTCATTCATTCATTCATTCATACTTAATTCTGATATTTAAACACAAAACAAAATTTTTAAATGTATTTCTTTATACAGACTGTTCTGTTTTGTAATAGCATAGATTACTTTTTTTCTGGTCTCATTTGAACACAAAAAATATTCCTAGAATGAATAAATAATTTAACCTTGCTCTGTTAAGCTGAGAATACAAGACCCCAGAGCATGCAAAATAACATTAGATCTACTGTAACGGAATTAGTTATTGTTCCTTATTATCAGAGTGTTTTTTTCAAGCAGCATTGCAGGAAATTCCCTGAAAATCCTATTGAACACACATTTAATTTCATTTTTGTATCTTAATCGTGTAGAAGGCAGCGTAAATAATCCAATGGGATTAGGTCATGTTTTTTTTTTTTTTTTTTGTCTTTTCAAATACTTTCATTTTGGGCTCTTAAGAACCATTTATCACTGTTGTAACAGACCGAGCAGAGACTATTGATGCAAAAGCAATTACACTCAAATATTACAACCATATACTATATCTGAACAGAAACAGGCCTCCTTGTATGGTCACATTTCTCGCTGTCCAGATGTTCTTGTAATCCGACTGAAGATTTAAGAGATGTAATAGGAGTCATCGATTAACAATTATTCTAATATACTTATTGTGAATAAAATCCTGCTCTAAATCCTTCCTAATAATCCTCCTTATACAGCATCACGTGTATTACATGTATGTAAAGAGAGCCAGGAGGTGGGGTCACATGGTATAGCCTGTCTTTCAGTATTTTCTAATTAAGGCAAAGTATTAGATGTATTTAAAAATGCTAAGAGATTTTAAACTAGAACCCGTTCTGAAAGCATTTCAAAGGTTTTAGCCACCATTACTTGCATAAAAAAAATATGTAATGTTATACGAGATCATTCGAGCTCCTTTGTAAACTAAGAGTTTTTAAAAAATATATTTTTTTCAAAAATAATGTTTATTGCATTATAATAATGCATCAAAATAATAAGGTGAACTTGTTATTTAATTATTAATGACTACTGAAAACCACACATTTACGCAACCTTACTTTTCTTGCGGTTCAAACAAAAAAAATCTGTATCTTTTAAAAGTGTTTTTTTCTGAAAGTGTTGGTAAAACGTCAAAAAAGTAGACTTAGACTTTTTCCTTGATCACAAAATCACTTTTGAAGTGTACCATGATATGGATTTTGAAAAAAAAAAAAAGAAAGGGAAAAAAAAAGACCCATTTGTCCTTAGTGAAGGTAACAGCCCTGAGATTTCCCATGATGCTCTGCTGCACGTTAAAACCTTATCCAGACTCTCATTTGTTATGGATGGCATTAGCCTGTTCAAATCCAATTCTCATCCACCAACATACTACCTTTTATAGATGGAATATAAAAGGATAAAGGAGCTAATGCCTTTTTTGATTCATTATATAATGTTTTTCTGAGAGCAGACAAGGGAAATTATAATAATAATAATGGAATAATTTAAATAAATTTACTTTAGTTAATGTGCTCTGCGTGGGCTGGCTAATCTGAAGGAAATGTTCCGTAAATCACAAAAACAGGGAGAATCCCAACTAAAAGCAAATCCTCTCTGACTCTCTCACCACCAATCACTTTATTTCATTTGGACAAGACTAGAGCAAAAATAAATTATTAAGTCAAATAAAATAACGCACATTATCTGTCCTAATACCAAAAAGCCTGAAAGATTTGCGTGAAGTTTAGCATGTGATAAAGTTGAGGAAACCCACATAAAGGACAGACTGAATAATGTATTGCATTATGTGCAATAGATCTTATAATGCAGCTCACACTAACCAATCAATAACTAGGATGCAATTGGGTTACAGTTTAATTTATGATTAAATATAAATATTTAAGATAAGATATTAAGATAAATTGCAGTAAATCAGAAATTAGTTTATCATGGCTTTGCCCTAATGAATCAATATTTTACACACCCTTTTATTTTAAATGGACTGTCCGCTTTAACATCTCTGCTTTACAAGAAAAGAACGTTGATGTTATGTCCACACTTAAAATTCTCCTTTCCTAATAATTTCATGCTTTACAACACATAAATAAACAATGCTTTGATATTAGCAATAAAAAGTATGAGGATTAGCTGTTCTTTGTTCTAAAATGAAAGGACAATCAGTGATAAAGAGGATGATTACCGTCACTGTGTAAAATCCCCTTCGCATGCATCAGGAAGCCAGCCGGCAGAGCAAAGATCAGTGATCTCAACTTTAATCAGAAGTTTAACGAAAACATATTTCAGCTTTATCATTGTAAAGAGTCTTTAGCATAAGCCTTTCACTGTGTTACAGTGTTTATTCAATATTAAAAAGCGACAGGAGAGGAGCTTTTACTGGAAAAGCTGTTCCAATCAGATTTGAGAGAAATAGCATTCAGAGCTTGTTAAAGACATTGTACAGTTCAGCTGACATTTACAGCAGTGGAACAAGAGCTCTCGAGGTCATTTTTGGTCATTCCACCCAAATCTTTTGAAATAAATGTAACTGCCATTTAAAGTAAATTGTAAATTACATCAAGTAGCTCAAGTAGTACTCAAGTCCTAAATCTTACAGCCCTCTCCTCCAAAGTCTTCATTCTTTGTTTAGCTGGATTTGCCACCCTGTTGTCATTAACCCTGATTGAGCTCTGAACAGGAACTGTTTAATATCCGGATAACCTGGTCATTTCATTGTTTTGTCCTAACAGGGCATTATTACAGTAATGAGAGCGAAATCAAATCACTTAATGCGTTATGTAGTGGGACAGGCTCTCAGAAAGCCTGCCAAATCACTCTTCACATTTGCTTTTAATTTAAGCAATCCAGTAGAAGACTCATCAGTGGGTGAGAAGATTAACTCATAGAGACGTCTGCCTCCTGATGTCTTTCCTTTGACAATTTAATCCGTGTTAACTTGGATTTCTGGCCTGCAATGAGATGAGCCGTAAAACTAAGTGATATTCCATCAATAAGATACTGTTTATCAAAAATGATATTTAAATATTGCTGACATTTCTAATGCACGCCACTGTGATAGAATCTGCTGAACCACAGGCCTTTAGTCTATCAAATGATAATGCTTGTTAGATGTTTAACTGTACAGCAATATTAAAAATAATTTCCATATTTCATTAGAATTCAGATTCAAGCATTCTTTTGAACAATATGGACATACATTATAGATCACTGGTATGTTCTTGTACTTTAAATTATTAGAACAAGATACAAGCACACATTTCAAGAGTAAATTATTATTAATGCATGGGTATTAAAACAATGCAATATTTTACGGTACTATTGTATACCCTTCAAATGTTTGGGGTCTGTAAGATTTTTTAAGTCTCTGTATGCATTGTTTTTTGTCATAAAATAGTACTGTGAAATTTTATCACAATTTAAAATAACCATTCTATTTAAATATACCTTAAAATCAGAATTAATCCTTTAAAATGTGATGGCCAATTTTTCACAGTCTGAAATCACATTAATATGCTGATTTGGTCATTACAAAAGAAATATTTGTTATTATCAGTGTTGAAAACAGATGTGCTGCTTAATATTTTTGTGGAAACTGTGCAACATTTTTTCTCAGTATTCTTTGATGAACATAAAGTTTGATTAATAAAAAAAAAAATTTTTTGTTACAATGTTTCCCTTATGATCAATTTAATGCACCCTTCCTTTTAACTGTAGTGCCTCAAAACTTTTAACAGTATAGCGTCTGATAAAAATAACTATACCCAGTGTGCGTAATTGTGTTTCTCATTTTTTGAAGCCATATCTTCCACGGCCCGTGTCATATTAGCAAAATTATAATCACAACAGAATGTCCTTCAAGAAAAAAAACTCATAAATTGCCTGATCACCAACTCTCTATCCTGGCAGCTGCAGAGGACGCCGGCTGCCTGTCATCGAGCATATGTGCAAAATTAGCCACAGAGTGCCTGTCTTACCCCAGGGAGGGAGACAGACGGGTCTCAACGCTGCCATATCTGCATGCCCCACTGCATCCTCATGCCAACCCTGCAGACCTCACTACAAACATGCGTCTGCACCAGTGCCACAACTAGTGCTGCCTCACTGGAAACATGAGGAGGAACCAGAAACTTTCTTTTGATTCTTCTTTACTTAGTATTTTGTGCTGTGGAAAATGTTTTAAATTCAAATTTTAATTTAAAAAAGGTTGCCCGTATGCTATTGTTGCCCCTATTTTAACGCAGTTAACACGTTTTACAGCATTTTTATTCTGCTTCATGTTGGCGGAACTCTATCGATGTTTTTGCTGTGTTCATGACGTTCACTGTAGTGACATAACGTCTAGGTTACGAACGTAACCCACGTTCCCTGAAGGAGGGAACGGAGACGTTACAGATGGGAACTCGCCAGAGA
>JAUMHE010000069.1:7381688-7400444 GCA_032359235.1 Enteromius mattozi | reverse complement strand
TTAAAGTATAATTTCAGTTATTTATATCATTGAATTTTTCTATATTCATAATGTTATATGTAAAACATGAATCTCAAAATGAATTTATGAATTTAATTGCACTCATGCCACCTCTGAGCCTACCTACGAGCCGCTTTTGTTTTCTTCTGTGCCAGTAGTGCAAGTGAATTTTGTCAGCTCATTCTTCTTATTCCATTGTTTTGATTAGAAATTTCCATATATATATATATATATATATATATTACACACAATTTTGAATTTGATATAAAAGATAACATACCTAAAATAAATGTAGAAAAAAATGCACCTGTAAATTACTTTTTTTTTTCTTTTCTTTTTTTTTTTTACTGTGCTCCTAAGTAATATATAATTTTTAATTAGCAGCACAAGTTCTCCTAAAAATAAAAGTAAGAGGAGGGGGGTGGGGGGGCGGAGGTTGTATTGAAGTATACTCACTACTAAAATCTAGACTACACCACTGCATAACACACCATAAATAAACAACAGCGATTTCGGTCAGTGATTGCGTTACAAATAACGGATGAAGCGCATCTTAACGGTAATAAAATATTTTGCAGTTTTTAAGAGGCGAATAAAATTCCCCACAAAAACATTCTTTACGATTAACTCTGAGAATTGTGATCAATTGTGGTTCAAATTTATTTCAATCGGTTGACATATTTGTTATGCATTGAAAAAATATCATCTTAAAACACGTACATGCGTATACACACATATTAATATAAAATCAGATTTTAGTTTTTAATTTTTAGTAATCATTTCCAGCTATTAAGACCCCACTGGGTATATTACTATTATATATTTCGTAATTGTCATGTTTTTTTACCAGTTTACTAAATCAGTTCATTTGACCTTAATTTTGCTGTAATTTAACCGTATTAGTTTAAAAATACAAAATAAATAAATAAATGCAGTTTGAAGTGTACAGAATAAGCAGTGCATTAAGTTTCACTTAAAGTTGTGTTTTTTTTAATCACATAATGAACTTTTGATCTCAAATAAAAGGATAGGATAATTCATTTGTCATCTATTGTGAATCAATGTTTGCATTTTTTTTAAAACCGATTTTCTTCTTATTTTCCTTTTCCTCCTTTTTTTTTCAATCTGTTCTTAGCCTCATTTGGCCTAATCCTGCTGCTGCAGAGGGTGGGGTGGCTGCGGCGGGTGAGTGGATGGTGGTTGGTGGTAAAGCAGGGTGAGAGGGACTCAGAGGACCATGGGGACAGGCGCTCTCCCATGCTTATGGTGGATTACGGGTAATGGCACTTAGCTGAGAAAATGAGCTGAATGTATAGCATGCCCTCATATATATGGGTTGTGGTTGTTTTGAATTCATTTGCAACTCACCTATTTCTCTTTTTTTTTCTGTGTGTTTTACATAAAACAGTCAGATGTTGAAGTTTAATGCCATACTTCATCACTCTAATCCTCTTCCTTTTATATTCATTGTTAATTTCCCTCATATATTTGTTCTTGAAAGGCACCTTAAGTGAATTTTAAGGCTCTACAACCTTAATCCAAAGGCAATAGTAGTTATGTCATTCTTGAAGAAAAGATGCTTTTATATCTTTTTTAATATAGTCTTTAGGGCTTACAGGGTGAGGATGAGGCGGATGGTATGGCCTTGGGGAAAGGGAAGCCTGTGCGCTCATGGAGCTCCACTTCTGCATCCCTGTGACAGATTGGAGCCAGATTGGGAGACGTTCTGACAAGGGTTAGGAACTTGCAAGGCTGTCCCACTCCTCAAGGTTAGTTATTGAATGTTAGCACATGACATCTGCCACTCAGCACCAAACGCCACAGGGTTTAGGGCACTTCATCAAGCGCCATGTTTCCCTAATTAATGGAGTCAATGTGATTTTTTTTACATTTTTTATTTCTTACGATTTCTTGTCTCTTGCAACCCTCAGATGATTTCATACAATTATTTAAAAGAAATATTATCTTTTTATATAAATATAAATGTGATAATATATTTCTTGACTGGTTCACATGGAAATGAAAGACTAACATTGTGACCTAGTGGTTAAAGACAGTTTCTTTCTGCCATTAACGTGGTGGATGCTGAACGATAATCATGTGAGAAAAGATATTTGGAAATATAAGTTGGTAATCCATGTGCAAGATTCCTCTTTCCTTTCCCCTCCACCCAGATATGAACCATATGCCTCATAACATATGTGATTATTTTTAAGATGGACATAAAAAAGCACAATAGTCTCTCCACTTTTAATAATCCCTCCATCTGATTTAATATCACAACTATTATTCAAATCAAAGGCAGATTTTGTTTTCATTGTTCTTTTATAATACTCTTATGATTTCTCCCTATCACTTTCAGAAAAGTCCTCTGCCAGTTAAAGCTAAACCCCTCCTTTCTTTTCATTGAGGACAGCGGGTGCGTTGGGTGGAATTAAGTTCAGCGTTTCCAAATTTCTAATATGGCGAAAGTGTACACGTTATTTCAATCTACATCTTTAGTATATCTGATCATGTGTTGCAAAATTTAAAGCCATACCAAAACTCTGTTGGCTTCCAGTTTGTGCCTCTAAAATATGAGGTTACTGTGACCCATGAGAAGCGAACAGGATTATTTCATTTGAAAAATGCAGCTGGCACCACTAAGGTCATGGGTTTGTTTTCCAGGGAACATAAACTGGCAAAATATGTATAACTTTGCATAAATACAATGTTCAGAGGTTAGAGTTCTATTAGGTTTTTAATTTTTGTGAACAAAGACATGCAAAGAAATGTTGTAATAATTTATTAATGATGGCAAAGCTGAATTTTTCAATCACACAGTCTTTTAGAAATATACTGATAAAAACATTTCTTATTATTACCTATTTTAAAACAGTAATATTTTTTATGTAAAGCGTGATATATATATATATATATATATATATATAAAAATTTTATTTTGTTTATTTTATTTATTTTTATTGTATTTATCAGAATTAATATCTGTTCATAATCCCGGACGGTCTCTCAGGTCTTCCAGCCAGAGATTATTAAATGTTCCTCGGTCTAAATTAAAATCAAGACGTGACTGAGCGTTTGCAGTTGCTGCTCCAAAACTCTGGAACAGTTTACCGATTTCTATTAGATCTGTCTCCACATTGCATGAGTTTACAGCAAAACTCAAAACCCATCTATTTTCAATTGCTTACAACTGTAGCTAACTGGAATTTGACAGTGCTGGTCTGTGCTGTATTTCATAATGTTTTAAATATTTATATGTTGTTGATATTTGTCTGCCTGTACAGCACCTTGGTCAACAATTGTTGTTTTTAATGGTGCTATATAAATAAAATTGAAAATTGAATTGAAATTGAAATTATTTATTTTTTTCAGGATTCTCTGATAAATAGAAACAGCACTTACTTAGAAATCTTTTGTAACACTGTAAATGTTTTTACTGACACATTTGAACAATATAATCTATCCTTGCTGAATAAAGGATTTAATTTATTTAATCTTTTATTAAGAAATCTTCCTGACACCAAACATTTGAACAATAGTGTATGAATGAAAGATTTGTCATCACTTAGATACAGAAGTAAAGTTAAGTAAGGAATAATGTGCAGTCAGTAAAAAAAACTAAAATAATTGATTTGGATGTATATAATCTTCCTATGTGACACAAGAGCAAGAAATCATTTGCCTGAGTCATTGTCTTAGGTAAAGAGTGTATCAGCTCTTTTTCTCCATGGCACAGTGACGGTTGGTTGTCTGGACAGTACAATGTGTCACTGATCACGGCCTTATAATGAGGCCCCATCTTTTAATTGACCTGATTCCTTCTAATTAGCACACTTTAAAGAAGTGGAAAAAAAGAGAAAGAAAGAGAGAGCTAGACAGGAGCGAGGGGGAAAGGAAAGGAGTGGGAGAAAGAAAAGAGAGTGATCACTGTCCAATAGGTTAAGTGAGTCAGACAAGCCTGTGATGGCGTGTGAATAGTGTCTTTGTTAGCTAAGCTAACTGAACAAGACACACAGAGGTCATTAGTGGACTGGCTTACTCATAAAACAAACCCAGCGCTCAACTGGTGGTTAGGGGCATCCTGCTTCCCGCTGTTAACCTTTATCCTGTCTGACCTTCTTGCCATTTTACCATTTTAAAAATATCAAAATACAAAACAGTTATTTTAAACTGTAATAATATTTCACAATAGTACTGTTTTACTGTATTTTTATCAAATAAATTCATGTTTGCTCAGCCAAAATAATGGAAAAATCTTTCTGACAAACTTTCATACATTTGAACAGGAGTGTAGCCTCAGTGTTATTAGGTCCTCTTTGTATACCTTGTAGCTATACCTTTTCAAAATGGGGGTTTAACTGTAATAAAACACCTGACAAGCTAAAGTAGGTTGCTTCCCAAATAAGGCAGTAAAACATTTGGTTAATGTGAATATTTGCAAAAAGAAACTTCCCATTATTAAAGATGTGCATTAATTTTATCAGGGTCACAAAGCTTTGCTGATCATGTGTGACCCAAGCTGTGCAGTTTTAGCGAAAGTGTTGAAGATGGGACACTTGACGGACCAGAGGATTAAGATAATTCCTTGATTAACCTTTCAGTCTGACGTATGATGTTTTCATATGTTGCAATATAAAAAAATAAACATAAGCATATATTTGTTATACATTGGTAATAGTATATATTTAAAAATAGATTTTATGTAAATATAAAAGGTTTTTTTTATAAAATAAAAGGGTCCAATGTCATTTGGACACAAGCTTTTTTTAAAATATCTACAGAAAAATGGCAGTCATACAGGTTTGAAATGGCATGAGGGTATTTAAATGATGATTGAATTATCTTGAACTATCCCTTTAAATTTCAAAACTAGAATCTTGGCAGAATCTAGTTTTGTTTGGACGGCACGTGGCTTATTTGCATAGAAACGCATACATAATCACAAAGGAAGGCTAATAGAGATTTAACAATATTTATAAAATGCCTCTGACCTTGCGCATCCCCTAGTAATCTTTAATCCTAAACTGTTACGCATAGCGGCGAGTACGGTTACATTGTTTACACTTTTGACAGATTTGTAACGTGTCTTGCGTGGCGTGGCCTCACTTCAGACGTGAGATTACCACAAGACTATAAAGCTCTAAGAAGACCAAAAAACACAGACTTACAGACATCAGAGATCATTAGTGGTCTTGACTAATTTACAAAACTTTAATCCCACGACTACCCATTGTTTACATCACTGAATTAGGTTAATCTACAAGGAGGGCTATTTGCATAAATGTGCATTTTTGAATAATTAGTGGGCCAGAGGCGGTGAATGGGGATGTGATTGGAGGGGGTGACGCGTGGCCAGACTATTGTTGCCCCCTTATCTAGCATAAACAATGGACCAGCTAAACAATTAAAAACAAACTCAGTTGGGTCTGGTGTTTATAGGGCATTGTTGAAGATGACCCAGGACATAATCACTGTCTGGATACAGAATTATAGCAATTACTGCTATCATTTACAATGTGCCGCGCAAACACTAAAGATTCAAATTATGAAACAGTTCCTTTCCCATCTGCCAAATTGCCCTGTCTTTAAACAATTAAAGCTTGTTTTGATTCTGTTGAAGGATATTTTAATAAATTTGATTTGAAATCATCTTGGATTGTCAACCCAAATCTGTCAAAATTATCCATATGGCTTTTTTCCTACTGTGGAATATAAAAGCAGATATTTTGAAAAATATTTTCATTTAATTTTTGTTGGTAAACAAACTGTTTCTGCTCCTGTTGATGTCTATACGTATCTATGTTTTGTCTATACAGAGGAAGTTCATGGAAAACAAGATTTTGGTTATCAAAATTCTTCAAATATCTTTTTGCTCAACAGAAGAAAGTTTGGAACAACATGAGGGTGAGTAAATGATGAATTTTTGGTGGAATATCCCATTTATGAACTATCCCATTTAGTTCATTCACCCTTGTGTTGTTCCAAAGCTTTATATATTTCTTTCTTCTGTGGAAGACAAACTAAAAAGATGCTCAAAGGTCTATGACCCTATTGGAAACACTTTAGTTTAGGGACCAGTTCTCACCTGTTTATTAGCACACATATTACTATCATAAAGCACATATTAATGTCTTATTCTGCATGACCATATTATAGATCGCTCAATCCTACCCCATACCTAACTTACCAAAACAGCTACCTCACTAATTATTAATAAGCAGCAAATTTAGTCAAGAGTTGTAGTTAATAATTAGAATTGTTCCCAAACTAAAATTTGACCAAACTATTAATAAAACCCCAAAAGTCTGCAACATTTTTTAAAACTAGTCACATTGCACTTCACTAACCCACATGTTAGGACTATTATCCAGCATAAGAGCAGGAAAATCAATTTTAAAGCAGCAGTTTAGCTTAATTTGGAGTGTCTTCCCAAGGGGCAAATTCACATAATATAAGTGATTCATAGCTCTAACTGACTGGCCAATTTCTCTTTGCTTTTGAGTGTAACTGATCAGATGACCTCTGATATCCCTTCTGTATCTGTGTGTGAATATAAGTGTGTGTGTGCAGAAGGTTTTTAATTAACCCGGCTCTCTAAGTCCCAGGTGGGCTCTTCCGTGCTTTTGTTTTTATTCCCTAGGGAGTGAGAAAACCGCGTCCTAACGCCTCACACACTCTCTGTAGCACACGTCCTCACACAATGCATCTATTTGAGCATACGAGTGGGTGTGTGTTAGTTTTTACTTTTCTCTCAGTGGTTGGTAATAGATTTTAAAGATGTTTGTCAGTAGCAAGAAACACATTTAATACTGATTAACAAGTCATGAGGTTTTCACCATATCTGTCATGCATTGGTTCATATTTAAAAAGATACCTAATCATTTCAATTCTGTAATCATTTATTTACCCTTGTGTTGTTCCAAACTTGCAAGACTGAATAAGAGTGAGTAAATGATGACAGAATGCTCAATTTTGGGTTAACTATCTCTTTAAGTAAACCTTTGCAAATTTGTTTACTGTTATTAATTGTGTGTGAAACAAAATTGACTCTTTTTAAAAGATTACAAGCGGTTCATTAAAGCATGTTTGAACCTTGCAAGGTTTTGGGGCTCATAACCCTAGACTTTTTTTACCCAGAAAAATGGAAAACTGGAAAGATGCAATGCAAATAAACATCAGGCACAGACGAGCAATTATTAGAGTGAATGTAAGGATAGTAAAGCAACAAAAGGCAAACCAATTTCAAAAACAGAGAAAATGAATTACTAAATCTCATAGATTTGTGCATCGACAGATAAGCTGCCAGCGGAGTTAAGAATGCAAAAACCTAATCTCAACACAAATTATTTACCACTCGAGGATGAATACTTCTCTGGTGTGATTACAATTCACGCATTAATGTGGCATACGTTCCAAAAAAACGATCAGCAGCTTACAAAATATTACCCCATCAAAACACAAATCGTTGCCCTTAGTAAGTTTGAAATTTTGTGCACAAATGCTGTTAAGCCTGTTCTCCTCTAATACAGCAAAATGATTATCTGGCTGGTCTCCCTTTGCATGTTTGAAAGCAGCCGAATGGACATCTGCATTGGTTTTTCATTATTATTATTATTATATAAAAGATTATATAGGGTTGGGATGAGGGCATTTCATTTTGCTTACAATTAATATACGCTTTATTTTGTCCTGGTTTGGGACAAATAGGATGCTGGGTTACAGCTTGTTTGTTTGCTGTTTCAGGATGAAACTTATGTGCAGCTGACCTTGACGGTGCAGCTTTCTTCTGACTAAATTTCTTAGATTACTAAGTGATCCTCGCAGCGTATTTGTGGGACATTAAACAAGTTGTCTAGAGGGATCATCCAGTGTTGTTGAAAAGCAATGAGGGCCAGAGTGATGGGAAGTTGTCGCGCACTGACGATTGGTCCGATTGAATTTAAGTAGCAGTGTGTCATGTTCTTTATGATTACAAATCAGCTGGGATCTTAATAGACTGGGTGAAACATCTGGAGATCTAAGGGCCCAGATGTTTGCACAACAAACACATATAACCTCCGACCCTTGAGCACAGACAAACACACACAGCTACCCAAGAATCGAGGATTTGGATTTAGATTTGAACATCTGCCCAATGTTGTAAAGTGACAAAAAGCATCCTCGACATTATTAGGTTTTTGAGAAATCTTGTTCCTCTAAAGCCGTTCAAGGAACATTGAAGATCCTGTTGTCCTTATCTGGTAGGCTACACTGACAGACATCAGTAATAAATTGCCATACATTTGTCCCTTTCTTTACCTCGTTTAACTTCTACAATCAAATTTTCCCTCATCATATTAAATGTAAAATCTGTATGAAATCCCATTGCTTAATAGCCATCCTGCTGGCAGCTAGTTTCTCAGGTGGGTGGGTGATGAGTGCGCGTGCGGGGCTGCTGCTATTCCCAATGGCGGGATCCTGCTCAGAATTAGGGCACGTGGCATGTCTATTAGTCAAACGACCTCCATGTGCCGCCCGCCACGGCCAGAGAAAATTAGAGCAAAGAGCGATTTTTTGATGTTACGCTCTTTAAGAGATTAATAATCTTGGCGGTGGAGAATCGGCTGGAAATCTTCTCTGGAAAATAATGAGCGGAGAAACATTTACTGATTAGTTTAATCCAGGATTATCCTATCTGATGACACCATGAAACCCAGCCTTGTAATCTGTCCCTTAAAATAACATCATTTATTTCCTCGCTTTACCGCGAGCGCAGTTTAAGTGTGTTGTTCGCTTCAGTTACTTAGCTCCGCGATTTCTATAGAAGGATTTGTTTTATTTGTCTTTTTCCGCTGAATTGAGTTAGATCTGGACTGCGTAAAAACAATAGGAGGACCAGAAATCAAACGGTCAGGGTTTTTGGTTTGACTACTCTGAAAGATGCTTCACGAAAATGGTTTCAATTATTTAACAGTAATTGATTTTATTATTTATTTTTTTCTTTGTTTTATTTATTTTTAGACAGTTTACAAACTGCAACCTGTTGGCCAGTATATGAAAATTTATCATTTGCAAGCTAAATAAATAGGCTGCACACATTTAAAAAAAAAAACATATTAATTAAGGTCTTGCGTTTAGAAACTGATTCGGGAAATAATGCACGCAACACAATTCCATAATGCAATTATTTAAAATAATAATGTTTGCAAATAAATAAAGAAATACAGTTTTTACTTTGTTGATTGATTTAACTCAAATTAAATCACATTCGTCCATTATGTGTTCTTAATTTGCTGAAATAACAACGACAAGACGTTATTACTGCTTCTACCGCAATAATAATTATAAAATTATTATAAGAAAAATCATAATTATTAAATTGTATTATTTGATCCGTTGCTATTATTATCATCATTATTATTATTAGCCATTATTCGCTTTATTATTGAGAAGGCGATGGCCAAATATTATTCTTCAGCGTGATCACTGATGATCTCTATCCCTCCTTTTTCTCCACATTTAGTTTTAGTTAACGTTATTTTACATTAGGCTACAGTTATGAGGATTATGTAGAGCATCTCTCTTAACTGCCAGTTAGAAAGCTGGAGGTCGTTCTGGTGGAAACGGGCCCTAAAAGCAGATTTTAGAGTCGAGCTCTTTATATGACAGATTAATGTTGTAAACGAATTTAATGGACTTCATTTAATTATCTCGTCTAAGACGATTTCTCTAATTGCTTCTTTTTCTTTTTTTTTTTTTTAAACAGACTGACTGAGATGTTTTTGAAACACCTGGCATCTGCTACTGTAGTACATCATGTCGACCTGACAGCATTACCGTAACTTCGACCTTATTTCCAAAATCTTTTATGAGCTTAATTTTCTCTCGTTGCTGACTTAATAATTCAGTGGACGAAATAAAGCAGGTTCTCTGTGATCAAGTCAAGACAACTAAGTTTTTTTTTATTCCAATATCTACCCGACTGGAAATTTGGTGGAAGGAATAGGCTACAAGATGTAATTAAGGGAGACTCTCCAACACTGGTTTGGTGGAGTGAAACTATGCATGAATGCGAATATTAAAAACACAAATGCATATTATTCATTGTCAAACGTTGCTTTATTTTCTAGTCTTCCTATAATTAAATGCAATGTGCAATACGTTGATATTAAACGTCTCAATCTTTAAAACAACATTTAAATTGAAATAAATCAGTCTAAATAACTCGTAATTGAGTTGATAAACAATAGGCTACATTAAAGACTTTTATAGAGTAAATATAGCCTAACGATCGAAATACTACTACTACTAATTATTATTATTATTAGGCTATTATTATTATTATTCATCAACCTAAACTCATTGTCTTTAATGTTGCTGCTGTTGTTGTTGTTTTGCATTCTGAATATAACTAAGTGAATAATTTTAAGAAATTTTAGTGAAACAATTTAAATTTCTTCAAATAGCAAAGAGGCAATTTGATAATAGCTTAGTTTTTTTTTATTTTACAATCCAACTCTTGTGCAAGCTTGGCAATAAGATATAGGCTATATATTTATTCAATTATTGAAATGAATAGTTAGACTATGCTTGTGAAATTCCTTTTTTTATTTTTACTTTTATTATTGAGAATGTATTTTCTGTTACAGTAGCCTATAGGCTATAACAAGTAATAATTAAGGAATTATTTATATTGTTAGATTATCGAATGATAAATATAATGTAACGTAGACTAGATCTTATTCACTAACATTTTAAATATTGATCTTGTTCTGGTTTCTCGTTACTAACTCATTTAAAGTCTGACTCCAAATTAAATATAATTTATTAAACATTTTCAATAACCCACAACTCGTCGCGTTACAGTCCGCGCATACGAGTGAAATCTTCCATCTAAAGGGGAAAAAAACTACTTAGGACCAATTCAGATAGGGGAGGAAAATCCTTATCGGATTAAAGGGAAAATTGGTGGCAATTAATCCTTTGTGATTGAAAAAGGGAAACGCCTCTTCATGGTTGACATATCTTAGGTTGAATCTGATTGGACAGTGCGATGATCTGCTGGATTGGACAGACGGATAAATGGTCCCCCCAGAGCGCGCAACTGTCCCACCAGCTCGACCTCCTCAAAGAGAAAGTGAATTAAACAAACGGCCACCATGACGGGAAGAGAAGAGGCTATAGACGAAAAACCGAAGGTTAAACTGTATCCCTCATTCGGAATCGACAAATCACGTCTTAATGGATCTGGATTTAGGTCCAAAGGGTTCGCGATCACAGACCTGCTCGGTCTGGAGACGGATCTCCAGCCGCATCAGTCCGGTTCAGGCGCAGGGGCCAATGGAGAGGGGCAGAGCGCGGCGCTCGGAGGATTTGCTTTCCCTGGAGGCTCTTTGCCGCTCGGCTTGGGTTTTCTCTGCAGTTTGGCGGCTCAACAACCCCCCGGGGCCCCGTGTTTTCTCCCGAGCCACATCCCGCTCCTGCAGTCACGGACAGAGAGCCACTTCATGCAGAATCTAGAACAGCAACGGGACGCCTATTCCGGTACGAAGGACTTTATCTGATCATTGAATGAGCCAAAGAGCTGTTCACAGAAGTTGGTGCTGAAACTGATCTTAAAATCGACGTTTGTCTATTTGCAATGGAAACTTTTTAATGAAGGGATCATTTTGTGATTTTATTTACTGATTTGATAAAATAACCGTATTATAACCGTATATAAAAATTATTATAGTATAAAAAATGTTAATTATTTATTTATTGTAGTATGAAAAACATCTTACATATTTATGTTTATTAATTTGCATTGTGTTCCCTTGACCCAACTTTGGAATTCTATGTTAATCTGTCATGAATTTTTATTTTTGTTAACACTTAGTTTTTTCATTACAGATGATGACTGTCTTTCCGGGGATCGCAATGATGGGAAAAACTCAGGGAACTCACAAAAGAGGAAGAAGCGAAGGCACAGGTATGTACTGAGATGAAACGTTAAGTTAAATATTTAACCTGTAAGGATTTAGTGATTCATTTTATCAACCGTACATCTCGTTTTGATTTTCAGGACGGTTTTTACCTCGCACCAGCTCGAGGAGCTGGAGAAAGCCTTCCATGAAGCACACTATCCAGATGTTTATGCAAGAGAAATGCTGGCCATGAAGACAGAGCTACCAGAGGACAGAATACAGGTTGGATGATTTTAAGATTTTTTTTCCTCTTTTTCTTTCTTGGTCTTTCTTTCCTTCCAATAGCTAAGGTCTTGGTTTGTTTTTGCCCAGGTATGGTTTCAGAACCGGCGTGCTAAGTGGAGGAAAAGGGAGAAGTGCTGGGGCCGCAGCAGCGTCATGGCCGAATATGGGCTGTATGGTGCCATGGTCCGTCACTCCATTCCCCTTCCAGAATCCATCATCAACTCGGCCAAGAATGGCATGATGGGCTCCTGTGCTCCCTGGCTTCTAGGTGAGCCAGCAGGTGGTTTTTCTATTTAGTACTCAAAGACTCAAATATGTATTTGATCAATTAAATACATAGCTGAGGTGTCTTGTGAATGTCTGTCTGGTGTTGCCCATATTTTACACTTAAATGTACATGAACTGGGCTGTTTTGCTATAAATATTCAGGAGTTTAAGATCAGTTTTTAATCGCATCTGCATTTTATTTTTTTTTAGGAATGCATAAAAAGTCTCTGGAAATTGCAAAAAAACCTCCTGGCACACCTGAATCAACACACTCCGATTCATATTCAGAGGAACACAAGGTGAAAGACAGCGACACGACGTGGTCGAGTGGAGGCAATGGAGCAGAAGACTCAGAAGACATGGCAATAGATTTGTCCAGCACTTCAAAACAAGAGAGCAAAAGCACTTTGAAAAGATCACCACCTCGCACAGAAGACAGCAGTGATTCTGAGACTGAGAGTTGAATATGCAAATAAATATGGACAATTTTAAAGCCCACAGACGGTATAAAGGACTATCGATTTATACAGTATCTCACCTTTTGACAATGGTTTTGTTTGTCAGCTTTCCCGTTGATTTTTTTGTAGTTGTTTATCAAATATTTGAATACTATTCTGAATTATTTATCTTTCATGTGTAAAAATGATTCATGTAAAAAGTGTTAAATAATGTTTTATGTTACGTTCATGGGAATTATCCATAAATCTGATTTACAGTGAGTTACCCTATTTTTCTTGAACATTATCTTTCTTTTTCTCTGTCAAAAAATCTGCAGGGTGACCACTTGTCCACCACTATTGTGAATGTCATAATATTTCCCTACTTTAATACGGTATGTATCTAGGGAACAGAAAGTCTCCAGAAAGGATTCTAAAGCACTTTACCTGTTGTGATGATGAATGTTTTGCATCGATCAGTGTCATCAACAGAGCAATATAATACCAGCAAACACAAAAACCACATCATGACAAAAATAAAACATATTTTATGCTTTTGATTCCTGCCTTCTGTTTCTTTGTTTCAGCACACAAATTAACTTGACTTGTCACATTTCATCACTGGTCTCAGTCTTCTTGAGAACAGTATAAAGATGTCTTCCAGTATAGATACTCTTGACCCGTTAGATGGTCTGTTAACACTTCTACCATCTGGGAAAAAGTGTATTTAAACCAAACAACAACAAGGTTAAGCAGTTTGTTTCCCAGAAACTGTCAAGACTACTCAACAGCCCAATCATCTTTAATTCATGTCAGCCTGCTTTTATGATCCAGATATTCATATTTAAACAAACTCAACAAAGGCTCTGCAGAAATTCACCATTGCAAGAACATCAGATCAGCAGATTTACAAAACCATGGTCATTTTTTACAATTCTAGTCTAGACAGTTATGTTTAGATCTCCATGTTAAAAGTCACAGGGTCAAAGGAAACCAACAAACACAGCGTTTTGTTATTTTACTATTTTGTTTATCATTATACAGTATAAAATCACTTCGTTATCCAATTGTTTACTGCAAAGGCTTATTCCAGCAGAATCATAATTCATATTCTATCATTTTACATAAATGTCTTTGTTTTAAAAGCAACCGTTTACAATTCAGCAAATCTGGAATAAACAGAAATAACTGTAAACAAAAAAAAATTGTATTATGTTTTTGCATTATTATTAGATGTATTAACATGCATTGATACGTTTAAAAATATCCAACTTATTTTACAAATATGGTATTTTCTAAGAATCTGCAAGACTTCCGATTCAATATAGTCGCATAAAAAAAACTAAACGGTCTGCGCTACAAACCAGTGTGTTTATGATTATTATGACAGGTATAAATAATATGAAAACAAGTCATGCTTTCAAACGGAATGTATTTGTACATACATTTAACAGATATCTTGTCTATGTTTTTGTAAATTACAAATGGCCGCACCTGCTACGTTAGAAATAAGGTGGATAAAGTTTATATGAAATTTAATAGCCCTATGCTATATAAACAATTGAATAGTAAATATTGTTTTATAAAGGCAATCTCAATAATACATTAGAAAAAGCAATTGTTTTGTTAAGGGTTTAAAGAGAATAATAGAAAAACAGATTAGCAGAGGAGAGGGGCATGAAAACAGAGATTAAAAACACTTCAGCCTGAGACAAGCTCAGGACTATAGGAATTAAATTATTAAAATATTATCAATCACTGCTGATCCCAATAATCTTTCGTGCCAACTGCCCTTAACAAAATAACAATTATAGATGATGGGTGCTTTTTAAACTATTATGCCCAGGGTTAGACAGGATCATCCTGTGTTGAAAATGGCCATTAATGAAAAACAAAATGAAATAACCTGATTTTAAGGCATACCAAAGACGAGTTACATAAACAGCTATAATCACAGTGTGTGACTTATGGCAGGGTGTGTTTGTTTGTTTCCTAGCAGTAGGCCCCGTTACTTTCTGAATCATTTTGTAAATGCATCTGATATGTCGCAACTGACCAATCAGAGTCAAGTGTTCCAGAAAGACGCATAATACATGTTACAACAACATCCACGTTTTAGCATTCCAAGAGATCTACAGAAAACAAATTAATGATACAAAAAATAATAATACAAATCTAATTTCACCATCTGCTCTGGTTATAGGCTTAACCCCACTCAGCAGATTTTCTAATGCTTGGGATCCAAGCACCAGTTGTAAAAATTAGCCATGTTTGTTGTACTTTCCGTGTGTGTGAGAGAGGGATTGGCAGAGACCAAAGCTGTGATGTTTATGATAATGATGAAGAGAAAATATTATGTCCACTGCTAATTTGTAAGTAGCTTAGCGGTGCGGAGAGCTCCAAACATGCAGATGTGCATTAGGCACGCAGCAGTCGTTTGGCAAGCCCTGTGGAATCACTGAACAAAGCTGATTTGGTTCTGCGTTTTACTGATGAAGTTGACATAACGAAGCGAGACCAGTTGGCATTTTAATGCATAAGTAAAGCACAGGCTCTAGCCATGTTAGGCTGCTAAACTTTCTTCAATGTTAGAATCATCTGTGCATACTCACCTCGACTGGTAAACGAATACACTAAACCTCTATATTGTTTTGCGTTTGCGATTATTGGGGTGACATGTAATAGCCTATATATATAAAACTTAATGTAGTTTTTTTGTGTCCTGAATCTAAAGGCGATAAAATGCATGCACAATGTCTAAAGACCTACAATGCAATAGCAGGTGAACATGTTTTGATCGTATAATGCTTCCATCTAGTGGCCATGTGAAAGAACTAAAACTGCAAAAAATCAAATAAATCAGCGCTAAATCGTTTTCTTCATAATCTGAGAATGTGAGTATAATATATAATGTATTTAATACAATAAAATAAAATAATATAATATGTAAACATAAATGTAAAAACAATAATATATATATATATATATATATATAGCGTGATTACAAACAATATTAATCATTAAATATTGAATAAATATTAAATATTAATTTGTAAATGTATAATAAAAAAAGAAATTTGCTGCTGAACCTATATAATATAACATTATCTTATTATGAATAATTTAACACAAACAAAACTGTTAAAAGTTTTCCTGACTCTTCCCAATAAATGTGTGTATAGAATATAATATTATAATAATATAAATATAATATGATATGAAAATAAGGAACAATTAGCCTGTATGAATTACATGTATCACATCTCTGAACAGGCATGATATGAAAGATATGAACACAAAATCACAAACAAGCAGATTATTTTCATCAGGTAAGCACGTAACACCGCAGTGGAGCCCATTGCAGATGATGCAGGCAGTAATTCTGTCTGATAAATTGTTTATTGGGATTAGCTGTAATTTGCGATTAGCACACAGAACATCTGCATCCTGCATCAAAAATGAATTACAGTAATCCCTCACCACCCATAAACACTTCCAGTCCCCTTCCCTTCCTGCTTAGTACATTTGGAGCTGTATTTACATTCATTCAGGTGCTTTAATCACATCACCGAGTCTGTCCTGTGTTTGTCATTTTGTTTTAGGTCAGCAACCAAATCAGACATCAAGAGACTACAGCAGAAAGTCAGGACTGCTGAGAGGATTATTGGAGCCCCCCCGTCCAATCTCCAGGATCTTTAGACTGCCTGGTAAAATCACTCTCTGGACTCCTCACACCCAGCACACTTTCTCTCTGTTGCTCTCTAGCCGGCACTACAAAGCACCAAAACAACCAGATACAAGAACCGTTTTTTCCCCACCTCAACAACACATAACACCTCAGTTCTGTACATCTGTAGCCTTAATAACTCATCAAACCTTTCAGCTGTAAATAGTACTTATGCACATTCACAATTCTGTCTATTGACATTTTATTTATTATTATTAGTAGTAGTCAATTCTCTTTATTATTAGTGTTCTATTACCTTGAATTATATGTATGTCTGCTGCACTGTTTGTGCTTTCTGTACTGGACTTTTGGACTTACACTAGACTTACACATTGTGTGTGTAAAGAGCACTGAGCCTGTGGCAATAAACCTCTTTCTCATTCTAATTCTGATTTATATTCATTCCATGGGAACATACATGGGTAGTTGACAGATAAAAACTGGACTGTGTCCTATGGTGTGACAGCAAGTTTCAGTTTCCAGTGACCTTATTCCTTTAAGATAAAGGCATGTCCATCTGAATTTCTTAAAGTGTCCCTGTTATGGGAAATGAAAGGTTCATATTTTGGTTTTGGGAGTGCCCAACAACAGGTTGACATGCATGCAAGGTCCAAAAAGACTTTCATTGTCTTATAATATGCATTTAATTTTTACCTTGTTTTCTCAACGACCCCTAATAGATTGCTTCAACTATTAATTTTTCCAAACCCCTCCTTTGGTCGAGTTTGTTTACATTTCATAATAAAAGCAGTGTTTGTGAGCTTGCAGTTACAGGGGAAGCTGCTATTTTTACCGCTCCAAAAGCGGCACCTAGCGGCGAAGAATGAATTTGTATTTCCATTCAGACCAACGCTGAAAGACCAAGAAGTGGGTGGGCAATGTGCAATATGTTGACATCACATGAAACGGTTTGGGATTCATTTTAAAAACAGAGTCAGGGTCAACTCTTTCTTTTGAGAAACAAAAACTTTATACATGGTGCACTTTCAGATTTAAAAGGATCCAAAAATTATAAAATAAATAAAATATTGGTGAAATGTATATGAGTCTGTTTCCTTTTAAGACTGTCATTTATTGTGTGCAGATATACACATATGGACATTTATGTATGACTGGAGATGAAATTATGAGAAAAGTGTGTATATTTTCATACCCATATTATTGTTCCCCAAATGATATTGTTCAATAAAGAAGAAGTGTCTGTGTGTAATCTCATACAAATATATATATATATATGATAAATTATTATTTAAAGTCATAGTTGTTGTGAAAAGCAAAATAAAGCAATGTGTTGGAGGGTTCGTTCTGTGTGGTTTATGATGCAAATTATTTTATTCAGGATTACTATAACTTTAACTAATAATTTATTATATATTATAAATAAAATGATAAAAAAAAATAATAAATAAAATAATACAATATAATAAAATAATTCGCATCATAAACCACACAGAACGAACCCTCCAACACATTGCTTTATTTTGCTTTTTTTTAGCACAGGTCCATGACAGGTTACAAAGACTTTTATTTTGAAATAAACTACCCTCATGTCCGCCCTTACATTGTTGTTCCCTTCACATCCTCAGGCGGAGAAAAGAAGCGGAGATCTGATGGCTTTGAAAAGGATCCAGAAGGTAATATATTTTTTAATTCTAAACAGAATAAATGTCTTGAAAGTAGCATAGCGTTACGGCGATCCAAATGATCTATATCTGGCCGATACAGTGGTGCATCTCTCGGTCCGCATTACTCTAGAAAGTCGGCAGATTAGAAGAATTTATTTTTCGGCCAGATGAAAAGAGCTTGATGTCGAGAACAAAGCGGACTGAAGTCTTTCAGGACGTCAAAAATAGTACATTACAATTGCGATAGTTATGCCATTGTATTGATTTAGATTGTCGACGAATGTTTTAGCAGCTGTAGTTAAAAAGGTTATCCTTGTTTAAACAGTAGGTTCTTTATTAAATTATTTACAGTATGTACAATATATAATGTGTAAATGTCACAAGGATATTGATTATATAATGTTTAATGTGTGTATGTTTGTGTGTGTGTGTAGCCTATGTATGTTTGTATGTGTTTTTGTGATATTAGATTTAAACGTAAAAAGATATTTTCGTTCGTTAGGTCACAATGAAATGTAGATAGGAGA
>JAUMHE010000069.1:7344616-7363047 GCA_032359235.1 Enteromius mattozi | reverse complement strand
AAATACATTTTCATTTAACACCATTATGTTTGGTTCCCTATTTAAACAACTGCATTGTGTTAAACTGACTTGAAACAGTTTTATTTTGTTTCAACTCAATATTTTCATTTTGAAAGAACATAAATGATTTTACTTGTGTAACTAGGAAGTGAATTTAAAAGACCTTCTGCTATATTAGTGTTTTTGGGGGTTACCATTGTGGTGAAGTGTAGAGCATATGCTTAGGGACCTGCTAACATGAATCAAAGTTGTTTTAATAATATTAATAATAATAATAAAAATACTTTGGACATGCCATGGATGTATCAAAACCATCTTATGTTCTGCATAATAAGTTGGCTAATGCCTAAAGTTAAGTAAATCAAACATATCTTTTTTTCTTTTTCTTTTTCAGTGTAGAAGGATGTCTTTCTATTAATTAATTTTGGTTAAATTAAATTAATTTTGGTAAAATTGGTTAAATGTTTTTTTGTAGTTTGAGATCAACCAGCATAAAATGTATCAATTTCATTAAAACTATATTTGATCAAATTGAGTTGACCCAACTCAATTAAATTTCATCACATTAATTTGTTTTTTATGAGTTGGGGCTACACATATTTATTGGATGGAAATCCTGCCCTCAATTAAACTGAGTTCATCCAATGAATCATTTTTTTTGAGTGTACAACACAGTCAAGCAAGAAGCATTACACTGAGTCATATGGCTCAGAGGCAATTGTAACATTGAGCCATGATAAAATATAGCTAGTCAAAGTTATATTAGCATTATTTGTTCATGTAATTTTTTAGGCTATCAATAACCTAGAGTTAAAATGGAAGTTTAAATTAAAATCTAAATTTTAGAGAGCAGAAGAAAAATACTGTACATCCAAAAATGAACTTCCATACATCAAAATCATTATTTTGTTAAAACTTCTACTGAACATGTGCAGATTTAGTGTCATCGCTTAAGATTGTTTCTGATTGGAGGAATTGAGTGTTACCCCATTGCACTCATCTCCCCCAGAGCATCAGACAAATGTAAGCCACATTCAAGTTAGCCATTTCCTCTGACTGACTGAGCACAGAAACATGCACCTGACCGCTGTGTTCTTTCTCATGGTTGTTTTCACCAGTCAGCTTGCTTCTTTTGGAGCGGGTAAGTCTAATTCGATTCTTAACTAATAAGGTTCATATAAATTTTATATATTAGAGTGTACTGTACAAAATGTCACAGCCAACAGACATGGTACAGCACTCAGTTTAGCACTTATTTTCTAGGGTTTTTTAAACACTGCACATAGAAAAAACTTTTTGGTGTTGAAGTAATTTTTGTTACATTCTACTCTTTATGGGCTAATACAAAATATTTCCCATGTGCAGTGGTTGTGAGATACTCGCGTGAACCGGTGATAAAGACTGAAGGACTTTCATTGTCTCTCAAGTGCACAGTGGAGTATGGAAGAGAGGATTGTGACATTGATGCCAAATGGTGGTATACAAACAGCAACGAGCTTTTGCCAATTGTGGATAATAACAGATATTTGATCATAGTAAATGAAACAGAATTAGGAACAGACAAGGGCAGGCAAAGGAACATTTTTCTGAAAATAAGTTCATTGGAAATTCAAGACAGTGGCCTCTACCAGTGTGATGGCAAATGTCTCGACACTGGGACTGTAGGAAAAGGCCATTTTGTGGCTGTCAACATCACAGGTTTGAGCTGAAAAACATTATTTTGATTCTTAAGTTGTTGTATATTACAATGCTCTTGAATGTGATCTTTTTTCTACAGCTGATCCATACAAAGGTCTGAAGGTCTCAACATGGAGCGGCCAGTTAAAGGCAGACGCAGCTGCACTAGCACTCAGCGCCATGTTATTATTATGGTGTTAATAAATTACATTGTGTTTGGAGAAACAAAAGATATCAACTTATGAAATGCACTCTATAAACCAACTGGGCTTTTTTTGTATAGACTTGATCCAAAGTCTTGCAGTAAGTTCTTACAATGTGACAGCATAAAAAAGTTGTTGGAGTTGATAATCTGATAATTCTTTTTTTCCTTTAATTGTTGCCATAAATTGTTACACTGCTGTACAAAATTTAGTTTTATCAGACTTTTACTATATTTTGCAAAAGGGGCTAGTTGCAAATCTCCGCCATCTTAGATTTCCGGTCTAGTGAGTGTGTGCATAGATACTTCTGGTTGTGCTAAAAGCCAGTACAGAAAACTGGAGAAATACAAGTGTTACCTTGTATTTTTGTTTAAAGGATTTATAATATCACATCATTGTTGCACCTATGGCTTCTCCACCACGTCCTCCGGCTCACCAGAGGGAGCCGTCACCGGAGTACTAACCGGTCATTTGGACTCAAATTCCCATAATGCCTCATACCTGGGACTGATCACGAACACCTGTTGTTTCCCACGCCCTGTGCTCATTACCAGCTGTATAAAAGCAGCCTTCACATTTAGCTCTGTGCGAAGTCTTGTTCTTGCAACTGCCTGACATTTCTGAGCGTTTATTATTTTGATTGATTCTCTGTTTATTGACCTTGGACTGTTTCTCGTTTTGTGATTGTTATCTGCCTGCCTTGAACTCTGCCTGTGACCTCGATTCTGTCTCTGGATATCTCTACCATTGATTCTGCTCCACCTGATCTTTGCCTGTACGACTATTCTAAATAAAACTGCAAATGGATCCCTCTCTGCCTTCGGCCTGGTTACAGTCATATGCAGATTTGTTTTATCTGAAAATTAATGCACAAGAAATAATAAAAATACATCTGCTGCTTATAGATATTATTAATGCAACAGATATCACAAAACAGATTAATATAATAAAAACACACAGGTACTGCAATCACCAATCTTTTATTTAATCCCAACCTACATTATGTTAAATTGCACAGTTACAGTTATAAATTATATTATCAAGTAAAGGTAATAAAACATAAATGCAGAAATCTGAGCGTCTCGTTTGACAGTTGCAAACCTTAGCCAGAACCATAATAACTCTCTAAAAAAATGTGTCTTGCACCTAGCCCATTGCACAGCCTGTGTGTTAAAGCCTTGTTGTGCTACATTCTATTTAACTTCAATGGAACATTTCAGTGCATGGGTCCAGGCTTGTGGCTGAAACTGAAACCAGGTTCATCTTGCCAAACGGAAGATGAGCCTCCACAGGTGTAAAAATGTGTTTTAGTGGCCCAAACGTTGTGAACAAGACATACTACCTAACGCAGAAACAAAGTCATAAACACAGTGAAAGCACAAGCACTAATGCATTTTTATTTATTTTGCATTGGAAAATAGACATGTGATGCAATTCTCTTTGTAACAGTATTTGGTAGTCATTACTACCAAAAAGGGCAGAATGCTAATTTGCATAATAATGCAACATCATTAAAGTATAGCTACTGCACTACTGATGGGATGCAAATAAGCCATTAAACCAGTATTAGGATGAATAGTTCACCTCAGGGCATCTAGCACACTTTTTGGGTAAATGCTCCGGTTAAAACATAAACATAAAACAAAATTTACACCCAAAAATAGTGCATATTTATAGGCAAACCAATGGATTTTGGAGGATTTTGACTGATATTCGGGGATACTGCCATCTACTGGACATCAGGAGTCTTAAAGAAGATACTGGAAAATATATCATATTTTCTCTCTGAATGGGTTTGGAATAAAATTATACATGCGCATTATGAGGGGGTAAAGTGGCAGATGAAAACTATGCTTTACCTTCTATTATTTGGAGACTTAGCGGCTTTAGAGAGATGTGAGATTGCGTTGTAAGGCTTGGTTGGTTTACTTCCTCTTTCTTTTCCTGTCAGTCTTTCTCCCTGTTTACTGTACTTCTCCCTTAATGGGTGGCTTTATCTAAGAACTAGGCTAAGTAATTCTGTAGTTTAAACTTTTAGTTTGTCTTCTATCTTGAGAAAACACTGAAAACTCCCTCCGTCAAATCTAATTACTAAGGTTATGGGCTATAGTGCTATATATATTTCCTATAATGATTATATTTCACAACTGTTCTTACTTTCTGAATAACGAAGTCAGGTTGGTTCAGTCATGCTAAATAATATTTTTGACTCAAATAAAACCCTTTAATTTAGGGGTTACAACATGAAGCACATTTTAGCCTGAAAACAGCATAACCAATTTTTGCTCATGATCTTTGCTAATATGAATTTCTGGGTTATATAATCTGTGTGTTCCTTAAGAGAAATCATGAATTGACTAGTATTTATTTAGCTTATTTTTTATGTTTATGTACTGAATAGTATTCTCTTACATTAAAACAATCCTTTTCAAATACTTTTATTTTATCATTTTTAAATAATCATATTTTTATCACTATCTCAAAATATTTTTATAACAAAGAATAACTGTATCATCCAAGATAATATCCATAGTGTTATTTTAGATTTTCAGGCTAATACATTTGTGAATTTATGAATGTATATGCATATGTCAGAGCTGGGAGATTGACTCAGAATTGTGAGATATTCTGAGAAAAAAAAAAACAGCAGAACTGTGAGATAAAAAGCAATTATTGGGTAATTGCTGTGTTAAAAAGCAAACAAAAATAAAACTGTGATATGTAAACTCATAATTTAGGTTAAAACAAAAGCCAGACTTGCATGCTATGAACTCAGAACTGAATGAAGTCAGATTTTGGGATTTTGGGGGGTTTTGACTGATCTCCAGGGAGAAATACTGCCATCTACTGGTTATCAGATGTCTGATAGAAGTCTACTATTTCTTTCCTTTTTGTGATGAATTCAACTCATGGACTCAGTAATTAAGGGTGTTTCTTTAGTGGCCATAATAACTCTTCTAAGGCTGTGTGAGCATTGCACTTCTGCCTGAGATCATAAAGGATGACATGCTGAATGAGAATTTAACATCAATATTTTATAGAACCAAGCACACACAACTTTAAAAGGGTCTGGTGACCTATTAAATGAGTTTAGAATAAAATGATTCATGGTCACTATGAGGAGGGTAAAGTCACAGATGACAACCACATTTTACGTTCTATCATTGGAGACTTACTGGCTTTCGAGAGTTGTGAGATTTAATTGCCTTTTACTACTGGTACGGTCCATTGACTTCCTCTTTTTTTTCCTGTCAGTCTCTCTCCTTATTTAGTTCTCCCTTCATGATGACCTTATCCAAGGACTATGCCAGGTAATTCTGTAATTTCATTTTTACTTTTTAAGAAAACTCCCTCCGTCATTTTCTGGCCACTCAATACCAAAATGACTATATCTAATTACAGTAACTAAGCTTTTAATGGAGTCTTATATATTTCACAACTGTGGTATTTTCTTACCTCAGAATTTATTTCTTTATTTATTGCTTCATTTATTTATTTATTTACTTATTTAGTCATTCATTTACTCATTTATTCATTCAATTCATTTATCCTGTAAAAATCTTATCTGAAGAAACTTACAATTTCCCATACTTCCCCTTGAACAACATTTGCGTCTTGAAAAGTGTCCTTTGTTTCCTTTTTTGTTTTCAAATTACTAGCAGAATAAACCGAGTTACAACAGACATTTCACAGTGCTCTGCTTATGTCACCAAAAAGTACAGTCAAAAAATAATACTGGTATTCAAATTACTAGTAACCACTGGGACAGAAAACTATGGGTCATTCCTGGTATTTGGTACCTTGTGTGTCCCCAGTAAAGATCACAATCTTATTACCTTTAAAGGCCAAATGATATCATTTTATTCAAGTTTTAGTCATACATAACACCATTTGAACTTTAAGCATATTGAAGTTCATTTGTAACACTTACTTTTATATTAAAATTTCAAGTTTAAGAAGTAGCATATTTCAACTAGATGAGTAATGTTGTACTATAGTATGATTCATTTTATCAAATTAATGTCAGCAACAAGAACATCATAATTTTAGTCTTAATGAAAATTTTTTGGAATATAAAAAATGCATTACATTAAAAAGTAAACTTTCGAATATTTAGTCTTCTTTTCAAAGACTTTGTTTCATACGGTCCCTATACTTTTTCACTAAATTGTTGACTGAGGTAAATCCACTGCCATGTGTATATTAGGTTGTCATTCTGAGGAATCTATAAACACTAGCTCACCCTCTCATTCATTTGTAATTAGATGTCAGTGTGATAAACCAATCTCATTCCACCAGTTCTAGCCCCACTTTACATGCATCCAAATTACACCCAGGTTTAATGTATTATTTAATAGAGCCGTCCAGAGCAGTTCAAATACATCACTTTGTCAAATGAGCAAAGAGAGCTTGTCCATTGTACATGTGGCTCATAATCAGAGGAGAGGTAGGTGTCTGTTTTTAGTGGAATTATTTTAAGCCCTTTATCAATTATTTATTTCTGGAAACAATTTGTAGCAAGCAACTGTGGATAAATTGCCATGATATATTATCAGGATGTTTAGCATAATGTATCCAAAGGGAGTGTAAACCATATTTTAAAGGAATAGTCCTTTTAAAAATGTTTATTTTTTATCCTCTGACCTGTTTTTTCATCAGAGCAGGGCTGAAGAAGCATTACATTACTTTTTAAATAGTTTTAAACAGCTGATGATTCTATCAGCTGTTTGGGACCTCATTCTGATGGCACCCAATCACTGAAAAGGATCCATTAGTGCAAATGATGTAATGCCAAATTTATCCTAATCAGTTTTAATGAATAAACCAAATAATTTACATCTAGAATGGTCTGAGGGGTGGGTACATTTTCAGCATATGCTACATTTTGGGTGAACATTCACATAAATGTTATTACTGGTAACATTTATACAATTTATAGAATATTATTCATGTAGATTGGATGTGTTCAGAAAGAATACCTCTATACAGTATGCAATGTCAGTTTTATTAGATGAAATATCAAACAAACTGGCATTTGCAAACAAAAGAGAGCTTTTCTGGAATGTTTGCTTATATTATGTTTCTTTAGAAAAATATAAAATCAAGTCATACCTATTTTAAAGCAGCAAGATTCAGGCATTTTAAATGTGTCTTCAGTGTCTTCTGAGGGACACTGTAACTTCCTACTTCCTTATCACTGACGCTAATGAATAAAATATATGAATTTTCAAAAAATATTCACTGAACACAGTGAATAATATGTGCTGAGATCCATTAAATCTGACATAGTCTGTAATGCTATGTTTCCAACAAAGCAACATCTGTGGATAATGAAACCTCAGTAGAATTTCTTCAGATTGGACAATAGCTTGCAGTAGATGTAAGAAGGGAGAATGGCCTATTCCTTTGTGAAAGGAAAGCAAATTTATAATTTATTATTACTTGAATAGACTAAGAGGAAACTGGGTAGAAACAACAGCTACATGTGGATGTTCATAGATAAGTGTACTTATGCACTGAGGTGCTTTTATTGCAGTTATAAACATTCACCAGGACTAAAGCGTTTAAAGTATTCGTCATCTCACTGAATGTATTGCAAACTCATTTTCCAACTTAACCACTGGGTAAAATATTTCTCTTTCACCAAATTAAGTTATACTGCAGAAAACTGCAAAATTCATCTTGCAAAAATACAACTAAAAATAGAAATAGTCCCTGGAGTTACAGAGCACAGTTTTCCAAGCAGAAACGAACTGTTAAAAGTAGGAACTTATATCTTGCATTTAAGTAACACACATTTGTGTGTTTGTGTGTTTTTATACTGCACTAATAAAATTGTGTATTCTCTAACACACAGCCAACCTTATACAGAAACATTTACCCTTTTATGATTTTTAATTACTTAGCAAGTGTGGGTCATGTTTCGCCTGGACTGAATACAGTCAGTTAAACCTAAAATTACAACATCAAAATCTCAAAATGTGGTCATACACTGAAAAACCTTTGGTGTAAAAGCATTTTTCAAAATTTCTACTGCTAGTAAATTTCACAAACAAATACAGAACAAAAAATTACTCTCAGGCCATCCAAGAAATATCTGTGTATATTTCTCTTCTAATTCAGACAAGACAACTTTTTCACTTGAGAAAGCATTATGGATAGAGGACTCTTATTTTAGCCAGAAACCGATTTAAAGTTAAACTATCAGAATGATGTATTTGTTTATTGCAAACATGCAGCTTTTCACTTCACAAGACATTAATTGACTCGAGTCATCTGAACTCTCATTCTATCAGCACATTTTCATTATTGGCTGAACTATTCTTTTAAATTGAAACACATTGGGGAAATTCCAATAAAGGGTAATGGGTTGCTTTCGCCAACAGGGAAAAGGTAAACGGTGCATTTATTTTCTTCACTCAGTGTTTTCGGTACTTAAAAAGCAGATTTGAATTCAAGAGAAAGATGTAGATTTTGTTGAGGGCAGAGAGCCCAGATTCATCAGACAAGATTAGGGAAATTTCCCTTTGATGATGGATTGAGCTAAGAGGAGTTGTGTATTTAATGATTATTTAATGGTGATGAGTGTGAGATCACAGTGGGACTCTGTAATGTTTCTCTTGTGTTCAGGTCCTCAGCTAATAAGGGCAAAACGGGAATTGTGAATCACATCGATGCCTTGAGGTGGCTAGAAGAACTACCAGTCAATATCCAGGGACATAAATTTCCAAAGTCCTGTCCAAACACATCACTGACTCACACATTTGAGAGCAGCTGCTGTTACTTCTCTGATTCTGCTTGCAATTATAGACAAGTCAAGGTGAAGAGACATTTGGCAGTAAACATCATTTCTGAAGACAGTCATGCCTTATTTGGCATTCATCCACATATTCAAACATGCCGATCATTTGCTGATTTGTCCACATGCCAAAAATGACAGTTGTTTAAACAACCTTTTTGCAGTATATGATAGGATAACTTACAGTTAATAGATTAAAGGAACGGTAAACCATCCATCCATCTTCTTCCGCTTATCCAGGGCCAGGTTGCAGGGGCAGCAGTCTCTTCACTTGACAAGACATCAATTGATGAACTGGAATCTTCTGGATTACTTGTGGATCATAGTGATGTTTTTATCAGCTGTTTTGGACTTTCATCCTGACGGCACCCACTCAAGATCCATAGGTGAGCAATTGATGTAATGCTAATTTCTCCAAATCTGTTGTGATGAAGAAACAAACTAATCTACATCTTGGATGGCCTGGGAGTGTGTAGATTTTAAGCAAAGTATTTCATTTTTTGGATGTAGTATCCCTTTAACAGGTTGCATTTTATTTGAATATTATTATTTTAAATAGTAGAATTACTAACATTTTTAAAAGAATGTTATGACATTAAATGTCTTGGAAAGGACTACGTTCTGAGGCTTATTTTGGACCTTGACAGCTCCTGGTCACTATGGTTTTGTGAAATAGAAGAATCCAATGCAGCAAAAGCATTCTTCAAAACATCTAATTTGATGTTGGGGAAAAAAAAATCTATAGGGAACGACGGCTGATTAAACAGTTACAGAGTTTTCATTTATAGATGGATCAATTTCTGTAACGGACTGGCCCCCATTGTTAAGATTTGAATTGAATATTGTTGCAAAATCATCCCTAACTGCAATATTTAAGAGTTAAATCATAAGAAGGGAAGCCCGTAAGTCTTAACCAATAAAATAAAACTTATAGCAATTCAAACGGTTGTGTGATGTCACGAATCGAGCGCCACAGCAGCATCCCTCAGTCTGACACCATGACAACCGCAGCGCGCGAACGCTGGAATCTTTGCAGCTGCCGCGAAGCCCAATACGAAGACAAGATGCCGCCATACGCGCGCGAGACGCACTTGTTTTTTTGAAATATTCCTCGCTCCGCACTTTAGGAAGAAGACGTCGGAGATTCGCAAAACCACCTGTATCTAGCGTTCCTTGGGAATGTGAGTTAAACAGCCTTTCTGCTGGCAAAACCTCAGTATTTCTGTGCGGTAATAACTGCGCTGGGTTGAGTATACTGAAAAAAAGCCGCGCGTATAGGAGCGATAAAATGCGCATTGGAGTCAGGGATGCTCCTCATGGCGTTTACGCGTGGAGAACCCACTGGGGCGTGTGTGCTGTGCGTGTTACTGCATGTGTGAGAGAGTGAGAAAGGAAAATAGAGGAAAGAAAAGAGGCTCGTACATTCGTCGCACGCGTTCCGCTGGCTCTACATGGGGAATATGAGGATCTCGGGAGGACGCCAATGATAAATAGTATTCCAGACTCCCCTGTCACATAAGAAGACCACGGAACACGCTCCTCATAGACCCCTTGTTTGATACGAGGGGCGATTGAATACCCATATAGTAAGGCGCATCAGGTAAGCGACGCTATACGGGGATTCGTTACATTCGCGTTGAAGTTTTAAAACGTCTTTTGTCGAGCATCATTTGATGCGTCGCAAAAGTGAAAGCGCTCAAGCTCCTACCTACCTACATCTGCAGGTGTCAGTGCGTGCGTTTGGTCAACAAGAATGGACATACCACGGAACTGACCACCATGCAAACCTGGTCTGTAAAGTAAATGAAGCGTTTTTCTGCAGATTTTAAATTAATTTGGGAAGCTTTATGAGATTTGACTGTCAATATTGAGACAAAGGATACGACTTTAAGGGTCTTCTAGCAACTTAAATATTTTGTTGCAGTGGTGTATCGGGGTTTCATCATCTTAATGGTCCTGATTACTGCAGGAATGCTTAATGCTGCAGTGTTGGTTTGAGTTCAACTTCGAGATCACACGATATTGATTTTTGGTGACTATACCAAATTGTAGTGTCCAATACCCAATATGCAGAACAGAAAAAAATAATTATCATAATACAAAAACAAAATAACATACATTCTGAATTATATTATTGATAATGCAAAAGATTATTTATTCAAAGTTGTTTGCTATCTAGATGGTGGCAGATTTATTTTCATCTTTATTTAGGGCTGTCTGAATCTTAAACAATACACTTCTCACTTGAGAACGAATGATTGTTATTTAAAAGCAGTAATGCAATGCATTAAATACGTTGCTCTGCTTGTAAATATAATTTATGGCTGCTTTTCCATAGTGATCATTCAAATGGCATTATTTACAGATAGTAGATCTAATAAGTTGAAAAAACTGAATATCAGGAAAAATATTGGTCAAACTAATCATTAGCCCGTCTCTATTCAAAATGCCAGATTGTAATGGTTATGTAAAAAAGAAATTCTTTAATGCATGTAAGACTTGCTAAGCAGGCACTGCTGGCTACAGGATAATTATTGATACTCACTGCTCTCTGAGGGCTTAAGATTGTGATCAAAGATTTATACACTCGTTCCAGGCACTGTTACTGTACGTGTAAAAAGAGACATTAGGAAGTCGACAGGAAATGTTCCAATAGATTGTCCATGCTCTTCGCCTCTATAGGGAGCTGAGGGGAAAAAAAGAAATTGATGTGAGCAACACTATTAAGTCTGTACAGTAAATGAAGCATTTTTAATGAAGATTCTTAATGAACTGGGGAAGCTTAGTAATATTTTAAAGGCAATTGTCAGAAGGATGCAAATTGTAGTTGTAACATTTATGATCTGGTTAGTTAATAGGGTCTAACATCTTTAGATTGTATTGTAATGGTGTGATGGATTCCATCAAACAAATCCTAAAAGAGCCTAATGCTACAGCGTTTGTTCAACTTTTTAGGCTATAATGGTTTTGTAAACAAATATCATTCTTTTTGACACGATTTCCTGAATTTGCAGAATATTTGCTCATCCCCAAGCCATCTAAGATGTACTGTAGATATAAGTTTGTTTTTTCACTTGAACAGATTTGGAGAAATTTTGAATTATATAACTTGCTCACCAATGGATCCTCTTCAGTGAATGGGTGTCGTCAGAATGAGAGTCTAAATATCTGATTAAAAACATCACAATAATCCACAAGCAATGCCCAGCAATGTAATTACGAATAGAAAAAACAAAGAAAGAAAGATATGCTATAAATTATGAAACAGAGAAAGTTTAAGACTTTTTGATGCTGATGTGAAGAGCACCAGAGCTGGTTTGGATATTATGAGTCCGTGCTGCTGCGGCATATTTTGGTACCATTTTTATGCTGCATTATGTCTTTAAACAGACATTGGATGTGTACAGATACCTTAAGGCTACAGGATAATCAGCACAGTCTCATGACCAATTTGTACGTATTCGTACGTGGTCCCAAATTCGTACTAATTCGTATGACCTCACTCACTATGATTTTGTACGATTTGTCTAAAACCCCGTGACGGGTAGGTTTAGGGGCGGGGTTAGGTTTAGGTCATTCGTACAAATTCATACGAATTGGCAACTCAATTTAGAAGAATTCGCATAAATTCGTATGAGTGAGGTCGTACGAATTTGTACGAATTAGCCACTTCGTAAAATATGTACGAATTGCCGTGAGATCAGGTTGGGATAATACATGATATCTGCCCATCTCTGAGGGCTGAGGAGTGTGATCCCAGTTTATACACTCGTTTCAGGTGCTGTATTGAGTGGAAACAGAAGGGAGGCAGTAGACAAGGTTTGTCCCAAATGGACTGTCCATGCTCATTGCCTCAAGGGAGCTCAGGGGAAAAAAAGAAATTGGTGTGAGCAACACTATTAAGAGGTGACAGAAGAAAAAAATCTAACTGTGTATCACTCGGTTTGTTGGTGTAAGAGATTATTTGAGTTTGTAAGCCAGGGTTCATTTGGACTAATGTCTCTGGGGAACAATTTAACCTTTTCCCCAGTTTTTCATCTCCAGGGTTGTAATGAAATTGCACAGGACCCATCAGGGTCCAACCTTTCAAACCTTTGATTATAAGTGAGTGACCTAGCCTCTCAAATAAGATTACGTCGCTTAATGGTGCATTACATAAGATAAACAGATTTGGGACTTAGGCAAATACAGGTGTGCACTCACTGGCCCACATGCATCTTCAAAAAAGTAGATCAGCATGTTTTTCTCAGAATAATCATCAAATCCTTAATTGTTTGGTGCGCTTATACTGTAGGTGATTTTAAGGATGGTAAAGCCTTCAAAAAAAGAGTCCTTGAAGGAAAAATACTGCTGCTTGAGGCATGTTTTGTGGCTGTTCAGAATTCAAATATCCAGTGATTGTCACTAAAGATTAATGCTCTATCATGCTGGAAATTTCCCTACACCAAACCCAAACCTAAGCCTACCCAATAGTGTTAACAAAAGCAAAAGTAATGTAAAAACATATTTGCTGATGCAGCCATGCTATTTTAACTTCCTTATGCTGATTTGAGCTGTTTTGTCAAACTGTTTTACACAGGGGCTTTGCACAACCTAAGTGCAACACCGTGTTATGTGAGCTACTGAGTAAACCAACTGAACTAGAAAACTCACACATATGAAGCTGTATATGTGACGACAAAATTCAAAAGTATCAGTTTTCAAATTGTGCAGGATGTTAAAAAGTCATAACATTCTGCAACTAATTGTGTGAAAATGAGCCTTTATTAATCAAAAATGCACCTGTAAATCATTCTTTTGTGTGAAAAGAACAAGTTGTGGGAGTTTTACTGCCTCTAGTGTTCATTTCAACTGATAACTGCAGCGATTCGTATGTATAGGTACGTATTTTCAGTTTTGCTGAAATGTCTGAAGTATTTTCAATGAGCCTAGTTTCGCTTGTACAGAGTTTCCACACATTCAGAATTTATTTTTTCATTTGTATTTTGTTGTGTTTAGTGATTCTGAATGGATCTGTACAGGAGTTTATATGCAGTTCTTTGGCATCTCCCTGTAGTCTTGTTTGGTAATTTTTTTGTTAAAGTTGCTGTATAATTCAGAGCTTCATGCAATTTTAAGTACTTTAAGATATAAAGAATACCTGTAGTGACATTTTTGCGAAGTACACACTGAAAGATTTTTAAAATCATATATTCTTTTCGATGATGAGCCCAAGTTCTCTCTTTTCTTTGTCTCCCCCCCCCCCCTTTTATCTTCTGTAAAGTCCCCTGTTCATCTTGTTGTAAATAATGGTCAGTGTTTGTGACTCATATTCTAAACTATATATTACTCTCCCTGGTCTGAAACGGTTTTCTCATTTTCTCTCTATTTTTCCCTCCTTCTTCTTTCAGCCTCTGTAACAGATGTTATCAATCTGAGAGATGTCTGTTCCACTCTGTCCTGAGTCAGTAAAGCACTTTTAAATGAGGCTGTCTGTCGGACAAAAAAAGTCACTCTCAACTCGAGTGTAGAAAGGCCAGACAGTTTGGTTGAGAACAGAAATAAATGACTTGATTGAAGCCATGTCTAAGAATCTAACATTAAAACATTTGTGGTCGGTAGGATTTATTTTATTTTTAACATTTAAAAAAACAAAACAAATATACATGTTTGTACGTTTCATTAGCAAACGTAAAGATAAATAAATATCTATATGTGTGTGTGTTTTAGATTTTATATGCATATACCAACTCAGTCTCGACTACATGTTGAGTACTTCAAATGAAAGACAGACATTGGCGTTGATATCATAACCTCTTATATGCACACATAAACTATAACATTCCTCACAGACATACATAGGCATTCTCCATTCATAAACACGCTGGCCACACATGCAAACCCCACACACTCACTCACACACACACATGCTGGAGTTGATGACTACCACATGGCAGGAAGAGGATAGTGTTGTGGATTGGACAAGGAGACCCCTACTGGTGTTACTCTAATACTTCCCCCAATAACAATGTACTTTGTGTGTGTGTGTCTAAGACAGTGATCCTTCCTGTTTGATTTCCCCCTGCTCCTCTAGGCCCAATCCTGAAGTACGTGGGAGTGTTTTAGGAAGAGTGAGACAGTCAGAGAATATGTGCAGAGAAAAACAGACTTCCAAGAATTTGCACTACACAAGCTATTTTTAGAGAGAAGCAGTAAAGCTGTTATCTTTCTAATGATGTATGTAAGGGTTGTCTGTGCGGTAAACTGACAGAGAAAAGTGTTAACTCTTAAAACCCACTGGTGTTGAAACTGGAGTTGTAGTTTAATTCATCAAACAGAGTGTAAGCATCTTTATTAATGTATGACTTTGCTCTCTTCCTCTCCTCTTCACAGATCCACATATTAAAGTCAGCGGAAAAAGGGAAGATGTACGAGAGGCAAAAGAGAAAATAATGTCCGTTCTTGACACAAAGGTAACTGAGAGGCTTATGACTGTTGTGGAAAAGTCTGGTCTGTATGGGTTTGCTCATCCAAACCAGTATATTCAATTTTGTTTTGAAAAAAGTAAACATATTTGAAAGCATAATTGCATAAGAATTTAGAAGAGAATGCTTATTTTTCTTACCCCACCAACATTTTTTCTTGTTTTAAGCATAAATATTTATTGTTTTAAGACTAAATCTGGCAAAATGTCTAGAAAATATGTAATGAATATGTAATGAAATGTGATACAGCCAGCCAGCCAATGTAATGCTTAATGTACAGTTATGCAGAGAGAAATGTTTGGCCAATAGGATTTGACTATAGGCTGAACTAGCCTGGCTGTAGAAATAGAAACTACTAAAATAATCTATGATTTATTACTGTGATTCTATTTTTGATATTATGTAGTTTTGGTTGATTTGTTATTTTGTTTGTACATGTAGTAGCGCTTTGAGTTTAAGAAAGGCGTATTACAAATAAAATGTATTATTATTATTGCACATACGGTATCTACATGGAAGATATTCTATCTTAAGAAATACAGACATACTCTACCAGCCAAATGTTTTTGAAGAAGTCTCTTCTGCTCTCCAAGCCAGCATTTATTTGATTCAAGTGCAATATTTTGATTTATTTTTATTTATAACTTTTGTATGAAAATATTTTAAAATGTGATTTATTATTATATATTTATTATAATAAAAGCTATTTATCATCACTTTTGATTAATTTAAAGCATCCTTGCTAAATAAAAGTATTAATTTCTATAATCCCCCCTCCCACCCAGATAATTAAAACATAAAAATCATTCTGACTCCAAGCTTTTGAATGGTGTAGTGCATATTGTTACAAAAGCTTTTTATTTCAGATAAATGCTGATCTTTGATCAGAGAATACAGAAAAAGAATACAAAATATTGATAATAATAGTAAAAATGTTGATTTAATAGCAAATCAGCATATTAGAATGATTTTTCAAGGATCATGTGACAATGAAGTGAAGACTGAAGTATTGATGCAGAAAATTTTGCTTTGATCAAAGGAATAAATTACATTTTAAAATGTCTTCAAATAGTAAGCAATAATTTTAAATAGTAAAAATATTTCACAATATTACTGCTTTTGTTGTATTTTGGAAATAAATGCAGGCTTGGTGAGCAGCAGAGAATTTAAACTGGTAGTGTACATATGCTTATTGATCTTTTAATTAATTAAATGCATTCTTGCTGAATTGAAGTATTAATTTGTTTTTATGAAAATCTTTCTGACCCCAAACTTTTGAATGGTGGTGTATCTGAATGCAGTCTTCTTAGAGTTTGGAGCAGGATTAAAGGATTTCCATGAATGCTCTGTTGTTTTTCTAAATTGTGACCTTTGACACCTATAGAGTAATCGTGTGACCCTGAAGATGGACGTATCACACACAGAGCACTCACATGTTATTGGGAAAGGAGGCAATAACATCAAACGAGTGATGGAAGAGACGGGCTGTCACATACACTTCCCTGACTCCAACAGGCACAGCCAGGGAGAGAAGAGCAACCAGGTACAGACACACACACATCTTCGCCTTAACATTTCATCATATCTATTTTTTTAGACGTTAGTTTTGATTTTTAGTAAAGGTTCACCCTAAAATGAAAATTCTTTCTGGTGCTGATAAAACACTGATAATATCATTGGTTCTTGCATGTATTGTGACCAATCGTGATGCAGTTCCAGCAAATAATTACTTGCATGTCCTTATTTTGCCAAGTACTATGTGTCCCTAGGTCAACATATTTAGTTGACCCTAGAACAACATTTTAATGTAAAAATATAGTCTATAGTATAGTAACATTTTATAGCACTTCTTTGTGTTTTAATGTGCAAAAGTCATGGCTTTTATGTTTTATGCATGAAAGAAACTTGTTTAAAATACATGAGAGTGAATACATGACAGAATTTGTAATTTTTGGTGAATTATCTTTGCTATGGGAGTATGTATAATTTTTTGTGGAAATTTAGCAAAAAGCACAGCAAATCTCTTCCATCCAGCCAACATTTACTATCCAGCAGTGGCTGAACTCTTGCTGAATCATTTTATTGGCTGAGGGACATGAAGCAGTTTGTATTGGCTGGAGGATGAGAACGGTTTGGAGTATGATGGATCTGATTGGCTGTTGGACGGCTCTCAGGTTTAAATAGACTGCTGAGTGGTCTGACGAGGCGTGCAGACAGTTTGGAATGTTAGTAGCGTATACAAGCGCACGCATGGACAAACACCACTTCAGAGCCAAACCAGATGGACTCTCTGAACTGGGCTGAATCACCTGGTTCCAAACCGGGATTAATTCTCGCAGGGCGTGATTAAACGTGTGGTTGTCGGGATGAAATGATGGAAACAAAAAAATGAAACTAGCTGGACTTTAATTAAGGTTTTTTGACTGGCGCACTGCCACGCACACACTCCCATTTAATGTTTTGATGGGTAATAAATCAGGTTTCTGGATGTGACACTGTGCCATATGTAAGCTTAAAAAAAATTTTAGTGGATGAGAGAAAGGAATAAACATCTGCACATGTTGTGAAGAATGATCATGAAGTACAATAATTTCTTTGTCTCTATATTTTTCTCTTAGGTGTCAATAGCAGGGCAGCTGAATGGCGTAGAAGCAGCGAGAGTTAAAATAAGGGTGAGAATTTGTTTACATGTGCTTTACAAACATGATGTTCCCTTTACAATCCATTTTTTTCTGTTTATATAAGTGGTAGGCTTTTTAAGAAAGTAAAAAATGGAAAAAAGTGATGATGAATAATTCATATAGTGTGATCATGTAATCAGTAAAATAGTCTGATTACGAGTATTGTAAAATGTAATTTAACTGAATTACAAGTACTTAATTTGTATACGTAATTAAGATACTATCAGTGGCTATCCAGCTCTTGCTACACTATATATTTTACGTATAAATGACCATTGTAGCAAGGATTATATTATAAAAACAATGTCCCCAATAAAAAAAAAAAAAAAATTATTTGTGAGTGTACTACATCCTACACTATTGACAATATTATCAGTAAAATATTTACTTTTAAGTTGACAGCATATCTGTTTCTACCCACTAACCTGAAAAACCTCTTTCAGTTATATCTGAATTCTAATTTTACTGAGAATTTTGCCTTAAACCTTTTTTTTAACAATATAGTCAAAGGATACAATTAGAAAATGCTCAAATATTTTCACAAACCTATATATTAGGCTATTTAATTAATAACCTTAATCCAGAAAACCTAAAATATAGTTTTTCC
>JAUMHE010000069.1:7325324-7336322 GCA_032359235.1 Enteromius mattozi | reverse complement strand
TTTCACAATATTACAGTTTTTTCTGGATTTTTAATCTTATAAATGCAGCCTTGATGAGCATAAGAAACATCTTTAAAAACCATTAAATATCTTGAACGGTAGTGTATACATAATAAATACACACACATATATACCAATGTTAACAAAAACTTTTAATCTGGATGCGATTAATCACGATTAATCATTTGACAGGACTAAATTCAAAACAGAAATAATTATTTGACTTAATCTTGTTGACTTTTTTTACTCAGAACTTTTGAACGACAGTCTGTATCTACAATAAAAGAAAAAGATAATTCTATTAATAAATTAAAAGTAAAAATAAAACAGTTTATGTTTCACTACACGAATGTTTCCAATATCTCTCTCTCTCTGTTCCCTGTCTCTCTCCCTGTTAGTAAGCTGATCTCTTGGCACCGTGCTGGAGGAGTCTTCCTTTTCTGGAAGGACCTGATGCATGCTGGTCGAGCCCTGCACATACACACACATTTACACACCCTCACACACACGTACACACACACAGCACAGAGGTGTCACATTTAATATTTCACTCTGTGCACACTTGCAAGCATTTCTCAGAGAGCATATGAGCGGAGTATTGAAAGCAATCTGAATATATCTCTGTTTACTGTGTGAGAATAAGAGTTTTTTTTGTCATTTTGCAGCTATTGTTTCTTTCTTTCTTGTCATTTAATTGTTCCTCTACACCTCCTCATTTTGTTTCACTCTTGTTTAATGTGTTCTCTCCCCCATTTCTCTTTCTCTCTCTCTTTCTCTATGAATATTAGGATCGTCTGTGTGGGTGTGCTTAACAGATCAAAGCAGGTAGGCTATTCAACAGGATTACGCTCCTCTGCTTTTCTCCTTTCTCTGTTCTAAACTAATCTGTCCATCAACATCTCGTGTCTCTCCGTGTCCCCTCCTTCTCTCTCTCTCTCTCTCTCTCTCTCTCGCTCCACTATCTCTCCACACCCTTTCTGGGGAACACCAGACAGAAGAAGGCGAGTCTTCTGGAACACAGAGGGAGAGAGTTCACACGAGAGAGCGTGTGCGCGTCTCCCAGCATCTCTCCCATCAACAAAGACCATCAGCGGAGCTTTAATGGACTTCTCTGCCTGGTCCACGTTGATCCGAGTGGATGTTGGAATAAGGAGGATCGCTCAGGGAGTCTGATTGGAGCAGCTTTCCCAAAATGAGTGAAGAAGCCAAAGAAAAAAGTAGCTCCAAACCAGCGCACCGTAAAAAGAAAGGCAAGAAGGTAAGGTAGAATTGCAATATGTTGTGTTATTGTGGTTTTGGCTGTTGTTTGCTCAAGGGCTCGTGATGGATTGATGAAGATGCTTTAAACCCACTGAGAGCTAGAAAAGCTAATAAGGAAGGTGTATATCAGGCTTTTGATGGGAAACTATGGGTTTTTGATTTACTAGTATTGATTGGTTTTGGATCTGTAGACTGCTATCCCAATGCTTTGACTCTGATGTCATTTGTGTTGGCTGTCAATCACAGCATATTTCTATTTTAAATCCTTTATTTAAAAAAATATTTTATTTTCAAATAAGTATTTTTCTAAACATTAATTATTTTGCATTGTAATACCAAAACATACATTTTTTTGTCTGCATGCTTAACCGTGAGACATTTGCTAGATGATTTCTTGGTATGTCAGAAGATGGTTATTAGTGGGTGTGGTTTAGGTCAATAGGTCGATGTGCCTTTTCTGACAGTTAAACAATTTGAACCAATTTTTTTGGATTTATTTTAAATGACTTTTTGGAGGCTTGTGTGTGAGTGCGATGATAAGAGGACGTGCAAACGGTCATGCATTCATGACAGCATGTCCATCTTATGATGCTGTGTATGTGCTGGGCTGGATGCTGTGTGTTTGTTTATGTGATGTTATCAGACTCGTATATGTGATGTTATCAGACTTTTAGAACAGTTTTGTTGTGTGTGTGACCGTGTGCTCTTCTCAGAAGCGCATGTTGCGGAAGCACAAGTTTGTGCGTGCTTGTTTGCGCATTTGTGTTTCTGAATTTGCATGTTGTGGAATGCTGAGTGATTGACAGGTCCTGTCATGCAGTTATTTGGGAATTTGCAGAAAAACAAAAACATCTCTTTTGTCAGGAGTAATCTATGTCACATACACACAGAATAAAATGTAACAAACATTTTAATCTCATATACAGATCTGATTTTCAGCAGTGCCTGACTGTTAGTATAAAATGTGTGTGAAGTCTGACGTCTGACACAAATATTTCAAAGCAGTTGCCCTTCTTTGACTCTGAGGCTGATGGTATGTTTCTTTGAGCCCTCAAGGGACAAATTATCCCCTCCAACACACACCTAAACAATTAAAGGATTTTCACCTATTGCAGTGGCCCCTCCATTTTTGGCTGTGCTTCTCTCTCTCTGTGTGCGTGTGTGTATGTTGTGTGTACTTATTCTTTATGAGTCATGCCATGTGGTATGTAGAGATTCTTCTGTTAAACTAACATTCATATCTTTTAAAAACATACAGAGCAGCTGAAACATATACACACATAGTCATGTTCTTGGTACACAAACAAATGTTGAACGATATGTAGTCTTTGTAGTTACAATTTAGTTTGGGCCAAGACCAAAATGTAAATACCACACTGCAAAAATATTTAGATAGTCAATGTTTTTGTCTTCTTTCTAATTTTGGATATTAAAGAGATTAACAATTATCTTGACTGCATTTGTGTTATTTGAATGTAATGTGTTATCTAATTTAATTAAATGTTATTTATTTTAGATTTTATTTTATTATTTTTACATTCCTGGTAATAGATTTTTACAATTAACAAAAGTATTTTTTGTAGTGTAGTATGGGTTCCAAGGATATTTCATTACCCCTCAGGCAGGCATCGTTTACCTCAGCCATTAGTAAAAGGTTTTGGCAGGGAAGGCATTTTGTCAGCATTTTAATGGTTTGCGTCTGTGCGTGCATGTGTCTTGGCCTGCTTTGTTACTACACTGTGAGATAACCATGTGTTAATGATTGTAGTCATGGAAACAAGAGAAAGAAGGAGAGATTTAGACAAGACAGACCGACACAAAGAAGTACAAAAGCTGTTATCAGAACCGTATCTTTAAATAACATACACTGACGTCATATGAAACATTTTCAATTTGAAAATTCGAGATTGATCTCTGATACAGTTTTTCTTCATTGGCCCAATCAACAGACAGTAGCACACGTGTGACAGCTCTCATGTCACTTGTCGCTATGGTGCTATCCAGGATCACATTGAAGGGAGTGAGAGAGATGTTGTCTGCTGTCAAATCAAAATAAACCTCATATACTTGAAATCATATAAAAAACAGTCTTTACAAAAACATTTTTCCTTTACTTCTTCTACTAATTTACTTAATGGATGGTTCCTGAGTTCCTCGTTTGCTCTGACTCCATCTCTTTTGGTCACACACAACAGAACTTTTCTCACATGCTGTGTTTTAGTGAATGTGTGTGCTTTGACATTTGTGTGGCCATAGATGTGAGTGAGTGTGTGTGTGATGCTGACATGGGGCGTGGTGCTCCATTATAGCCACTCTGCCACCATCATGTCTTTCTGGCTGACACACACAGACACACATTTACAACACTTATGAGCATCACAGCAGAAACATCAGCAAGTAAGAGAGATCTGTCCACTTCGTCCAGAGAGATCAGACCTGCCAGTGGAGGGAAAGAAAGTTTGTTTGAAGGGTGGAAGGAAGAATTGAAGAAAGGAAGAAATTCCTTCCTATTCTGGAAGAAATGGGAAGAGGAAGGAAAGAAGGAAGGAATGAATCCATTCAGGAAGGAAGAAAAGATAAAAGACTTTTGGTATACTGGAAGCAATGAAAGAGAAATTGCTGGTATGGAAGATTGGAAAGAAAGAATAAAGGATTGTTGGGTAAAAGAAAGTAAACGCAAGAAGGAAAGAAAGATTAGATATTGGATAGAAAGAAAAGAAAACATTCAGGAAGAAAAGAAGGACAGAAGATAAGATTGATGGTATTAAAAGAAGGAAGGAAAAAAGAAAGATTGTTGTTATACTGGAAAGAAATAAGGAAGGATTGTTGGTTTGCTGAAATGAGGAAAGAAAAGGAAGGCTGGTATTGGAAGGAAGGAAGGAAAAACACTAGAAAAGGAAAGTAAGAAAGATACAGATTGTTAGTATGGAAAGGAGAAACAGGAAAAAATACTGTTGGTATGCTGAAAGGAAGGAGGAAGGAAAAGAGATGCAAGAAGGAAGGAAGGAAGAAAGAGAGAAAGATGGTGTATGTATTGGAAGGAAGAAGAAAGAAAAAACAACCAGGAAGAAAAAAAAAGGATGATTATATGCAAGCAGGAAGATATCAAGGTAGGAAGAAAGAAAACATTTAAAAGGAAGGAAAATAAAGAAGGAAAGATGAGCCCGAGTGAGAGCAGAATGAGAGAGAAATAACAAGCAGAGATTTCTGAAAGAGCGGGATCAAGAGAACAAGCTGCTTTCCTTTTGATGAAGGTAGAGAGAACCCAAAAGATCTTGACTTAAAGTGCTGACAGAAGGCATGGGAACATAAATGTGTGAGAGCAGGAGATGATGTAAACAAAATGAACGAGGGAGGGTTAGTCTAAATGGAGAGACAGTGTATTCAAAAGGGCTGAGGGCACTAAATCATAACACCGCTAGAGAAACCGTTGCCATGGAGCTTTTGGCAGAGGGGCAATTCATCAGTCTGCTCAACTACACATGCGCAGACACATATGTTCACATGTAAACACGAACACATAGATTTGTGCACACAGAAATATTCGTTAGTGCTTCCTAACAAAACATAACTGGGAAAACCAAACAAATTCATTAACAAAATATATTTTCCTTAAACTTAAAATCATTAAGTTGTTGCATTGTCTGTTTCATCAGTTTAAATAATTTCATAACATGTCAAATATTGTACTAGATATAATAGGCATAGTTAATATTCAGGATTTTTTTCTTTATGGTTCTTAAAGGGATAGTCCACAAAAATGATTCGCTCACCCTCATGTTGATCCAAACCAGTATGATCTCCTGTGGAAAAACACTGACCCCATTGACTTTTAGTATGTGGATAAAAAACAGTTTGGATCAACATGGAGGTAAATAAATGATGAAGAATATTTAGGTAACGGTCCCTTTAAGCTTCTAAACGTTATCATATTTTAAGATTTGCAATAAAATTATAAATATTTAAAGTTAAAAGTATCAATAATACATTTCTAAAAGTGTGCTGGTGTTCCTGGCCAGGCTGGCAAAAGGAAAGTGTGATATTTGAGCAAAACGTTCATTTGCTCTCTCTGTAATCGTAATCCAACTTCTGAGCAAACAGACAGATTTTCCCAGCCTCTCCAGTGTCCAACACACAACCGGTTCCAAACACCAGTCTGGGGAAATATTTAGCACGAAGAAGGGCACCCCGAGACAGATCGGAGAGGAGTGAAACTGTACACCTGTCAGGGAGAGAGACCGAAGGAGAGCAGACCCCATGCTGACTAGAGCAGCATATGCAAGACAGGTCTCACACTAGAGGGGTAATGTATCTTCAGGCTTTCAGGATACATTTTGACCTGGCAGCAATTAATATTAATCACCACGATTGATTCGCAAATCCATATGAATAACCTTTGTTATAAGTCCTGTGGTGTTAAAAGCGTTTACAGATTGATTGACAGTAGATGTAGATGTTGTAGATTGTAGTAGTACTGATGTGTGAGTATGCGTGCAAGTGTTAATCCAAGTGTTATGTGAGTGTGTGTAAGTAACTGATAGAACTTTATCAGGAAAGAATCCGCAGCATTAGTGAGCTGTAACAGTCTGAAGTGCTGATGAGGCAGTCTGGGTACTAGTGTTGCTGGCCATTTGGCTCTGCAGCAATGAAGCTCTTCGACCCATATCACACATTCTGGACCTCTGATCCTCCGATTGCACTTTCTGTCCCCTTCTCTTCTGAGAACATATTTAAATACATACTTTAATATCTCTCCGATGACTCTAGACTCAATATTGGGATGTGTCCATGAATGCATACATCCAGCACGTGTGTGTCATTTCTCTCTCTCTCTCTCTCTATGGACTAAAAATGAAAAATTATAGTAACAATACATACATTAAGCAAATATATGTATTCAGTGACAACAGTGCCAAAATGCCTTTTTTGGGATCTATATTAGTGATGTCAATGATTAATCGCAATTGATCGCATCCAAAATACGTTTTTGTTTAAATAATGTATGTGTGTACACAGTGATTATTAATAATATATAAATACAAACACATGCATTAATATTTAAGAAAAACATGTTGTTTATATATATATATATATATATATATATATATATATAAGAATATGAATATATAAAAGTAAATGTGTGTATATATATATATATATATATATATATATATATATAAACACACACACACACACACACACACAAATTTTTTTTATCGCAATTGTTTTTATCCATTGTTTTCAGCATTTTATTTTTGATTTTGTCATATTCAAGATGTTCCCATGTTCCCTTTCAAGTTTTTTATGCTCCAGAAAAAATATTTATTTTATAACAATATAATTTCCATGTATTCATGTAGCTCTTATGTTAAATGCCATGCCCAAGGGCACATGGGTAATAGGAAAGCCCTCATGGGGGTTTAAACCAAAACCCTTGAGTTACTAGAATTAATCAATAAACACATAAGCAAGTTACCATCATGCAACATAATATGTGACATGAGTTTGAAACACACACAATAGAAAGCACACAGGTGTGTAAAAGTTCATGCAACAATGCATCAGCACAACGGTTGCTGTTGTCTGAGGTTTTCATACTTTTAATTCCTTGCGGTTGCAATATCAGTAGTTAAACACTCGAGTATAAGAGAGGAAGAACAATTTACCTGTTTTTCCATTACACGCCCTGTTTACTGAAACTAGCACTAATAATTACAGGAATAGTTGTTTGTTCCTTTATAATGAGTTGTTTTGATGTGCCTTTGCTCCGCCAGTGCGATGACTAACTCATATCTCACTTCAAATCAACAATGTCTCATTCACTAATTGTGTATATGCATGCATTTGTGCATGTAACCTGTAAACATTTTAATCAGGAATCGTGATTCATGATTCATTTGTACAATAATTGATTTTAAAATTAGAGCAATCTAAAACCACACATGCAAGCATCGGATACTTTCGGTGGCTTTAGAAACATAGCTGGAATGTTTATTATACAGTTATTCTTATTTGAGAATGAATGAGGCAAAATGTGTATTTGTGAGTGTGATTGTGGGTGTGTAGTGTGATATACTTCATTTATATCTACTATGATGGTGTGAACGTGTAAATGAAACACCATTGGAGACTACAGATACTCATAACAGCTACATTATGTGTACCTAAGTGTGACAGAGGCTGTCAGCCAAGACAGTTGCAAAATCTGAGCCTTTAGAAGTGAAAGTTGTGACACTTAATGTTTTTACTACATTTTTTGTGACTTTTTTTGCTCTGTTGCAGTTATTGTAGTGGGTTTGATACCATTAAAATGTATAACCGTAACAATATATATATATATATTACTTTAATTAGTAATTTGTCATTAACAGTCTTTGTAAGTAGATATGAAATGAACAAAATGTAGAAGTAGAACATAATGAATTCAAAATGTAATGGAGACGAAATGTCCTGTGACAGCCAAAGATCTAATGAGATTAATAAAAGAACCGGAGCAGAAGATGTAGACGTGATTGAAGGGTTTCTGCGGAGCGTGTATTTAGAGGGCTCTATTTCAGAAACATCACCAGAGAGATCTGCCTACATTTGCCTGTTCCTACCTCTCTCTGTTTCTCTCCCTCCATCCGTTGGCCATATTCCAGCGCTCAGAAGCGCAGTTCAGAAATGCACCTGAGACCAGCGATCACCCTCACAAAGAGAGCGGAAGTTCAAGAGAAAGAAATGGCAGTGCTAATGGTGTATTATGTTGGACTAAATGAGGAACTCCCACATGAGTGAAGAGAGTTATATAAACACGGCTTGTGGATGGGATTGTGTGTGTTCACACACATATGCACATACTTCTTTTTGCTCTCTCAAAGTAGTGTTCGGTATTATCGTATGGCTGTGTATACAGAACTGGAGTTACTGTAGAAGTACAGTAATGTCAGCTCAAGCACACTGTCTTGTATTAGACTTTTTAGTTGTGAAGTGCACCGGAAATCTGGCAACTTATATAGAAGTTTATTGGTGTTTCTGTAAACTTGACTTCAATGTTTGACATGTTTAAAATGTTGGTGTTTGTTACTTACAAGTGAACACCTTCTACATCACACTATGCATTTTATTGAAGGATACATAATATACTGGTACCCCTTTTGGTTATGTGCAAGTTTTGGTGGTCTTCTGATTCACTTGCTTATAGGTCAATATTGGATATATATTCGTACATTTACATTTTTCACATGTAAATTTTAAATAATATCATCAAACAATCACTTACAGTTAATCTTTAAAATCACAAATAATAAAGATTACTGGTAAATAATAAAAAAAAAAATCCAGGTTTCAATGTTGTGATGCCTAAATTCTGTTGTTCACTTGTAAATTGATTTTTAATATGATTTTTGCTTTTTTATTTAATTTCATTTTTATTCTTTAACTTGTGTAGTCAAAAATATACAGGATTTTAATATTGTATCTTTATTGTTAAACAAGAAAAAAATCCTCTTGTAAATAACATTTAAAAATTGAAATTAAAATTTCATCATGTCAGCCAAAAGCAAACTGCAAAAATAGCGATCTTCATTATTTGTTAGAAAAATAAGCGGGACCAAAAAAAATCACAAATAATTTTGAAATTTGATTCTCCTATGCTTTTGTTTCTTTGATGAAGTATGGAAAATTCAGATCACAACCTTTGTGTCTCTCTCTTTTTTCCCTCCCATTTTCTGCAGACATATCGACATCCTTTCTATCTGTCTAATCCATCAGTCAAAATTAGATATTGAATTTTGGTTAAGAATATGGCGAAAACATCAGATTATCTCCTCCCATGTTCACTTCACGAGCTGAATGGAAGTCAGATCAGGTTTGGCCTTGAGCTTTGATAGAGACTTACTTGATATCAGTGATTATAGGCTAAATGAATGCACAGCGAGAAGGACTGGTTATTAATCTGCAATTAATCATCAAAGGCTCATGTCAGAATCACCAAATGAAGCATAGCTTTTCATAAGGGATTATCAGGCCTGTGTGAGAGTGTATGGATGGAGCAGAGAACGTGGAGCAGAAATGCACTGATGGGAAGTAGCAGTAGATTTGCTCTGATGGCTGAGCATGTGTCTGCGTGTACCAGCACTTAATCTGGTTAATAACCGCCCTTTGCCTTCTGGTAATTCTGTGGTTCAGACCTGGATGATCTGTCCTTTCTGGGGATGTCAACATGACTGTGTTCATAAATCAGTTTACTTCCATAATGTGATGTATTTTAGAGTGAAACAGGATTTTAAAAAATAAGCTCGACTTGTTTTTTTTTTTTTTTTTTTAATCTAGAATTGATGTACTGTAAAAGTATCTAGGGGAATAATAAATGCTGTAGAAGTATTGTTCATTATAAGTTCATCTTTACTAATGTTGTTAACCCAATGTTAACTAATGAACCTTATTGTAAAGTCTTGCCCATATTTTTTTTGTTAAAATGTTTCAAACCATTTATTGTGTAGGTGTTATTATTGTTTTATATTTATGTTTTGTTTATATCTATTATAGACAGACAGACAGACAGACAGACAGACAGATATAAAGATAGATGAGAAGGCTTGGTGATCTCTGCCAAAAAGCCAATCTGTTAATGTGCATACATGGCAATAATTTAGATTTTTTATTTTTCATAGACTGTTTATGGTGAAAGCAATCAAATCACTTGAGGTCTGCAAATTGCTTATCAGTAATCACCATATTGCATCATGCTATCATGTTGCTTACATTCTGTCGCTCATGTTGTCACCTCAAACCACAGACTCGCTTTAAAAATGAATGACTTTTGCTACCTTTGTCGCTGACAATCACTGTCACTGTGAACGAGCCATTAATATTCATACATCAAGCAAGCGCAAGGCACTCAAACCCTTCTTTTCACAGTGCTATCTGACCCCAAGAACAGCCGTCCCCGAAATACACACTCATGCACGCACACAGATGTGCAAACTCGCATAGCTCACTCTAGGCTTCAGATTCATCTTCTTGGCAGTTGGAAGGAACGGGATGCTTTGAAGTCTGTGTGCACGCAATCACGAAGACGCACAGACACAGGCGCTGAAACAAGCAGTCTGTCACACATGGATAGACGGCAGCACACTGGCAGCCATATTACAGGATTAGAAATGTGTGAGAGACGGGAATGAAGGGGGGAAGTGTGTGAAGCGGGGACAGTCGTGACCCGTTTTTAAGTGCATAGCCTGGGTGTGTGTTTGCGTCTAGATGATCTTGAGATGTCTGGGTAGTATTGTGTTGTTGCATAAGGTCAAAATAGAGTGAGAAAGAGGGTCAGTAAGTGCATTGAGATCTCTGCTTTAAAGCTGTTAATGAGTGTGTAAAATGTGCTTAACTTATGGGAGGAGGGTGTGTATGTGTTGTGCTCTTTTCTCAGAGTGAGGGTGTTTTTCATGGTGCTCTATTTGTGTCGCCATTGGTTACTCTCCTGTGTCCGTTGCCTTGACGACCCCGGGGCGGGGTTTCAGACTGAATATCAGCAGTCGCCCCTCTCCTTTGCTCTTTCCCCTCCCCATCTCTTTCTCTCATATATGAACATATCCTGAATTTAGCAACAAGAATACTGATGAATTGGTTTGTATGCATGCATGTGTTTACGTCCACTCATATCACTCATTTATTTATTTAAATTGTGTGTGTATATATATATATATATATATATATATATATATATATATATTATAAAAAAATATTAATAAGTATTTA
>JAUMHE010000069.1:7289956-7325224 GCA_032359235.1 Enteromius mattozi | reverse complement strand
ATATATTATAATACCATATTAATAAGGATTTATATGATATATGTATAGAGAGTTAAATGGCATTATTTTTCTGATAAAACTGTTTATAGTAATCAATCTGGTCAAAGTTGTTTTTGTTCATTTAGATTTTATTTATTTATCTATATATCTACTTTTGACCTTGTAATTTTTAGTAAAATGTCATAAATTGGTCTTCCTGTTAAGAGCCAGACTTGGTGATTGTCTTCAGTGTGCAGTCATTTCGTCCACCTAAAGAAACAGTTTTTGTTACCCATTGATCCTGTATGGAAAGAAATACTATAAAAGTCACTGGGGAGGATCAATGGTTTGGTTAACAGAAATTTCAAAATATCTTCTTTAATGTTTAACATAAGAAAAAAACTCATAGAGGTTTGGAACGATATGAGGGTGAGTAAAAGATGACAAAATGTTTTGGCTGAACTATTCCATTAAACCCCATCCTTTTCTTATATTCATCAGCAGGCTCATATTTAGATCCGCCTCCATCTACAGTTTATTCTTTTTGATAATCTTTTTCACTCAGATGTTTATCATAACACGGAATAAAATGTCTGTTGCAACTTCCATTTAATCATGAACTCTGTAATTCCCAACTGTAATTTCTTTAAACAAGAAAAGTATGTGGTAACTTGACAGTTCTGTCATTAATTACTCACCCTCATGTTGTTCCAAATCTGCAAGAACTTTGTTCATCTTCAGAACACAAAGAGAAGAAATTGTTGAATAAAGTCATTATTTTTGTTTTCTTTGCACACAAAAAGTATTCTCGTAGCTTCATAACATTATGGTTGATGTCACATGGACTATTTTAAAGATGTCCTTATATCTTTCTGGGCCTTAAATGTGTCAATTGTATTGCTGTCTCTATGAAGGGTCAGAACGCTCTTGGATTTCATCAGAAATATCTTAATTTGTGTTTCAAAGATGAATGAAGGTCTTCCCAGTTTGGAACAACATGAGGGACAGTAATTAATGACAGAATTTTTAATTTTTGGTAAACTATCCCTATAACCATTCAACAGTATTACTGAATCCCTATTTCCCTGCCTTGATACAGGCATGTACTTTTGTGTCTCTGTGCTGACAAAAGCAAGTGAAATTAATCCTCTGATCTCTTAAACTGATTAGTGATTAGCACGCTAACAGTGTCTGATCTCGCTCTGATTGCTGTTAGCATGTATGCTAACTCAGACTCCAGCTGTCAGTGAGTCACTGCCAGTGTGCTTAATTAAGCAAACTAGATTGATCTGTGACACAGCAGAACACAAGATGACAGGATGGTAAGTCTGACTCACGAATTTGTTTGGCTATTCTCATAATTACAGCCTGGAGATATATTTGTGTGTGTGAGTGTGCATGCAAGTGTGTCCACTGAAATGTTTTTGAGGATGAGTGGCCATCATAATAAAATAAAATTTCAAGTTGGGGCCAAACATCAAAGTGACATCAAAGTTGCATATTAATTTTGCAATGATTTTTGTGCACTTTTCAATATTTGTCTTCTAAAACAAACAATGAATATAAATAATAAGAATTTTGTTATGAAAGATATTTGTGCACATGAAAAATTTTACAAACAGCTTAAGCTTTAGTTCTAGATCCAACTTGTGGCTTGCCACTGGAAGGAGGACTAACTGGTTTTTGCACATTTGTAATCCATCCTTCCTGATTATATCTGTGTGTGACGTGTCTGAATTCCGAAAATCGGCTGTAAACATTAACTGCCTGCAGTGTATCATTGTCACATAGTCGTCTTTGAAGTGGTGAAGGTGATTGACAGTGCTAAGCTTAGTGTGTGTGTGTAACGTAATACTGGTTCAGTCCCCAAATGACATATAGAACATAAGTAACAAGTGACCTTACTCAAAACCTACTGAACATAGACATATACAAAAAACTGGAGCAGAGGTCAAATGTCAGACTGCTCTTAAAGTTTTTGAAGTTTGTTTATAAAGCTTAGTCTGTGTAATAGCACCCATGTAAGTGTGTGGATCAAGGCTGTGAAATTGACAGCTTAGAGAAACTCCTGTGCCAGCACAAGCAAACAGATGGCATACAGACCCACTGATGGGCACACACATATGGTCATACACAAAGATATGTCCCATGCACGCACACACACACACACACACACACATAGAAAAACTGCAGAACTGCATTCACAAATTCATTCGTATATTTACTACAGCATATATTTAGATTTAACATATTAGGACTTAGTTGTTTTGCTTGATTGTCATCAGCAACACAACTAAGTTCTGAATTTTATTTCATCCAAGTTCCTCAGGTTTTTGCATTTCCTCCCTTACTGGATCTCTCCACAAACACTAACCCCTCTGAGTTCATCATTAGTCACTGAAATAACCAGCTCCACCGTATCATTCCTTTTCTTCCTCCGTTTTTCTTTTTGCTATAACAATTGTGCAAACTTTTTTCTTTTCGCTTCTTGAGATTTTTTCAGTGGGTTGGTCGGGGTGGAAAATTGAATCACAATCACTCCAGCTCCAGCTGAGGTTGTATGTACTGAAGTAACTGGTTAAAAAAATTAGGAATAAATATGCTAATCATTTTAATCTGTTTTTTGTCTATGGGTCATCCTCATTTACATGAAAATGTTTTTGATGTTCTAAACATAGCTTGGTAGAACCCTCGAGCAAAGCTTTCGAAAGTTTCAAAATAAATAGTTTTGCTTAGCAAGGATGCTTTTCTTTTATACTTTCTATTTATCAAAGAATCCTGTAAAAATATATCATATTTATTTAATTATTAGTTTATTTAACAGGGACAATGCAGTGTAACATTGCTACAATTTCATGCAGCCGATGCTCTACATATAGGCTTCTAGCCAATAGGCTAATTTGCAGCCCTTGTCCCTGGTTAGGCTTTTTTAACATAATATATATATATATATATATTTATACTTTGTTATATACTTTGTTAATCTAATTTATATACCAATATATGTGAAATTTTAAAACTATATATGCATGAAGTTGTAAAAGTTTGTATTTTTAGCAGTTACTTAAAAGTTCATTCAATTCAATTAAATATATCACATTTATTCTGAATTCCAAAATATGAACACCGCCTACAGGTTATGCAATTCAAAACTGTTGTACAATAAAGATGCATAATTTTAAAAACAGGTTGATTCACCTCAGTCGTGGTATTGAAGGTGGAGAGAGTGCTGGGAATTTACTCCCACAATCCCTGCCGGACCTGGGACTTGAACCCGCGGCGTTTGGGTTACAAATCCATCTCCCTATCCATTGGGCCACGACTGCCCCAAGTATAATAATACAAAACCAAACAAATAAAAAAGAATAAACAGTTTAGACTGTGTACAACCATCAGTGTTCACATACCTGCTTATGTTTAAACCACTTTTTCAGTTTTGTTTGAAAAATGTTCAACTGTGTTTGCATTTTCAATTCAGCTGGCAGGCTGTTCCATAGCAGTGTACCTTGAACTAAAAATGTGGAATGTGCAAATTTAGTTTTTCTCTTTGGTACCATACATCATGGATCATGGATTTCACAAACAAATTAAGCAGCACACCTGTTTTCAACCATTATGATTTTAAGAAATTATAAGATTATAAGACATTCTTGAGCACCAAATCAGCATATAAGAATTATTACTAAAGCATCATGCGACACTTAGGACTGGAGTAATAGTGGTGAAAATTTGGAACAGTTATTAAATAGAGAGCAGTTATATGTAATTCACAATATTACTGTTGTGAAAATAAGATATTTATTTAGAAAACATTACCAAAAAAATTCAAACCCCAAACTTTTGAATGATAGTGTAAATATGGTTTGCAGTGTTTAAATAGACTATCCTGTCACTTTCACCTTAAGGTTAAAAAAAGCACCATTAGCATAAGTGTTTTGATTTACAGCTGTGACACTGAAAGAAAGCCATTTGCAAGAAGTACAGGGTCCACTTTGCGATCGATCTGTTCCTCTTATCTTGCATAAGTGTTTTTCAGAGATCAGATTTATTTATACAGCTAACTTGAGCTAAAAGATGGATGACATGGGCATGGTGAAATTTAAACAAGAGAGGATGGATTTAACTCGGCCCTCTGCATCTTTAATGTTATCACATACAGATGTCCCCATATATGGCAAGAAGTCTCTAACTGTCTTTTATGGAGTCACATATAAATTCAAAATTTGAGGATTTTAATTGTAAGGACATGAAGGGTTCATTATGATCTAGCATGTAGTAACAGTGACATTTACTTCGTGTAACTCACTCTGTCTGTCCCCTTGTGGTGAAGTAAAGTAATGCATTTCACATTAGTGTAACATAAAGAGAAAGAGGGAGAGACTATAAGACATCTCACAAGAGACACAGATTTCGTGAATTTATGGATCTATATTTGAAGCGGCTGTCAAGTTCACATGAAGTTTTCTGAAACCCAGCATTATATAAAGTCAGGATTTCAACAGGGGTTCCCTGACTGTCGTGAAGAGTTTAGCTCCAACCCTAATTAAGCACATATGAACCAGCTAATCATGGTCTTTGGGATTACTAGAAACTTCCAGGCAGGTGTTTTGGAGCTGGTTGGAGCTACACCCTCCAGGAGTTTCCACTTAAAAAAAAACAAAAAAACAGTTGACCATTCACCTTTGACTGGATGGGACCTTAATTATAAAAGCTTGTCCTAGCAGGTTTTCAGATGATTGTCTGTGGGTTTAGACAAATGCTGTGATTGGCTGGTGAGATTCAAAAGCATGCATACAATGTTACTTTACGTGTTTTGAGAGCATTAGTTCTGTTTTATTCGATGATTTTATGCATTGAACATTACATATCTGTCTAAAAGGTGGACATCCTAAAGATGTGTTTGAATATGCATGTTAATGTTTTTTTTTCTTTAATAGAAGACCCAAAATGCCATTTAATTTCAAATAGACCTTTATTTTTTTCGCTATTAATATTAAAAGAGTCTATTGTATATGTGAATAACAATGGTTTAAAAACACACTTCTTCTTTTTTTTTTAACCCTTTTGTCATTTAGAGTATATTTATTTATATTTTTTCTTTATTTGGAGCACGTCTCTACTCTTTTTGCTTTGCTTCAGTTTCTCGTTCGAACCACTAGAGGGCAGAAGAGCACCACTAAGTACTATGATCAAGAGAATATGTGAATTTTGCAGTACACACAGCAGACTTGGATGCGTTTATGTGTTGTGCAGCATATAGGCAGTAGATATATATGTTATTGTTCTCAGTGATTAGATCTCAATTTGAAGGTCTTGATTAATTTTTTAAAAATTATTCTTACACTGCTTCGTTGTGTCTAAATGTAGATTGATGGCAGGACCACCACTGAAATTCACAGCAGCCAGGACGAAATTTTATAGGAGCAAAATCTTTTCTCTGGGCCTATTAAATGGGCATTGCCGTAAAGGACACAAATGCCAACCAGATGACACAATGTCCAGGATAATGTTCCCGGATGTCCTCCTCAACAATGGCTCTAAGCCAGGGTTCAAAATGAACATTTTGGCAAGTAAACTTGGCTTTGGCAAGTTTCTGACCATTGCCTGGTGGGTTTTTTTTTATTGCGTGCCATGGTCTATGTTCATAGCTCTTTACTAGTGACTGTCCTCAGCTGTGTAGACGGAAAAATAGCAGTGTCAGTGCAAGGATCATTTAAAAAAATTCAACAAGAACTTCAAATTGAGATCTAAACACTGAGAACAAAAGCATATATATATATATACATCTGCTACATTTATATTGTTCCACTAGTAAATAAGAAAATTACACTCACGTAATACGATAATAATTTTATTCATCAAGGATGCATTCCACTAACCAAAAGTGATACACATTTACATTCTAAAAAAACATAACAAAACGGAAAAAAAAAAAAAAGATTTTGGAGCTTTTTGAGCTGGAGAATCTTGAAAAAATGCATCAGTTTCTATGAAAATATTAAGCAGCACAACTGAATTATCGTATTAAAATGATTTCTGATTGATCATGTGACACTGAAGAGTGGAATAATGGCTGCTGAAAATTCATCTTTGTCATCATAGAAATAATTCACAATTTAAAATATATTCAAGTAAAAAACACTACCTTTAAATTGTAATAATATATAAACTTGCAGTTTTTCTATATATATTTCTATTTGTATCTTTGCTAAACATGAGTGACTTCTCTAAAAACATTGAAAAATCTTACTGAGCCTAACATATATATTCAGAACACACATCTGTGTGAATGGCCATCAGTAAAGATAGCTGATAACCCTTGATTTCAAAACACAACATGCACCTCATTCCTCTTTATAATCTGACAATGTTATACTAAAGAAGGTTTCATGGGAGTTTTATTACAGTATGTTTGCGTTCTGATTAGTCAGCACTTTGCCACATACATTGAAATTGATTTCAATATTTTGTGGATTTTTTTTTTTTTATCTTGACAGCTGTTGTTTTTTCTGGTCTGATGGGTTCAGTTTGGTTATCTGATCTGACTGCTCTGCTGTTTTGACTATTATCTCTGGTTAGTTTGAATTGACTGCTGGACTGGTCACTGTTGGTGGAGATGGAGGGTGTGTTTTTGCGTGTGTGCATGAATGGACAGGTCACTGGGTTCAACAAATCAGCACAGATGCATCGTGGGTAATTCCCCAAGGCATGATGTGGTGGAAATGGTCTCTTTGGTGATACGGGGTGAGCTGGGAATGTGCACACTGTCCTGAGGGAGGAAAGAAACCGTGGCTACATGAACACAAGCTCTCCCCCAGTGGGCCAATGAATTATGGATCAGCTTTTCAGGAATCGTTTGGACTCTGATCTGCTGTGATCAGCTCTTATGGTCTAGTAGTGCTGGCATGTGTACAACCAATCATTTGGTAATTCTCATAGGTTTGATGAATAGTTGGGTGGGATTTTGAAGAATAGGGGTAAAAAAGGTGGCTGGGTTTGTGTGTTTTTTTTAAGGTACTGTTTTTGTTTTTATACAGTGTTCCCAGACAGAGGTAGTATATGTGTTTGGCTGTTTGCCCAGTCTGATGGGTAAATGGACCCTTTTGCGCTGCATTTGTGGCAGTAACAGTGGATCCAGAGCAAAGGGAACTGGGCCAGGCTGATAGTGAACCAAAACAGACCACTCTCTCAGTCTAATCGGGACCTTAAGAAAATTTAGGGAAGTATTATAGACAAGGATTTTGCTTGCACACCAAGCTTTTTCATCTGATGCCTTTTCCCAAAAATATACATCCAAATTAATACACAAAATTAAGTCACAAAATTAATGAAGTAATATTTTTCTAATAAATACCACTTTTAATGAATAGAAAGTTTTATATAAGATTTATGTAATTTTTAAAATATGTAATATTATTAATGCGCATGTGCTATTTGACGTTTAATTTATTTGTGTGCAGGCATAAAGTCCCTTATGGTATTTATTAAATGTAATGTATTTTATATATGTATTTTATTTAGATTTATATTATTTGTGTGCAGACCATATTCATCTTTTTGTGAAATATCTTTGTAAAACAGCTTTAACTAATAGTCTGTACACAAATAATATAAATCACTTTCCATTTATAGAAACCAGGTCATTTCAAACATATGCAAGTTTAATCTGTGGAACACAAAAAGGAGAAGTTAGGTAGAGTGTTCACGCTCCTCTTTTCCATGTATTTTTAAATATAATATTGTACATTGAGCTTTCTTATATTTCATTCAAAAGAGCAATGTGACCTTTCTGCCTGACATCTCCTTTGTTGTTCCATAGAATTCCATAGAAAAGACATTGCAACATGTGTAGCATTTTCTTGTTAAAGAGTGTCATCCACTGAAATGGAATGGATTGATTTTTGTATTTTTCATTCTCTGTTTTTGACAGACAAACAGACAAACAGACACACACACACACACATTAAGTACAGAGTTTTTTTTCTTACAGGCAGAGACTGAGACAGTCTCAGAGTTGCCAAGGACCCTGGTGCACTCAGGTGGCTGATACGCAGGAGAATCCAACATGGCTGCCGTCACTCCATACTCCATAATGTCAATGACATCAGAAAGAAGCTGAGAGCTGTTGCGTGTGTGAGCCACGAACATTTTTCTTTACTATTCATTCATCTCTCTTGTTTCCCTATGGGAAACACATTGGGCTTTATGGCCACATTAATTTTTGTTGTCCTTAAACATGAATTCACCCCAAATCCCCCAAAACATAATCTAAATATAATGATACATTAAATATTGTGTTCATATCTACGTTTGTATGCCCTCAAATATGCATAAATATACCACCTTCTCTATGTAGAGTGGGTCAGCTGGTAGCATAATAGGATTGGAGTAGGAATGGTACCCTCCCTCACATCAAATTATGTGTGTGTGAAAGAGAGATCGCACATGCATGAGCTAAATTGTGCAACACCCCTCCCCTACAACCACCATCCACACACACACAGTGCTGGTCGGGGGCTACACATATGCGCATATATTCACACTCACACTGATGCTGGTTGTCGCGACATGTACACGGTTCAGGTAGGACCGTTTGGGGACAGCTGACGAGAGAACGTGGTTTCCGTAGTAACCACCCCAGCTGCCCTCCTCCACCCCTCTCTCTCTTTCTTTCTCTCCTTCAGTCGTTCACTTGTGCCTGGTGATGATGGTGTCACCATCCATCTCTCTTTCTTTCTCCCACCCTCTTTCTCCGTATCTTCTTTTCTCTGGATATGGTTCCTAGAGCAGCCAATGACAAAGGCTGGAGGAAAGCAAACGGAGTAGTCAATTTTTTTTTCTTTTTCTTTTCTGGACGGAATCCCTCTCTTCCACCTCTTTCTGGTGGAATTTTTTGGAATCTTTTAAGGAATTTGTGTTCTTGTTGCATATTCTGGACGTTTGTGTGAGTGTGTTTGTGTGAGTGTGTGTGTGTGTATGGTTGCTGTGGGGACGTGGCTGATGCTTGATAATGGCTCATGCGGCGTCTCAGATTAAGAAGAATAAAGATGTGGATATTAACGCACTGGAGGATGAGAAGGAAAGGAAAAGGAAGAGCAGGAAACACTCAAAGGAGCAAAAGAAAAAGGTACATGTGCACACATACATGTTATTAGAGGGAGAGTGATCGGGTTTGTGGGACGGCAACATCTCGCCTGTTACTGCGAGTGAGTTCAGCGTGTATGTGTGTGTGTGTGTTAAATCTGTGCTGCAGTGCCAAGGTTACACTGTACATTTACCGCTCTGCATCCTTCTCACATTATCAAACACATACGTTCCATAAACAACCAGCCGTGATGTGTGTGTGTGTGTCTCCTTTTCTGCTTTCAGGTTAAAAATGAGAGCATCACACTGCAGCATGTTCTGAGAGATTTTACTGTCCTCTGAAACGTGTGTGTTTGTGTGCGCGGAGACACTCGTGTATTATACATCACATACTGATTTATTGATGTTTGTTCTGTACAGAGTGATGGAATGAAGCATGCGGATGTTAGCCGTGCTAACTGTCTATCATTTCATATCATGGAGACACACATGCATACAGCCTATATCCACCACACCCAGACAGATCTTCTTCAGCGCTACCTTTGCGGTTCCTATTTGTTCTTATGTTGCTGCTGTGATATTGTAAACCGGAGTGTGTTATGTGATGTGGTTTAAGAAGTGAAGGATCCCTGTGGAAGTGATGGCTGGCTGGCTGCCTCCTGCCTCTCATAACATGTGTCTTACCTGTGATCAACACCCTGAGCTATGATCACGTCTGTTGACCTTTGCTGTTTTACGATGTGTGTGTGAGACACAGAGAGTGAGTTTCACCCACTACTAATGTACTATAATTTGTCATGCTAATAAAACATATAAAAACACTTAAAAATACAAAAAAGTATTGAGAAAAAAATTACATTCAACAGTATTAATGTTTTATTTTATTATAAATAATTGTAAGTTTATTATATTTTATAGACGTACTGGAATTTTTAAATAATTTTTATTTGTTTTATTTTATTTTATCATTGTCATTGTAGTTGCTGACACATTATTTAATCAATTTTTTCTTTCTGTTTCATTTTGTATTTATTTTTTTTATTTAGGGTTATTTTGTTTTTGTCTATTTATTGCTCTTTTCTTTCTGTGTTTTCTTTCAGAGAGAAAGATAGTCTTATGGATGTGTATGGATTGCAATACATAATAGTACAGCAAAAAGGAATTTTAACCTAATTTCTTGAAATAAGAATATAAGAGGAGAAAGTGAGATGAAATGAAATTATGAGAGAAAACAGAGGACAGGGTCTCTTTATACCTCTGAATGACAAACAGAGAGACATCATAAAGATGGAAGTTAATCTGTGCTGCACTCTTGAACAGATTATATAATTGCTTTGGTATTGTGGGACAGAAACACACATGTGATTTTAACACATAAGCACCAGTACATCACATGCATCTAATAGGAAAGCAATTAGGAAGTCTCGCTTGCCAAAGAGAGAGTTTGCTTTATTTAGGGTTCTGGGTTGGTCATTTTGTCTGGGTTTCCCATCAGAGTATCCCATTGCTTTTGCTATAAAACATTTCATGGTAATAAGCAAAAGTGGGGACCAGTTGTAATAGTTGAGGAATTGGCTGTGGATATCCCCATTAATCAAGCTTTAACTTTAATATTCAGGAACACATGTCTCTTTTGATGTATATGGTGGATGTGACTCTGGTAATACCATGCTATATGAATATGGTATCATTTAATTAAAATGGTTCACCTTTTTCCTCAGACAACAGGATTCTTTGTTTATTTCAGTGTTTGGCTCCTGTGAATTTTCTTGGTTTATTTTGCTCTACAGATCTCATGGTTTTAAAGCTGTTTCACACAATTCTGCATCCCAGGTTACACTGAGGGTTGCTGTGGGAACAGGGAACCATCTGTTGTGTTTTGGGAGTCAGGCTGTCTGTGTGTCACTGTCCCGATCTCAGATCAGTCCCAGGGGTGTTGTTGTGATTTAATAAAAGGCCTCATCTTTAAGGGGCAAAGTAGGTGTCCATTTCATGAGGAGCTATAATCACTAATTTTTGTACTTTCATTGATTGTAGTAAAAAAAAAAAAAGAATCTATTACACTTAAGAGAGAGTCTGGAAAATAAAATAATCACTGAATTATGAAGAATTATGGTCTCCTCTTTCACAGCTGGAGTAATGCCTACATCTTTTATTAGACAAATGGACTGAGCAAAGAAGAGAGTAAAGGAACAGAGAGAGGTAGCGGCAGAGACCAGCTGATTGCCATTGGCAGAGGTCATGTGAAGGTTAGCTGGCTTCACTTTTGTGCCTCAGGACAGTGTATCCTGCTACAGAGCATGGAGAAGTGAAGATACTGGATCCTTCAGGACATTTGAATCAACTCGCTGACCATTTGTTCATATTCTCCGTTTTCTTTGAGCAGATGAGAAAATCCAGAGACAATGTATCCCATTTAGATATTAGGGAACAACATGTAGTTAAATGTGGTTAATATTTATTTATGTTTTGTGGAAGATTAACAAAACAATTGCGTGTATATGTATTTATTTTATTAACAGTTATTGATTAACTGTTTTCATGGCTTTTCTCATGAATTCCAGCTTGAGTCGTATGAATTGTCTAGCAAGCTTTTTTAACTCAGCATTCATGTTGCGTAGCTCAACTGGACTCAGATTCTTTTTAAGAACAGCATGGTAGATAGGAGCTATTTGAGGGTCAATCTTTTGTTGCTCTTCTATATCACTCCAGCAGTATCCAGGAATTTTCCTTGTCACAGACACCTGGACTAATGCTTGTACTGTCTGCTGCTTTTCAGCGGCTGGCCATAAGCATGTGCACACTTCCTCCGAGTTCATCTTAATGAAGTCTTTAGCATAGTCCTTCTGTTCAGGCTCCTCGACAGACGGAATCCTTGATAGCACATCTGCATCTGCATTTGTGTTTTGTTGTCCTGGTTTGTAGTAGACCTCAAACTCAACTGACAACTGAGCTATCCACCGTTGTTCGTCTGCTCCTATAATTGCTGTTTCTAAGTAATGCAAAGGGTTGTGATCTGTAATCACGGAGAACTTGTATTGCTTGAACTTTTCGGTTACAGCCCATTTTAAGGCAAGCAGCTCTAGTTTGAAAGCACTGTAATTTTGGATCATTCTGACCTCGACTTGCATACGCGATCACACGCTCAGCACCTCCTTGTCTTTGGCTCAGCACGGCCCCAAAACCATGCATGCTCCCATCAGTTGTGAGAACGAAAGACTGATTGAAATCTGGGTATGCAAGGACTGGTGGAGACATTAAACACTGCTTGAGGTTGTCGAATGCGGTCTGACACTCTGTTGTCCAGTTTAGAGGTTCAACAATTTTCCCCTTCCCTCCTTTACCAATCAGGGCATGAAGAGGTCGGGCTAACTAGGCAAAACCAGGAACAAATCTCCTGTAGTAACTCATAAATCCAGGCCACATGCTGTGAAGTGGACCCAGTTGGCGGACGACAACACAACTTCTCCAAAGTGATTCTTAAAATGTGACTTGGTGATAGTAGTGACTTCTGACCCTGTGTCCAAGAGGCAGATGGTACTGATACCCGCAATTTTCACTTCAATGGTCAGGGAATCTCCAAAAGCACTTTCACAAAGGCACTTGGAAACATTCACTGTATTACAATCTACAGTATGACTTTGTATAACGGATGGACCTGGGCTCTCTAGCACTGAAGTTTCTCTGTCTGCTGTCTTTTCCTTCTCTACTATGGGAGGTTGTACTCTACTAGAGTTTTCGCTACTCTGAGGACAACGTCGGCTTGTGTGCCCCGGCTTACCACACGTATAGCAGATGTATCTTCCTTCACTATCTTTTAAAGGTGCACTTTTTATCTTGCTTTCCTTCACAAGAGGTTTTACTTTTTCTTTGATGTTGACCATCTGAAACAGTTCTTCCTGTCTGGCAGCGATCTTTTGAATAGCTTCATGGAGTGACTCTAGGGTGAGAAGGGTTGAAGAGCTCTCTGTTGCAGAGGTAGCATGAACGACACTGCGTGAACGAGTACTGGATCTCAGATTGCTTGGAACTTCTGACCAAGTAATAGCTTCTTGCATAAGCTGGATGAATGTCAGGTCTCTCTCAGCTTTAACTCTCCTCTTCATTTCACGCCATAGTGAATCATCTTTGAGTCCTAATACGAGCTGTTCTTTCAATACGCCATCAGCATCAGGAACTCTAGATGGCTCTCGGCTCTGGATGATACTCCGCTTCTTCTGTAAGTCATACGCATAAGAACGGATGGTTTCTCCAGGCATTTTTTTGCGGTCATAAAACTCTTTCAGCCTGCTGCCAATGGGAAGTTTGTCCCCATAAGTCTCGTCCAAAGCATCGAAAATCTCATCCACGGACCTCTCCTTGCCATTGAGCATGAATTTCACTGTCATCTTTGCCTCATCTTTCAAATACTGCTTAACAAACTCAATTCTGTCTTCTTCAGGAATTTTCATCACCTTGAAGGCGGACTTCATTGAACTTATCCATTCTTCTATACTCAATTCACCAGGCTTGGAACAACATCCACTGAACTCTGGAAGTTTACGATCTCTTGGGATGTACACAGTAGATGGTGCTCTTTGTGCAGCTGCTTGCTGTTCAATAACGGTTTTAGCAAGGGAAAGCGCCTCTCTCTGTTTGGCTCTGGCTTGCTCTAACATTCCGGACTGCTCACCGAAACGTCTTTGCATCTCTTCGAACTGTCTCTTTAGTTCCTCCAGTTCAGCCATAGCGTCGACTCAAGGACTACAAACTTACACTAAATCAGGAATTGATCCTGTTCATGACGCCAATATGTGGCAGAGGGGAATATGCCACCGCCTTGTGGGGCAGATATTAAACTCTTAACTATGGAAGACTGAGTGAGAAACAGGATCCTAGTCCCCCCACCCAATGCTTTAGGTCTCAGTATAACAGGTGGTTATATGTTGGTGCCTATCGTATTGCTATGTGGAGCTACAGATAAGGTGAGGTGGGCTCCAGGACTTATTTTATTCAAGGTGGTAGCCTGAAGTGCGTGAGTGTGCAGGAAACTCCCACCCTCCACAGATCTAACAGAATAGGTGAGACGGCCCCACTCCTAAGTATAAGGGATTCAAGATAACTTACACAGTTTCAGTTTAACTAAACAGAACTATTTATTTAGATGAAAAGTATTAGTCTTAAGAGACTATTTAAATGAGTTTTGGCTTCTTTTCCTTTGTTAGAATGTCTACGAGTATCTTTGTGGGAAATTCAAAAGTCACAGTTCCACACATGAAAGTTTCTTTAAAGCACAGTTCACTCTTTATACTCGTCGAAAAGAAAATGTGACTTGCTTACCAGTGTTCAATGAAAAATGAATAAAGTAATGTACATCACCACCCTTAGGTCGAGAACGGAGCGCTGAAAGGTGTCCGGATAGGCAGGGTAATGTTCTTTTACTCTCTGATCCCTAACAATTGCCCCCACTAACCTGAAGATCACAGCTAGATCCGACGAGGCCACAATCCTGTCCAACGGAGATCAGCCCGAGAAGACGAAGAATACACGATGCCATCCAATGAATCAGCCAACTGTCCATGCAAAAATAAGCAACGGCATCCACCACGTTTTGAGTTCCTTTGAACTAACAAAAACAAAAATCTGGATGTGGATCACACACCAAAAAAACACGGGAGTATTCAAATTTAGCTCTGAATAACTCGAACAAATTTAACAGGCCTGTTGCCCAGCTTCACGACGAAAAACTGCTACTAATTACAGGCTTGTTAAGACAGAGACTTAGGAGCAACGTTGTGTGGCACTAAATGTAACTTTTTATGGTGATAAAAAGTTTGGAAATCGGCACATTCTTCATCAGTTCACCACTGCTCTTCTCTGATTTTTTTCAAAATAATGGCGGCGCCCATGTTAAATTTCAAAATAAAAGTTCTCTCATGATAGAATTTGTAGATACCCTACAAATGGAACAGAGTTTTCTCATAGTGAATAGTCCAAAAAATTAAAATATATATATATATTTAATATTTATGTTTTGCTTAAGATTATCAAAACTATTTCTTTCTTTTTGTTCCTCTACACTTTTTAGTAATTATAACCTGGATTTTTTCACACCTTGAACAGACTGGGCTTTCTAATGGAGCATAACTATAATTTTTCAGTGTTTGTGCACTGGGCAGTGAGAGGTCAGAGAGTTAAATGCTTTTTTTGGGGATCTGTCCCTGGTGAGCACTTGTGCACCGTGGAGCCCCTATAGCAGAATTCAGTCGCACATGCGCGTATGTGCATGTGGCAGGACAATGTGATGAATGAGCTTCGCTCCACACCATTAATGAGAGAAGCCGTGTAATAGTGTGTCTCTCTCTATTGCTTACACGCACAAACATGAAGAAGGAATGATGTGGGGGAGGGGAAGGGGTTGATGGAGAGAATGAGAGAGAGAGACATACATCGAGGGGGAGATGAAGAGGGTGATTTTGTTGGAGAGGTGCAGAAGGGCCCATTTTCCATCTATTCAGATGCTTTGTTCTATATGTATGTGATCATGTCATCATCAGTTATGGAATTTCTCAGTCTTTCTTTCCTTTTTCTGTCTTGCTTTGTAACCATATTTGCTTGCCTGCAGAGGCAAGTTTGTGTTCTGCATCTGTGGCAGTTGCAAGATTGTTTTTCATTCATTTAAAGCAGAAGCACATCAGCAAGTAACTGCATTTGTGATTGTAACTGAGTAATGAGTGATTCCAGGACTTTTGTCTATTATTCAGTGATACATGAGTAGCAGATGTTTAAGGTGTCCATAGTAGTGGAGAACAGGTGTAAACAAGTGTATTTATGATAGTAATTGTGTACTATGCACAAGCATAGTAAAAACTGAAGTCCCAGTGAGGAAAATGGCCTTTATGAAACACAAATATGTGCATATACTGAAAAATATAATGCAATAAATTAAATAATACATGTTTATATAGGGAAAGCTAGTTATATTTTTTAGTATACTGCCTTAACCATGTATGTTGATACATATAAAAATACACATAGCCATATTTATACAAAAAACTTATTTTAATAAGTTTAACTTAATTTATACATTTTTACATGTAATGTCTTACACTTAGGCCTAATTATTTCATTCACTGTTTTTGCGTAAGGGTGCAAAGAGATTTGTGTGAGTGTTATATTTGCGGGTTATGAAACTTATAGCTCTTTAATTTATTTTTAAAGCTGTAAACAAATATCTTTTACATTTTTAGCATTTGACACTTCTTTGAGTGTGTTTATGAGCTATATCGGTTGTCTGTTAAAGGTTGATACATGCTTGAGGCTCCATATAGAGCTTCAGTTCCCTGCTGAGTACACTGTGTGTCAGAGGACAGATCACACACTCCCGCACAACCATAGCTCCTCACCTACAGCCGTATTTCCACAAGAGACAAATGTAAAATACTGTAAGAATCAGTACAGTGTGGGGCAGAGGACAGATCACTCACTCAAACAACTACAGCTGTTTTTCCACAGCAGTCAAGTGTAAAATTTATCAGTTTTGTGATTTTTTTTTTTTGCATCTTCTAAATGACTAAATGTAAATGTAAAATAAGAAGGGAAATGAGAATAGCATGGTGTTGATTTTGAATTATTGAATCATACACCTCCTCAGTGTCACAGAATCACAGTTACTGTAATAGCAGGCAATAAACATGCATGTACAGTACATCTGTGTCAATGAGTGTGAAGTGCGTGGAAGATTGATTGTGAATGTCTGTGTTTGTTTACATGATTTGTAAGACTTTCATTGTTAAAGAAGTTTTTTTTTAACTTTCAGTTCATCAAATAATCCACGTTCCACTAAATTAGATTCTACAAAAATATTAAGCAGCACAACTGTTTGTTCATCCCCAAATTATTAGAATGATTTCTGAGGGATCATGTGAACTGGAGTTCTGACAATTCAGCTTGCCATCACAGGATTAAATTATATTTCAGCACAAATTAAAATCCCAAACTTTAAATTGCAATATTGTCAATGTTTTTGATCAAATTAATGGTAGCCTTTTGAATGCTATTGTGATTTTATACTGTGCTTAAAAATTCTTAAAATACTGTACACACGAGACAAGACTTCAGTTATATCAGTTGTTCGGAAAAGTTGTTTAGTTACATAATGTCTTTCATTATTTCTTTCCTCTATACTTAATGTATTTCACTGTCACTTTCCGTGACTTTCACTTTCTTTTTTGACCTATTATTGAGGAAATGTCCACATTTGTTCACTGCTAACCTTTGAAATAAGTCTCTTATGCACACCAAGGCTGCATTTATTTGATCAGAAATATGTAATATTACAATTTAAAATTAATTTGGTTTTAATATATTTTAAAATTTATTTATTTATTTTTCCTGTTCAGCAATCATTACTTTGCTCATTAATGTCGCATGATACTAATATACTGATTTGTTGCTCAAGAAACGTTGCTTTTTATTATCAGTGTTAAAGAGAGTTGTGCCAATTATATTTTGCATAAACTGAACAGAAAGTTTAAAAGAAAAAAATCCCATAGATCCAAACCATTAGAATTTTAGTCTGTGTAAATTGGCCTAAATGTTTTTATAAGAACTATAGTCTTATTATGAACAGTTTATATTTTATCATTCAGGATTGTAGTGAAGCTCTGCTATTCAGGGATCTGTTGATCTAATAACAACAAAGTGTTTCTATATATTTCTCTCTCTCTGTCCGTTTTATTGTGTTAGTTTTTTCTGCACCGTAATTCTTTTTAGATCACATTTACTTCTGTCCTGTAAATGCCAGTCAAAGGTACTCTGTCTGATAATGGTCTATTACCCAGCAGCTCTCTATTGATCTTGTTCAGAGTGTTGTTGTATCTCTGGTACATTCTCAGGGTAGCAGCCAGACTGTCTGCCCTTATAAAACTCCTTTACTGTAAACTCAACAGAGATGTGTGTATTTGTGTGTATAGCTTTGAAAGGCTACAATATAATGTCTGTTTAAATTTTTATGGTGTGTTGGCACGTCCTCGTAGCTTTAAGTTGTGTGTGATATTACTTGGAATGACAATATTGTATAATAGGTTCTGGTTAGATTTGAAATTAAATAGTTTAATTGTTTTTATGAATTTAAATAATTATATTACATTATATTATGTTATATTATGTATAATCTGCATCACATCTTGCAGTAGTTTTGATCTGTCCCTTAATTCTTTTATATAAAGCAAAAGCATGTAAGTTCTGTAGATTCATATTTTACAGAAAGTGGATGACTGATGCAATATCTCGGTTCGTGTCTACAAACAGCATGCGTGTACATTTGAGATATTTTGAGGTGTGTATAATGTGTGTGTGTTTTGGGGGGTGTTTGAGGGCACAGGGGGGAGTAATACAGGCAGATGGCCTTTCCCTCCTCTCTCATCTGCTACAGTCTGAGTGCCAGATAAAATCTCACACACACATTTAAACGGAAGAGCATGTGACAGTCATTTCTTTGAGCATGTGCACAGATTTGATCCTGTATTGTGCATTTGAATATGTTACCAGCTAAGCTTTAAGGCATGAAACAGTCTATAAAATGCATCTTGAGGTTTTTAGGGATTTAGCGTTTGACTAAATCTTGGCACACAAACATACTCTAACTCTGCCAAAGCTTTTGTACTTGTTTTACCATATTTGTTGGTATAGTTTGGGCAGTAGTTCAGATATTTATTCACTCTGGCACTACCTTAATGACATATTTTTACAAATACAAATACAAAAAGTATTATTGTTCAAAATAATTTTTTAAATGATTTTGTTTGATTAACTAAAATACAGGTTAAAAATATATTAATATTGTTAATATTGTAGAGTTATACAAAGTTTTATTTTAGTTTTAGTTTAATTTTAGTTTAATTTTATTTTATATATTTTTCTTCTGTTTTAATTGTATTGAGCAGCTAATTTGCTTATTTGTTGCTTAAGAAACTTTTATTATTATTATTATCAATGTTCAAGATTGTTTTGAATATTTTTGTGGAAGCCATGATATATTTTTTAAAGATTTTTTTGATGAATAAAAAGTTACATAAATGGTTTTAATAAATTTGGTAATTTGCATTATCAATTTAATGTGTACTTGCTGGATGGAGAGCAGGTGTTTTTCTAAAAAAACAAAACAAACCCAAAACGATCTTTCTGATCCCTAAACTGCAAAAAGCTAAGATTATTTTTTTTTTAAAATGCTTAAAGGAAGCAGTGAGCAGGCACCTACAGCTAAATAATCCAGCACCTAATCATTTCTTATGTTTGTTCGTATATGCAATACTCCCCGTGGAACTGGCTCTTATTCAAAATCAATATTACAGTAAGCATTAAATCATGGCTATTGAATACTGTACAGTGTTTCTGGACTTTTTCTGACCCTTTAGTTTGTTGGTATTCTCTCTCAGCACACTTGTATTGAACAGGACAGTGATTAACTTCCACATGATGCAGAAATTTCACATGGCTCCCTTTCACTCTCTCATTCTCATGCTTCCTCCATCTCTTACTGTCTCACTAATTCACAAATGATTAAACACACCCTCATTAAATTTCGGCCATGGTCTTGCCATTATTTAGTTCCTTTATAACCTTAATCCAGATTTACAGCACTTATATGATACCTTAAGGTACTTGTAAGCCTGAAGAGCTCTTTTACCTCCAGACTGCTTGTGGTTTTACTGATCGCTTAGACTTTCTCTTTTATCTCACCTAATGACGGAGTTGAGATTATCCTTCTCACCTGACTTTAAATTCTCAGTGAAATTATAATACAGGAATCTAGCTAATTTCAGTCCCACAGCTGGATAAAGATTGTGCTAAAAATGACAAGATGTATGTATTTCTAAGGTGCCATCTGTATATAAACAAATTGTAATTAACTACAATAAAGTTACAAATGAAGTAGCATGATAGACATAATATTATGTTATTAATTATGTCTCAGTTGCATGTTCTCAGTCATGTTTTTGTTATGAATATTTACTGAGTTAGGAAAATCTATAGTCTATTGTAGACAGTCTCCTAAAGAAAATTACAACATGTATGATTTAAATATGTGCATGTGTACAATATCGCATCCAGCATCTGCAGACCGTCTGCACCTGTGTGCTGAGGCCACACACACATTTTAGAAAATTAGTTTTAACTTTTTTTCACACTGTGTGTGTCAGATGTGGTTTTATGGAGGATGGTGTGGGTCTGTAATGATAAATGCCTTGTAGAAGCATGATTCTGGGTCACACGCTGCTGTTCTGCCCCCAGAGACCCACAGACACACACACTCGCAAGTTCATGCATGCCGGCACACATTAACTGCTGCCCCTCAGAGAGAACATGAGAGAGTTTAAAGTGCTTCCAGCTGCCTAAACTCACATCAACTATTCACAACATCTTTGATCGACTCTTTAGTTGACTGTTGATTGGCTGATTGTAGACCTAGTAAATAATTGCGTTAATACTATTACCACTATTACTACTAGTTATTATTATTTAATTAATAATACAAATAACAACAGTTAATTTTAATGTTATTATTTAAAATATCCATTATTAATTTTATTATTAGTAGGAGTAGTAGTATTATTCAAAATATAAAATACATATTAATATTATGTATTGAATATTAATAGTAATGTTCTGATAAATTGACTACATGCAGGATATAATAATAATAATAATAATAATAATAATGTTTAATAATATTATTAAAATATATAATACATATTAATATTATATATTGAATATCAATATTAATAATAATTTATGATTTAGTAGTAATTGTAGGATTCTTATAAATTGACAGTGCAAGATATAATAATAATAATAATTATTATTATTATTATTATACATTTACAGATTTGTGCATAGGCAGGCTTAAAGTGTGATTTTCAACCTATTTTATTTTTGTAATATGAAATAATTGTGAGTGAAAAAAAATGTAGGGGTAAACTTGATTTTTATCAGCTTGATTTAAAATGTATAATTCATAATATGACCAGTACTGTACATCAGGAAAGTATAGAGCCAGTATTGATTTCATTTTGACTTCAGCATGTTGCCATTTCTTATGTATCAGAAAAGGACAGTGTATGGATGTTTTTGTTGATATGCTTCTATGGGGTTGACAGTAGTATTGAATCTCTCCACTAGGGCCCAGTGTGAGTCTGGATATCAGTCATATTCTGATGATGTCATGATTTCGGAGGTTTCTTTGCAGTCACAGTGTGTTTGTTGCACTGTTCACCTGATTTCCTCTGTGTCTGTCATAGACCTTATATGTTAGAAGTCTGTTGCCAACGGGCATTAAATTTCACCTTTTCAGCAAACACAGCGAGTGCACACAAACACAACATCATCACAAATAACAAACATACATGCGGACACAGTACTGACAGCCTGTCAAATCCAAACTAAGCAAAAATGCAAACTTAAATCTAGAATCTGTGTTGGTATTTCATCATGCAGGAGCGAAGCTCATTTGTCCTTCTAGAATGTAAAATTCTGCCCTATTTCTGAAAGCCTGGAAATCCTTCAGTGCCCATGGGTTTAAAGTAGGTGTAGCCCTTGTGAACACCTCTGTGTGTCTGACTGTATTTAAGAGAGAGAGAATGATGGCTCTCATACACTCTCCGTGATTGGCTGATGAGGTGGAGGTCATTTAGGGAAACCATCACCACTGTTACCGAACATCTTGAGCTCCTTCAGATCACATTCTCTCTCCCCTCCTCATCTGTTACCATAGCAACGCCACCATCCCAGAACAAGGAGACCTGTGATGCATCATGGGATGCCTCTCTGCATAATCAAAGTGAGTGTGTGAATGCCTGTATGTTCTAGTGCATCTCTATGTTTCTACATCTATGTTTTAGAGAGCTTATACCACAAAACAGGATCAATAGCATACATTAATAATTGTAGGAAAATAGTGTTGCAGATGTGATGTGTGTTAGGAGATGTATTATTATGATGTGTATTAAGTCTAAACAATATTTTAGGGGTTTAAAGAAGAAGCTCTTTGATAAATCACAAAGCTTTGCAAAAACATGTCTAGATCATTTTACGCACGTACACACACAAACTCCGTTAATGATACATGTTTTGGTTACTATTAAGATTTTAGTTCAGATTATTAATCTACTTTTAGTTTTCACTACTGTAATGCAAAACTTTTTTATTATATAAATGTTTTTTATGTTTTTTAAAGTCTACATCTGCATTTATTTGATTAATATACAGTAAAACCAATCAAAATTATGAAAATCAAAAAATGAAATATTATTAAAATGTGAATGTTATTTATTCCTGTGACAGCAAAACAAAATTTAAGAAACTTTGTCTCATTACTCTACTGTGACTTTTAATCACTGTAATGCTAAAGTTCTAAATAAAAGTATTAATTTATTTTAAAAAGTATGTATTTGAATTAAATAAATATTATTTAAATTATTCAATTATTAATATTATTATTTAAATTGCAAAGTATCCATACATTATGGTATTTTTTTGCTGTACATTTAATTTTAATTTTTTTTTTTTTATACTTTTCTTTGTACATTTTTAAAATTATCATTAAGAATGATTTTTTATGAGATTGACCTGTATTAGTAGTAAAAAGTTAGCATCTGTATATTTATATACTTTTAAATTTCTTAATGCAAACTTTAAAATGTACACTGTTACACTCACTGTTGAAAAGCAAGAGTTAAATCATTTTATAAATCATATGTTTTAAAATCAAATTATCGATGGCAGTTAGCTCTCCATATGTTTACACAGTATGTGTCTGTCTGACACACAGCTCTAGGCCACTCCCCCTTTCCATAAACACATGGACACAATACTGACGATACTCAACGGAAAAAAACAAACACCCAGCGGTACATTCAACAGAACAGTATATTCAGACAAACACCAAGATACACAGAGCAAGCACAGTATGTAAACAACACAGCCTGTGTCACTGTATAACGGGTGACACAATTCATCCCTTTGTCAGAGCTACAGCTGGGGTGTATTTTTACATGATGGTGCGGTGCCCCTAATACTGGAGGAAATGCCCCTAATCCTTTTCTGAGCTGCACCATGAACCCTGCATTCAACCTAATAAACAGACCCCCTGCAGTCTTAAACACACACACACTCTTTTTGTCCAAAAAGGGAGCAGATAAGCACAATACAAATGCACATGCACACAAGGGTTTGCAGGAGGAGGAGGAGTCTGCAGAACGGAGGGAAAGGGAGTCCTATTAGCAAATGCATTGGATTCAGCTGCTATATTTGGACCCCCTTAGCACCTCATATCACTATTCAAAAGACCCCCACCCTCAGTGTGTATGACAGAAAGAGAGAAAATCAGAGGGGACAGCAGCTCATAAAAACACGGCAGCGATGTAAATGATGCACATTTTGTCTGTGTTAAATGAAGATTGGAGCTGGTTTTCATTGAATATAAGGAGGAAGGGATAATAGTAGGAGGAAAGAAATATTGTTTTTGCAGAAGTTATGAACAGAGAAAGAAAACTGAAAAGCTGATATGGTTTGACACAGAAGGAGAGGTCAAGTTGTAAAAGAATAGACAGACAGAGAAGGTTGGGTTCAAAGTGATTTGTGTTTACTGTAGTACCAGAGATCATCGTATCCTTGTATCCGTACTCGCGCACGCGTCAGGTGGAAGCGTGTCTTTGAGCATCCTGCTGCCTGGGCATTTTTTCCACATGTCACATGACTGAATGGCACCTTGCTGGCCACAGAGCTAGAGAAGTAAGTGATCGTGTTTCTGTGGGACTGCAGGAAAAATGGCGGTGGAAGAGGCTGCTGACTATATTTCACCCGTAAGTATTTTACAAACATGACTGGGAATGGTTGGGAAGGATATGCTGTTTTAAATAGGCATTTTGGGAATGGTTAGGAAATGAAAGTTGTCGGTTGAGGATGCTTGGGATCATGAGATTCTGAAATGCTCTTGCTCTTTATCTGCTTCAACCTCAGTCTGATTTTGTCCTTCAAACCTTTTGTTAACATATTTCTTGAATACATGATATATTTGACACTGCTGGGTAATTTTAAACTCCTCTGCAGGCTAAATGGCGCAAAGTCTGATCTGTTGGTCTCGCTGGGCTCAGATTTCTATATTTTGTTTGCAGAGTCCTGCAGAGCTAAAGGTCCTCACAGATTTTAGGGAACAACTGTTTATTTGAAGTGCGGTTCTGTTGTTAAGGTTGAATCACATGAAAAATCAGATCTGTTTCATGTGTGGTGGTGTTATTACCACCATTTTGACATTCATACTGGTCAACTCTACCTTTGCTCTAGTGCTTTTTTACTGACCTTGGTGTGTGTTTGTGTGTGTTTGTGTGCTTGCATGGTAATAAAAGCACAGAGTGTCCTGGTGCTTAAAAGCTCTTTGCCATGTTCACTACTAGACCACTTTATCTAATTTACCTAATAATGCTTTCACGACTGTGTGAATCTACCTCTTGAATCTATTGTGACTATAGGGCTTTCATTTTATTGTGATGCTGAGGCTGGACAAACTTAGTCTTGGATTTGTGTTTATAGGGTGTTTAACTTAATAATGTTTTAACTTAACTGTAATAAATGTAAGAACTTCAAATTTAAAGAGAAAGTGATAGATTACGGCAACTATTTAACCCTTTAATCCTTTGAAGAGCGCTTGCCTTTTAAGAATTGCGGTGCTCTTGTAATGATAGTGTTTAGTGTGTTTAGTAGTATAAAGTAGTATAGATTTATAATAGTGGTTGTCTATCAGTTATCAGCCGTAATATGAAAATAATTATGGAATCCAGAATTTCAACAATGGTGCATCTGTACTTTTTGATGCCTATAGCATATGGTAAATAATTTGACTTATTTTAGTACAATGAATATATGAATCAGTTCCCAGTAGGTCTTAGGGAGGTTATGTTATAAAATTGGGTGAATTGAAAATCAAAACATATATTCTGAGAAGGAGGGATTTTAAAACTAAACAACCAAGCAGCTTCTCTTGTAGAGATAAAGAACCAGATAGTCTGAACTGACCAACTCTTCAAAAATCAACAACAAATGTTTTATTCTGACTGTAAATTGCAACATGTTATCTTTTACATTATTTTTCAAGGACTGTATCTGCATATAGTGGTGTTGATGTTCAGAGGACAGGAATGTGTGTGTGTGTGTGTGTGTGTGTGTGTAGTCGCCTTGTCTGCAGCCACACTGACGGGTAGCTTTGTTTTTTTGCCGATCATGCAGTATTTGAGCTCGCTGCTTATCTAGGACCTGAAGAGACACTGAGACAGAGAGGCAGAGAATAGAGTATTATTGGGTCAGCTGTTCTAATTCTTTTATGAACAGCAGCTGGACAGACATTAACATTTTGTTTTCAGATGTAGTGTTGCGTCATTTTGATCAACTATAACCTTTTCTCTTCCCTTTCCTCATGTCTTTCTTTCAGCCCAGTATCTCTGATGTTTTAATAACAGCTGTACCCTAGAGAATGTCTTATGTAACCCCACTGGGTGTGTGTTTGTGTCCGTAACTGTGTGTGCGTGTGTGTGAGGTAGCGCAGAGTGTTTTCACTCTACTGTGCGTACTGTACTGTACATGCATAGAGCATTCACAGAATTTCCCACACTGAAAGATTGATGCATACTATTTTAAAACAGAGAGGCCTTTCACATCTCCATGCTAGAGATGAATTATAGAGTGTGAGCATTTATAAAGATTCGGAGCTTGACACTTGACACACAGGTTGTTACTACACAGTTAAAAGATTTTCAAAAAATGAAGATGGAAAAAACTGTAGGAAAAAAAAATCCCATAGACAGATTAGGTGGTGGCTGTTTAACCTTGGAAAGTGCATAGCAAGATACAAACAATTGTTCTAAATACCTTAGCAATGTCCTGGCAGTGTAGCAAAACTAAATAGTTTTACTAAAGTGTTTAGTAAGTGCTCCACTGTGCACGTCTATAACAAATACCTCTAGAAACTGTCAAAAAAACAAATATAAACCTGTACATGTAAACAATAAAAGTTCACGTTTATGGAAAGTAACACAAGGAAATACAGAAGATAAAGAGGACGATAAACACTGGAAATCACCAAATTTAAGTGAAGACTGTTATGAACAGTGTTCAGGTATGGAGTTTTTTTGTGTTCTCTAAAACTGTATTGTAGTAGCTGTATTTGAGATAGCATTTGTTTAGCAGGTTTAGTGTTCATTTATACTGGTCTTCAAAAGTACAAATAGAGGTCAGTAAGTTTTTTGTTGTTGTTGTTGTTGTTAAATGAAATCAATACTTTTATTCAACAAGGGTGCATTACATTAATTAAAAATGACAGGAAAGACATTTATAATATAACCAATGAATTCTGTAAAAATATAGCATGGTTTTCATAAAAATGTTAAGCAGCACAACCGTTTTCATCAGTGATAATAGTAAGAAATGTTCCTTGAGCAATAAATCATTAGCATATTAGATTTTTGAATTATGTGACACTGAAGACTGGAGTACTGCTAAAAATTCAGCTTTGGAATAAATTATGTATATTTAAATAGAAAACTGTTATTTTTAATTGTATTAATATTTCACAATATGACTCTTTTTAGTGTATTTTTGTTATAAATATTAGTAAAAATATAAACTGGGATAAGAGCCTGAGCAGACTTTCCATCTAGAACTGTCATTATTCTTATCGTACAGACAATTCCATCTGAGTAATGAGGGGTTAAGAGTCTTGCTCAAGGACACTATGATAACAGGACAGGAGGTCGTTCTGATTTACTGGCAACCCATGCTTTCGGTCAACCTCAACCTCAACATTTATGTTCGAAATCCAGATCTTATCCATTAGGACACACACTTGCTTTATTTAATACAGATTTTCTTTGTGATTATATATATATATATTTGAGTGGGTGTGGATGTGGGTGGGTGTTATTTTTCCAGCTAGAATCCTCCAGGGAAGGAGTTATGGGTGACAAGCTGGAAAAACTCATTAACTCAGAGATAAGAAAGGAAAATCACAAAAAGACCGGCACACACATACAATATCCTTTCTCTCTCTGTCTTTTTATTGTGTGGGAGAGGGGCAGAATTTGTTTACTGTAAGCATTACCTTCTGAGCAAAGGCATATTTTGCGTGTGCTTTTAATCCATCATTTCATACAGCACAGACTGTAAGTGTCTGATGATACAAGCACACACTCACACACAAAAAATTGAGTTTTCCCTGCGGAGAGGGTTGAGTAAATGACTAGCTAATGAGCTTGGAGTTCATTATGAACTGTGAATCTCATACAAAAATATAGACGCATACACACACCATCACAAAAACCCCAAATTTGTCCTTTTCTGTGCAATGTGCTCTGGTCGCTAGATGAATATGCATGTTATTTATCTCTGTAATACACCAGCATAGCTTCTTCTTGTCAAACTCAGTTGTTACTTTTGGAAAGCGAGCTTTTCTTTTCAGATTTTCTTGCCAGCACACACACATTGATGGTAGATACGGGGATGAGTTTGTCCTGGGTTTAGTGAGAACTAAATATAGCCTCTCATTTAGAGGAATTCCCCATGTGAGCGTGTGTCTCTGAGATAGCCCTCTCCTATTCTTTATAAAATTGTGTGTGAGTGAGGTGAAGTGTATTGAAATTTTGCTGTGTGTCCTCTTATGTCAAGCGCAGTGTCCCCGAATCAAACTGAGGCTGACAAAAGAAGACACATTCACAAGGCACACACACACATACATACACTCGTCGTGTTTTCTCTCAAATCCTGCACTCTTTCTCATATACGCATGAGAAGAGAAAACTAAATCTGAGTGAGAGACTGAGAGATCATGAGGGAAAGTGGGCGGAAACCTATGTCAGAATAATAGCCGTTATTTAGTGTTCTGTTCCGTATCCGTTGATGAGAGAGGCAAGAGCTGTTTTTGGCTGGATCTTCAGCTGGAACGCTGGGATATCTGCTGAGAGATGGACTGCCAGTGTTTTAGGTGTTCTGTGCAACATTGATCCTCTGTCACACTGCGGTCGTAGTTTCCCTGTAGGACGTTGACTGGTAGACTAAAGCTGATGCTTCTTTGGATATTTGTGTGTGTGTTTGGAGACAAATGGCACTGAGTAAAGATGGAGTTGGTATGAATTTTTTGTTTTATTTCTTTGCCTTTCATTGATTTATTGAGCTGAAAGCTTGAAATATGTTTGTTTGGTTTGTTTATTCTTGATCTGGATTTGACCTCAGTTGCCCTGGATTTGACCTTTGACCTTGTCAATGGAATAATAATCTTCTGCATTTTCTCTCATTACTTGCAGTCGGACAGCAATGCCAGTTACCTGCGGGCAGCGAGGGCAGGAAACCTTGAGAAGGTCCTTGACTACCTGAAGACTGGTGTCGACATCAACATCTGTAATCAGGTATGAATCATTTCTGTACCATGTGACAGGATGTAGCAATATCATATCATTATGGAGAATGGAATTTTTTTTTTTTATTACTTTCAGATTATCTTAGTTAGTACTTGGTTAGTACTTTTATTCAGCAAGGATGCATTAAATTGATCAAAAGTGAAAGTAAAGAGATTTTACAAAAGATTTCTGTTTTAACATTATATTCACATAACTTTCCATTCAAATTATCCTAAAGATAACATTAAGCAGCACACAAGTGTTTTTAACTTTAATAATAATTAAAAGAATGTTCCTTGAACATCAAATCAGCATATTAAATGATTTCTAAAGGCTGGAAACTGGAATTATTGTAATAATATTATAATATTACTGTTTTTGCTGCATGTTTGATTAAATAAGTGCAGCTTTGGTGAGCCTATAAAAGAAAAGTAAAATGCTTGTGGTTTTATTAAAATAGAAAAAAAAACTTGAGTAGTTTCAATTTAATTAAATTTATGTTGTTGTTTTTTATTTCATTTTAATATTAATTTAAAGGAATTGTTTAATATTAATTTTTCACATATTTTTCATAAATGTCTTATTTGGTGTAAAAAAAAAAAAAAGCAAAACAAAAATAAACAATGTTTGATCAAATTCTTTTATGCAGTGATTTGTGACAATGCCTACATGTGATATGTGTGTACATATTTCCAGTATGTATCAGTATGTAGCAGTATACCTGAAAGACAACCACATCCTTACTATTCAGAACTTAACAGAACTTGCATTTTAATGTTTCAGAATGGCTTGAATGCATTGCACCTGGCATCCAAAGAGGGGCATGTGGACGTGGTGGCCGAGCTGCTCAAACTGGGCGCCAATGTAGATGCAGCAACTAAGGTCAGTTTGACACACACATGCACACGGAGCCTCCAGCTCGAGGAGATGTTTGTATCTGTGTCTGATATCACATGGTGTTCTCTGCTCCTGTGAGCATGTTCACACTGGGTATAAAAAGCCTCTAGTGCTGCATTCACTCTGCAGGAATGAAGTGTGTGTGTGGAGGTAAATTACAGGCCAGCGGAAACAACACCTCTCTGGCAGAGGGGACGGAATGGTGGCTGGTGGGACGCCAGGGGAACAAAAGCGCCCATTAGATGGGGGTGATACAAACAGGTGGTGGAGAGATTAATCAAGAGATGCCACTCATTCTCTCTCTCTCTCTCTGTTGTTTCTTCTTCTACTTTAATCCAGAAAGGAAACACGGCGCTGCACATCGCTTCACTGGCAGGACAGGCGGAAGTGGTGAGAGAGCTAGTGACCAATGGGGCCAACGTCAATGCACAGAGCCAGGTACACATTTCAGACTACACAAACTTTTATATACCCACTAACACACACATCATTGAGTTGGATCATCCAGCTTTTTTGCCATGCAGCTCATGTACGCCCTTAATCTGTTTCTATTTTAGATGAGCAGCCAATGACCACCCAAATACACACACACATACACACTGCTTTAAACCTGAGCTTGGCAAGTTATAAAGGCCACCTACATTACTGGAGTGCCAGTAATAAAAGTATTTCCTGCACTGAGCTCAACACAGTACATACAGATGTAAACACTGGTTATAAGAGTTATAATTGGGTTTTTCATTAGCAGTCATATGCTTATGTGATCATATTTGAAACAATCACTGAGCTAATTTCATTTGAATGAGACATTTACACATAAAATGAAAGGAACCAGATTTTTAGGTCAAAGATAAAGTGCTAAGAAATAAACATGATGATGAAGGCAGGCTGTGTCTGCTTGATGCTCCATCATCACAAAGTATTGCTCTCTTCTACCTGCACTGTCAGCATCTCTGTGTTACTATGGGAACCGGGTCACCGAGGTTACATATGGGGGGTGTAATAGAGGTCTGTCCTCTGGGGAAATCTCAGATGATTTCAGAAATATTAAGAATGACAGGTTTGCCATGGCAACCTAGCTGTCTGGTTACCACAGTAAGCGTTTGTGCTTAATGCTTATGAAGTAATTCAAATAAAACTTTTCACTTCTGATTGATTTTTCTTTGCTGAGAGGAGGGGTGGGATGCTCAGCAGAATGTAGCTAGTCTAGTCTAGTTAGTAGAACAAATAAGACACTTTCAAATCAAGTCTGTAGTGTCTGTTTGATAGTTTACAGTTTATATGTATTATATAGCATCTTGAACTTTATAACATTCTTCAGTATTAGAAAGGATAACACGGGGGATGAAAAGGATAACAGCTGATTAGCTGAGATATCCAGCTATTGTTTTAAATGTATTAAATGCATGTTATAGAATATATTTTGTAGGTCCCAGTGTCCAATTTTTCTATCTGTGCAGTAGTAAAATAAAAGAAATTATTCAAATGTATAATGCATTAATGTAACATTAATGTACTGTTTGTTTCAGAATGGCTTTACCCCACTGTATATGGCTGCACAGGAAAACCATCTAGATGTAGTGCGCTTCCTCCTGGAGAACAACTCCAGCCAGAGCATTGCCACAGAGGTTTGTGTGTGTGTGTGTCTGTCTGTGTGAGTCTTTTATTGATTATTGAGGTAAGCCAGTGTGACCTTGAGCAGTTCACAGATAAGTGCTGCCTATTCCTCACATCCTTTTTAAGTCTCTTATGCTTAGGCTGTATTTAATTAAACAAAAATGTAGTAAAAACGCTAATGTGAATTTTAAAATCAAATTTATTCCTGTGATGACAAAGCTGAATTTCAGTAGCCATTACTTCAGTCTTCAGTGTTGCATGAACAGAAATAAATCTAATATGATGATTTGGTGCTCATTTCTTATTATTATCAATGTGTAAAACAGTTGCTCTGCTTAATATATTTGTGAAGCCATGATACTTTATTCAGGATTTTTTTTTTAATAAAGTATGTGTCTTTACTGTCAGTTTTGATCAAATGATTTAATGCTTAGCTGCTAAACACGTACCGTATTCTTTCAAAAAAGTCTTTAGTTTACAGTAGTGTTTAGGAATGGAATTGTATGTTGTAAAACAAAGCATAGTAATAAATGTAATGGTATACAAATGAGGTATATGAAATAATAATTAAGCCTGTTTGTCTTCCTCTCTTTAGGATGGCTTTACGCCGTTAGCCGTAGCCCTGCAGCAGGGTCATGATCAGGTGGTTTCTCTGTTGTTAGAGAATGACACGAAAGGTAAAGTCCGTCTGCCTGCACTCCACATTGCAGCCCGCAAGGACGACACCAAATCTGCAGCTCTGCTTCTTCAAAATGACCACAACGCGGATGTCGAGTCCAAGGTCTGTCTGAAAGTTTGCAAACATGTTCATCCACTGCTCGCAATTTTTTCTCTCTGTCACTTATTACCGAAACAGCATTGTGCTCGTCAAATATATGTATCTTTTGACATATTTTATAACGTAATCAAGAGCAGTTTATCATACGCTCTATCTATATGTTTTGTTTTTAAATGTGATTTGTGTTATTTTTATCCTCTAACTCACTCACCCACACTTAGTCCTGTCTTTAGATATGTCTTTTGTTTCTTTGTTTTGGTTTAGCTGTCAGTGTTCACTAATTGCCCATTCTCTCCTTTCCTCACATCTCAACATAGATGATGGTGAATAGAACGACAGAGGTATACCCACGATAAACATTAAGCTGTTGACCCCCACCTCCACCCCTGCTTTGCCTAGAACACCCTCTAGTGTTGCTCCCACCCTCGTTGTACCATCTCTATTTTTGTATCATTTCCTGTTTTCTCTTCTCTTATTCGTTATGTGCCCTCCCTCTCTGGGGATGGAGGAATGAGACCATGCTTTGGGTGGAGGGCTGAAGCATGCTTTAATTTCTGCAGCTACAGGCCGGGGTTCCACATCTAAACATACAGCTTTCTGATTGGTGAAAAGAGTTTTGTGTCAGTGGTGGTGTGGTGGTTGCTAGTAATGATGGTAATATTGGTAAACAGAAACTGTTGGTTCAAGTGTTCCAGTTTTTAGAGCCCGTTGATAGTGATATCACAAAAGGTTACCTCAACATGTGATGTAAAATAGCACTAGATCTAGGCTACTTTTGCTGGACAATATGTAGATCAAACATGATTGTTATAGTTCACATTTAAGGGACAACATAATATCAAAACAGGTGTTTTGTGGCTTTTAGTAATTTCACAAAAATAATTTAATTTAATTTAATTCAGATTTAATTAAATTTTTCTCCTACTGAAAACAGGCAAAAAAATATTGATCTTGTCCTTTAAAATATTTATTTCTGTTCTATTAAATGCTCCCTTTCAGTTATAATTGTCACCACCTTTATTTGCCAATCATCAATTGTAGAAATAGTTATAATTTTATATTTTGAGTCCATTTGTCAAAGCATTCAATGGAGTTTTAAAGACCTATAACTATGGTTGCAGAGAGAGCTCAATGCGCTGCAACTTAAAGTGCCCCTATTATGCCATTTTAAAGGTGGCTAATAGTGTTTTATGAGTCTCCTAAAACAGGTTTACATGTATGCAAGGTCAAAAAACACTTCAGTTTTCTCCAAAAATAGATTTAATTTTACCCCATTTCTAAATGATTCGTAAACGACTCGTGAGGTTGTGTTGTGAGGTTGGAAGCACTTGTGTTGTCTATTTGATTAAAATGTTTTCTTAATGTACTGGTGTTTTCTCTATTTCCATGTGTTTTCTTAAGTTGCAGCGCATTGAGCTCTCTCGGCCACCGTGTATAACAGTTCAAAATATAGTACATATTTTATAAAATATATTATAAAATATTTCCAAACTTTTTGTTTTTGCAGTAAACCTATTTTTTATTTATCTATTCTAAAAAATATCTGGCTTGATTTTCTTGTGCCAAACAAGAATCATTGCAGTACAACACTTTGTGAAAATGTGCTTTGTGAAAGTCCTTCTGGCCTTTTGGTGATGAAGAAAAGAAGAGAAGAGAATTCATTAGAATTAGAGTATTGCATAATGCAAAGGTCACTTTACTGGCACATCCTGCTACTGTAAAAGTGGGAAAATGGTGCATTTTAAGTTTGACCTTTTAAACAGCTTTTATTACTAACTGGAAGTAGCATGTTGTTCTTTTGAGCATTAGATGTTGTAAAACATCTATTCATTTGGTTTGGCTGTGAAAGAGGAACCCGGCTGGCCAGCTGCAGAGATGAGATGGTCTGGTAGTTTAGTCCGTCCTTTCTGAGACTTGTGCATGGGCCTTTATACAAATACCTCCCTTGGTTTCAGATAAACAGCTGGAAATCTTGCCGTTTAGAATTATTGCAATGTTGAAAAAGAGTCTGCACATGTGCATGGTCAGGTTTGCCCCACGGCAAGCAACATCAGTTTGGCCGTGTAGATTTAAAGTTCACAGGTTTGCATGATAATGAGCATTGCTAAATTGCAAACTAACAAATACACGTAAAGAGCAAAGTGCCATGAATTTAAAGCGTTTAAAGGGTGTTCTGAGTGAAAAAAAAATGTGAATGCACTGATCATGATGACTGTATGGTGATAATTTATGAGAATGTTTATTCCGTTTTCCTCATAGGTGATAGTATGTGTTGTCTCTTGTCTAGAGTTAGTTCTGTAAATATCTGGAAACTGGAAATGTTGAAACCCCCACTGTTTTTTCATTCACGCCTGTGGCTAATGATTACAATAATTCCCCTCAAAATGGGTGGAGCCCCGTTCCCTTGGAGATGAGAGAGCAAACAGAGGTGGGGAAGGGCTATGCTGAGCACCACCTGCTTTGTGTCGGATTATTGGCTAATTGAGATGGAAATCTCCATGACTGGAAGGCCTTTGCTGCAATGCAGCCTACAGGACACCTCCATCTCGCTTTGATAGCTGCGTTTCATATTCAAAATGTTCTTATATTATATAAAGAGTTTTTTCGACGTAACAGTCTCAGATCCATTGTCATTTGCTTTGAGTTTTTATTGATGGAATGTAAAGAATACAAATTAAATTATTTGTGATTAGACCATAGAATTTTATTTGACCATAAATGAGAGCTAACATGTAAGAGAACACAGATAATCCCAAGTCTAAGGAAACATGGGTAGCTAAATGGACTCATAAATAATTGTTTTAATAATTCTGTTCTTTGTCTTTCTTTTCATCAGAGTGGTTTCACTCCTCTCCACATTGCTGCCCACTATGGAAACATCAACGTAGCAACACTACTGTTAAATAGAGGAGCAGCAGTGGACTTCATGGCAAGGGTGAGATCACAGCACCATCTACTGCTTCAGTGGACCAATTTGAACAGATTTCCCGAAAATCTATTTTAATCTTATCTTTGACTTTGCTAATTCTTACAACCACACTGCCACATTTCACATTTTGGAATAATTCATTCAAGTGAACTAATTCCCTTTCAAAATGCACCAAGATTTGGTTTCATGACTGTTGTTATGCAGTTCCTCTGATTGTCAAATGTGGGCAGTATTGCATCAATGTTGTACAGTATTGTCACTAGACTCGAGCCTAAAATGCTCCATAAGTGTTTTGATCAATGAGCTAAATGATCTGCCTAAGGCTCTTTGTGAGCACACATGCTCACATGTATGTGTGTGTTTGTGTACATCTGCCAAATGTCCTCTCGGCTGAACTCTCTAAACTGTCATATGGCTGGCTCTGTATGAATCTGCTTCAGCCTGAGGGTCACATGCACATGGTCGCAATGCATCTCATATGCCATTCAGAATATGTTGTATTCCTTCCCAGAAATATATATTACTGTTATTTCATACATTATGCTATTTTGATTTCATATCTG
>JAUMHE010000069.1:7274935-7289856 GCA_032359235.1 Enteromius mattozi | reverse complement strand
TGTGTGTACTGTATATATTTATTATACACACAAACATAACAAAAACACATATTTATTTATAATATAAATTATATATAGACTTGCAAATACATGCAAATATTTTCAAAATATATTATGTATGTATATTTATATATACATAATATACACAGAACACACACATACATTATGGAAACAAAAAGTTTTCTTTTGTGTGTTATTTTATATATATATATATATATATATATATATATATATATATTACAATTTTTTGTATTTATTTATAATATATATATAAAAAATATATATACTTAACTTTATGTTAAACCAAACAGTTGCTGGTAGCCATTGACTTTCTTTTCTTCTGTTTTTTTTTTTTCTTTTTTCTATTTTCAGGTGAAAAATGAAATTGTTTCATTGTTTGAGTGAACTGTTCCTTTAAGTGGGTCAAAAAAGGCTCTTAAGATCACCTGGATTTAATATAAATGTAAAATGTAAAACATTTTCAATTTTAAATCATTATATTTTCATGTTCACACTTAAGTGTATTGCATTCTAAGTATATTCTCTTAAAATACATTATTTCCATAATGAGTACTCAAAGTATGCTGAAGTCCACTTTTTTCACAAGGGTGAGCATAAATACACCAAGCACATTGATTTTCCACCGTCTTCTGTACCGCGCAAATGGAAAACAGCAAGGTGCAACTTTTTAAATGAGATTTTCTACGCAATAATAATGAATAAACGAAAGCAATCTCACAGTCTGAAAGAGGTGATTTTTACAATAACGTCTGTATTAGGACTAATGCCTGTATTTGCCGGAAGTGGAGTATAATTAATCAGGTGGTAAATAAGAAGCATCCACTCCAGCGAAAAAATTAAACACCAATCAAAGTCCATTTCTATCATCATAATTCCTGATCGTCAGCAACAGCTTTCTGCACGTAGAATTTAGCCTGGTAACAAATCTCAGATTTTATTGACTGTCTCAATTTGTTGCCTTTCATATTTCATATTTACGGCTCGCCCCGACACAATCCTGTTTTTTAAATAGGTAACCGTGCCATTTCTGATACGTAGCATAATTTATTAGACGTGGAGGTATGAGAGTGCTGGTCTGTGACGCGGTCTAATTGATGGCAGGCGAGTCTGAGGCTGTGCGACTCCTTGCAGAAAATCATCTCCCTCCTCCTCCTCCTGCCTCACTGTATCTATCTGCATTAAAGCACACAAACCTGGGCCGCGCCGCTCCCCCTCGCATAAGGTGAACCATTAATCCAGGTTTAATTTTCTGAAACAAAAAAATCAAGGATGTAATTAGCTTCCTATAAAAGTGGCGGTCAGATTGGCTCAGTATTTTTAGAGCGGAGAGCCGCGCTATAGACATGCTTTATGTTGGCCGAGAGGGCTGTAAGTTATGGCGTGTCAGGATTCTATGCATTCTAATTGAATGGAGACTGCTTAATGGCTGTGGAAATTCAGCTGCCTGATGCTCTGCTCCCCAGAGAGCCGTTTCACCGCTAACACTCCACGCCACCATTAAACCTCAAAATGGGCCGATTTCACAGAAAAACAATAATAAAAACAGGATTGTGCTATTCGGGCAACAGCAAATTCAACGCTGAGTTAACACAGATGAGAAAAGCCAGAGAAACGTCCAGAGAAACATGGCGGCTGTCTGGCTACAGATGGTAATGCTAGCACTTAGCTTAGCTTAGCAGCCTCAGTGACGCAGGAAAACAATCAGCAGCACAATGAGGCCAGCGCCTGATTCACAAGCCACGATTCACACAATTCTCAACACAATAAATGTTATGAACAAAGAAATAGCTTGTATAAAATACTTCATATACACATACAACTAACTATTTCATATATTGACCTACGGTATATTGAATTTCTTACATTGACTTCTTGCCAGAAATATGTTTTTGTATGTATAACGCACTTTTTGTATATATGTCATGAATGTATTGTTCAAATGTTTAAAATACAAATTAAACATTTAGGCATAGGCCTATCTATCTATGTACTGTATCTATGTGTCTCACTATCTCTCTCTCTCTCTCTCTCTCTCTCTCTCTCTCTCTCTCTATCTGTTAAGTTTTTGGGACTAATATGAAAAATCTAAAATTTAGACTTAGTCAAATCATCATTTCAAAAAACACACGGAAGTCAGTGTCAAAACATACAGATTTTTAATGATACGAAGAGACGAATCTGTTTTAAATAAATTTACTGAATGTCAGTGTTTGTTCTTAAAGCATAACTTATTATTTCTATTGCATTATGCTGTCCAGCTTCCTGATTATGCTAGTTTATATTTGATTCTACGGTTTCTTGACTTAAACCCTTCCACTGCTTCAGTGACTCCACTCTGCTGAGATGGTTTTACCATAACCTAATTTTCAGTTTAAATGCCACGCCAGCACTGCTGTCCTTTTAAAAGGATATACTTTTCGTCAAGCATAAATACATTCTCATTCTCAAATGGAATTTATTCCTTAAATTGCATTCACCCTTATTAAACTTGTACACGTGTCTGTGTATTTTTGCATGTGCACCAGAGTGAGTCAGTGTGTGTGTGGAGGCACCACACTGAGAATGAAGCAGATGGCAGCATACAGCTCTCATGTGACTACAAAACTGTTTTCCATTGATACCACTAAGGGGGGAATCGAGGGGTTTCTTCTCTCGTTCACTGTAAATCTCTTCCGTACAGCCAGCGGTTTCACTCTGCTTGGTTTTATTTCAGACGGACAGCCGTAGTGAAAAGAGAGAGCATTTATGACACAGTTTTCCCCGCCATCCTCTGTCAGCGGCTGTGATGAGCAAAGCTAACATGCTCTAATTCCTGTAGATAGAATGACATTTTTTCAATTTGGACTCAGAAACCGGCTCCATGATGAACGGCTGAGCGCCTCATTTCCTTAAAGCATTTCTTCTTTAACCTCTCCTGACAGTTTAGATATTGCCTACCTGGTAATTTGCTCGACAATAATTGTTCGGGAGAGATTTCCCCTCTACCTTTAACTGGCATCCTCACCTCCCTCTGTAGGTGACAAAATGCAATTACAGAAGCGCGGACCCCCGGCGTGACCGGCCAAGAAGAGTCCCGCTGCCATTGATGGAAAGCCGGCATCTCGCCGACACGATTCCCAACAAATAAAACTTTAATTAAAAGACCTGATGGCATTTTATTGATTAGCGGTGATTAAAGCGTACGGCTGGAGTTTTTTGGTAGATGGAGGTTTCGTCCCCCCTCGGATTCGCCTAATTGTCAGCGGTCTGTTTATTGATAAGACTCGTGGATGAATACAGATGCGAGCGCATGCTGATGGAGAGATCATTTTGCGCGCAGCACCGGGCTAGAGCGGGACCAGCTGTTGCCGCTCGCCCCCGCTGGGACCGCACGTTTCACAGCCACCCCGGGCGCGCACACCGCAGCGCGCACCACGCTTAATGCGCACGCTAACATTTCCACAACCTCCCTCAACAACAGTACGAGTTTTACAACCCGTGGTGGAGCGCACGGGCTCTTAGTCTCACACTTAAAACGTTAATCATCAGTCTAATTGCCGCAACTCTACTAATTTGGGTTGTAATCCTTCAGCGATTATATGTTATGCTCAATATCAGGTTTGTTCATTAATTAACAGGATTATTAACCTTTGCGTAGTGCCCGTTTGGGATTTGGCCCTGCAATGTTGCTGCAGGAGTGCTGAAAACCCAGCGAAAATGAGAAGAAAACAAGTAATTTACTCATAATCAGTGGCGCGGCGGTGGTGAGCCGCTACATGGCCTCTCTGCAGGCTGATGATCCTGTGGAACGCTACAAATAACTGACATAGACTGGCCCGAGCTAAATTAGAATTCATAGTGGGCTGACATCTCGTTACGACGGCCTCTGCAGGCAATCGCGAGACGGGGGGAGGGCAAAATGATGCCTGTACAAGGCTACCAAACATGAGGGAGAGGGAGAGGGAAGGAGAGAGAGGTGGTATGTCAATGACAAAGCAGTAATTAGAACACGGCCCAATCAAATCTTTGAAACGAGGACATGTGACCTCTGACCCCGGGCAGCATCAGGTCAAAGGCTGCTGAAGGTAAAGGCCTGATGAGTAATCGCACAGGATGTTTGGGAGTGTTACCGGGAGGGTGTATTGATTATACTGCGTGGCGCTGTAATATTTTTACGTTTGGAGGAGAGGAGGCTGTGGTTACTTGCCTGTTCGCACTCGTCCTCTCATCTTTCTGTTATGATTTAATGCAACAGGATGCAAAATGCAAATGATAAAGTGCTACTAACCATATAATCATTTTATTGCATCCATAAGTTATTTTCTGGGAATGTGCGAGGTTTGCAGCTATAGGTAAGCAACTAGAAGAATAAATGGCAGTAAATGGTAACACTCTTTGCACTGCAAACTAGTGAGTTTATAATTACAACAATACATTAAAATAATATGATAAGAAATACCAGTTTGCAATATAAAGCAGCATAACAAGCTGTTTTGTACGGCTAAAAATAACCAGCATTTAACATTGCACATTTAAGTTACAAATGTAGGCACCCACTCTTAAGTTAAAAATAAGGTCCTACTAAGGTAGCTACTTTTAAAATCAAGGCAAAACACTTCCCATTACCAATGTTGTTTATGCCAAGGATAGCGCGTCCAATAAAAATCTATGGTGCATTAGTGCAATTTCTGTCACTTAAGCAGTCAAAACAGACAGTTATATGAACAAAACTGATTAAATACATGATTTGCAATGAGGATAAATATGGTTTATACTGAATCACTGAATTATTGGCAGCCTAAAATCCAACATACCTTTTTAGAAACGGTCCTGTTCCTATTTATCTTACAGACCATTTAGCCTAAATAATATTACATATCATATGGGTATTTTATTGTATGTTTTTAAGAACAGTTTTTGTTTGTATAATGCTCAACTTTAAAAATCAGAACAGTTTTTAAAACTCTACACTTAAAAATAAATAAATAAAAGTTCCAAAAGGGAGTTTTTGCAGTAAGAACCATTTTGGATTCTTCAACTAAATTTTTCAGTTCCTTAAAAGAACAATATTCTTTCTTGCTGTGTAGAATATTATTTATAATTTAAACAACCTTTTTGTGTACAAAAGGTACAAAGAATTTTTTTTGTATAATGAAAAGGCCTTATGGATGTTAAAGGTTCTTTGTTAAAATCATCAATGCCAGTAATATTAGGTGCATATTTAAAGGTCCCGTTGTTCTTTTACTGATAGATCTCAGTGCTGCTTTTGACATGGTCAATCATGACATTCTCATTTATCAGGGACCAGGTTGGTATCCAGGGTCTAGCCTTGGATTGGTTTTCCTCATATCTTACAATTTCAGTCAGTTTGAGAAACTGTTCTGCCTCTGTTGTGCTACTAACATGTGGGGTTCCACAGGGCTCCATTCTGGAACCTGTTTTGTTCCCTGCTTATTTCCTTCCATGATTTCAAATGATGTTTGGGTTATAAGTTGTATGTATTTGTGGTGTATTTTTGGCTACATATATATGTATACTTTTGTTACTTTATGTACAGCACTTAAAGTCCTTTAAAAATAAAAAAAATAGTTGAATTACACATGCCGACTTTGAAAATAGTTACAATGAATAACAGGTCACCACAAAATAAATCAGGATCAGAGGATCATACACTACCAGACTATGTAGTTATTCTGATCACATCAATATTATGCAGATATATGCACTTTGTTGGTTGGAAACACATGATAATATGTGTTCTTAATTTCTGAAGCCTTTGTATATCATCGTTCTGCAATACAGCATCCCAAAATCTGCATAATCTATGTGACTTTCATTGACTCCTCCAGCCGACTCCTACTGCTAATTGGGGCAAAATGTTGTTTATTATTTTATAATATGGTTTCTATAAGGCTTTCAGGGTGATTGCTAGTAGGTTACTAACTAGCCGAGGTTAAACATGTTCATCTCCAAATCTCTGTGATATTCTGATATCTTCACTACCCACAATCCAATCCGAAATCCCAACTTTCCAAATGTATTTATTTTACACACACAGATGGTCCAATCAGCTGTAACTTAGCAACATCAATTAATTGTGTGTGTATTGGTGGGTAGGGTGTGATGTGCTCTGGATAGATAGACAGATGTTATGATGGCGGCACTGCAGGGCTGCAGCAGTCTGTTTTCATTTCACAAAATAAAGATCCCTCAAAATCACTTTGACTCACTTCCAGCTTCAATTACAGGCTGTTAATTCCTCACCAAATGTAAAGTTGGAGCCTGGTCTCAGATCTGTGAGTCATCCTCTCACCGCAAAACCCAACACTACATTTACTTTTCACACTTTAAACAGTATCATAAAGTTTCATGCTGAATTACTTTACAGCACCAGACGCACAGATTCCATATTTAGTTACTAGTAGTTGTGGAAAAAATAGGCTACACTTTACTTTTAATAATAGTACTAATTATGGAAATATATTTAAAAAAAAATAACTTTGCGAGAATGTAAGTGTAAACTGAATGTAGTAATGGATTTTTTTAGAAACGTATATGTTATATGCAATAACAAGAAAATGTATTACATTTATATTAAGTGCAATTAGTTGAAGTTAAAGAGTTATGTTGACCTACTTAAGTCAGATTTAAGTACATCTTCATATGTAATTTACTAATTATTTTGTCTTTGAATTATGATTAATATGTTACTACTTACTTATCTTAGGTCTACTGCATTTAGGCATGTCTAAAATGATGCTCCTTAAAATAAATAGAAAATAAAACATTTAGTTAGACCTAAAGTTGACCAGTGATTATCTGACCATTTGTTCAATCATTTTTGAGTCAAGTTTTAGATTAAATTTTTGTTTGTGTCTTCTGTAGGACACTGAGGACACCTGCTGCAATTTTACAATACCCAAAGAGGAAGACAGCAGCAAAGTGAGGAAAAAGTGAAATCAGAAAGAATTACAAAGAAAGAGAAAGGGAGAGATAAGGTTAAAAATAGTTAGCGTCTGGCACAGTATGATTGAGCTTCCAGGGCTCTGAAAATTCACTCTAATTATTCAACGGTATCCCTCTGTCATCCTGGCCTCTGCATTCCTGCTCTGGCAAATCCGAGTCACTCCCACTATTATACATAATTCGGCTGCTTAATTGGCACGGATCGAGCAGAAAGTGGGCTGTGGAAAATCCTCTGAGACTTGCAGGGCCACATCTGAGTGGCTCCATCAGCGCACCAGTCCCTGAGGTGAGAGAAGTCAGCAAATATTTCATCTGCTGGACTATCAGAGTGCTTCACCTCTGGAGCCTGATTCACTCCTCCAGTGCGCGCAAGCGCAGATGCGGGCCTACGTGGTGACAGTATTATTTATAGCCAGAGAGGGAAGATGACGGATGTTAATGCCAGTGAGATTATGCGCTTGCTGCCATAACGATATGTTGGACTTGAGCGGAGAGGTTAACTAAACTAGTCATTTAAGTTATAAGTGGGCCACTGGCATGTAGTAAAGCAGCCTTCAGCCGTTCCTCGCAGAGATACGGCGCGATACAGAGGCCAAAGAAACGCGAGACAAACTGTTTGTGTAACATATTAAAATAGATTCTAATAGCAGTCCCCAAAGACACATACGTCTTTTCTCAGATCTGGGGCTGTGAAAAGGTGCCAGGGAGCGAGTTTATTGCTAACCTTGGGCTCGTGAAGAGAGTCATTAAACAAAGCAAAAGTGTAACCTTGACCAGAGACTGAGGCTGCTATATATCTACACCCTCGTACTCTTAGAAGCACTTTCCTGAAAAAAAAAAATTATAAAAAAAAAACGTTACCAACGAGATCTTTTTTAGAGCAGACGTGTTCCCGCGCAGCTTCACGATGTCATGATTACATTCTGTTTCGCGGGAAAGGTCAGCCGGTATCATGGCAACCGCTGAAGGGGTTCATGCCGTGGCAACACAGATTGCGGCCGCGATAAGAATCAAATTTTGACACTTCACCCCTGCTCAAATTTACTGCGGTGTCACGGGCCGCTGGTGAAATTTGCAAGTGAAAGTTTTAGCAGCAGAACTTGGAGATTCTGATCATAGCACGAACGGTTTAAAGGCATAGTTCACCCAAAACAGAAAATTCTGCCAGTAGCCTTATTGACCTGAAGATAAGCCTCATCCCCTTTAGTTACTGTTGCGAACTCGGACAAACAAACAGAGTTGCTGACTGTCTTATAATGACAGCTGTCAGTGTGAAAACATTGTCCCTATATCTTTTTAATCAGTTTTGGACACAGAAGGACCATCATTCAAATGGGACTTAAATATGCCATGGAGGGATATATAAAAGATTTTAAAATAAATATTGTGGGTATTACTTTGGAAGCGAGGGTTTACAATACAGACTACAATGCAAGCGGGAGAAATCTCATGTTACGTTCGCCAAAAGGTATCGCAGGGCACGATTAAATTCATTTGTGTATAACCCGTTTAATATGAAGAGGCAGTGAAATGTAGACCTTCATTCATGTGTTTTTGCCCTGCACTGTACAAGACGCAAGAGCAGTCGGCTATTTAGGTTTACATGGAAACACTAACTTTAACATTATCTAGTTTTAAAGCACAATATTACATTAATGTTCTGCCTGAGCACATGAAAATTGTAACTTAATGAGAGTATGACAACAAGAAAATTAACAGTTTTGTCTTTATTGGGATTCTGGGGTGAATGCTCAAGGACATTTTGCTCCATTTTCTTTGGGTTTAAAAAATAGAATAAAATAAATTCCGTTGCCCATCCTCTTAGGATTCCCACAGGCAAATTGTTATTTTATTTTTTATTTTTATTTTTGAAGCATAGACCCCATAAAATCACTGAAATCTAAAGATGTCTGAGTTCAACTGTGCAACTGATACTCGACTGCCATTGGTTCATCTAGGAGAGGGACTTACTGATAGGTCTATTAATCACCCTCATTCGCTCCAAACCCATAAGACCTTTGTTCATCTTCAGAACACAAATTAAGACATTTTTGGTGAAATCCGAGAGCTGTCTGACTCTGCAAAGCAACTGCAATGTTCTCAGAAACGTAGCAAGGACGTCGTTAAAATAGTCCATGTGACATCTGTGATTCAAATGTAATTTTACGAAGCTATGAGAATACTTTTTATGTGCAAACTAAACAAAAATAATGTCTTGGTTATGTATGTAACCCTCGTCCCCTGAAGAAGGGAATGGAGACGTCACCTTGGATATGACCGACGAATTGGGATCTCGTTTCGAGGCACCAATCTACTTTGCGTGTATGAAAACACGGCAATGAAAATTGGCATGCGCTGATTACATCCAGCTGCAGCTGATCACAGCGTGAGTATAAATTGGCAGCGGATGTAGCGCACTTTAAGTTTTCGCTGAGGAGCCAAGTCGGTGACCCGGCCGTTCAGCGGTGGTACAGCACCATTGGCGACGGGACGTGACGTCTCCATTCCCTTCTTCAGGGAACGAGGGTTACATACGTAACTGAGACAGAAGTCCAGCCTTCCCGAAGGAGGTCTCAGGATAAATACACATATGGACAGTATTTCAGTTTGCATATGGAATATAGGAGGTGATTGAACCCTCTTAGATGGCAGGAGTCTGCTGGGGAAACACTGGCTCTAGGTCTTAACCGTGGAGTACACACATGGGGTCCTCTTAGGGTACCCCACATGGACCCCAGCCCTCTATCGGTTCTCAAGGATTCATCGAGTGAGGGCCTGGCGCCAGATGCTCTGCCACATCCGGCAGCCGAAGGGGACAGAGGAACTCAACAGGGTCTGCTGTATGGACTCTCTGGAGAAGTTAACAAGCCGACCTGAAACCGGGCCTCTCATTGGCTCTACCTGTTTGAGGTGAGAACACAGGAGGATACCGGTTCCACATGAAGACTATAGAATCTAGCGAACGTGTTAGGGATCGCCCAGCCCGCAGCTCTACAGATATCTGTCAGCGAGGCGCCACGTGCCAACGCCCAGGATGATGCCACACTTCTTGTTGAGTGGGCCCATAACCTGAGGGGGCAGGGCACACCCTTTGCTTGGTAGGCCAGGGTGATGGCATCCAATATCCAGTGGGCCATCCTCAAATGCTTGCAGATCCCCTACCCTCTTGATGGAGGCCAGTGCGAGCAGGAGCAAAGTTTTCATTGACAGAAACTTCAGCTCGACTGCTGGCAAAGACTCAAAGGGGACCTGCTGTAGTGCTCTTAGCACTAGAGACAGGTCCCAAGAGGGTACAGTGGGGGACCGTGGAGGATTTAACCTTCTGGCCCCCCTAAGGAACCTGATGACTAGGTCATTCTTACCAATGGACCTGCCATCTACGGGGTCATGGTTTGCAGTGATAGCAGCCACGTACACTTTGAGGGGGGAGGGAGACAGCCTTTGCTCCAACCCACGCTGCAGGAATAAAAGCACGACTCTGATTGGGCATCTCTGGGGGTCCTCTCGTTGAGAGGAACACCACTCAATGAATAGGTTCCACTTCAAAGCATAGGCAGCTCGCGTAGAAGGCGCTCTAGCTGAAGAAATGGTGTCAACCACCCCTTGGGGTAGGTCACCTAGAACCTCCGCGTCCCATTCAGGGGCCAGACATGGAGTTTCCAGAGGTCTGGACGCGGGTGCCAAAGGGTGCCCCGTCTCTGAGTCAGGAGGTCCTTCCTCCTGAATCAGCCAAGGACGGGCTGTCACAAGGAGCATGAGTTCGGGGAACCAGGTCCGGGTGGGCCAATAGGAGGCTTCCAGCAGGACCTGCTCCTCATCCTCCCTGACCTTGCACAGTGTAGTTGTGTAGACCACCTTGTCGGTTGATGTACGCAACGGTCGCCATGTTGTCTGTACGGACTAGTACGTGTCTGCCATGTAGGCACCTTTTGAGACGGCCCAGGGCGAGGCGTACCGCCAGCAACTCTAGGCAGTTGATGTGACAATGCAGATGAGGTTCCGTCCAAACCCCTGACACTGCATGCCTGTTGTATGTGGCCCCCCAACCGGTGATGGAGACCTGCTCTAGGGGCACTCTGGCCCGGAGAAAGGAGAGGACTGACCACGGGGAGAAGGTTTGGAACAGGCGTTATTTGAACCCGGTGAGTGCCGCGTTGCCACGCCCACCTCAGGACTCTGCCGTGAAGCCAACGAGACGGACTTTGAAGCTTCAACCAAGCTTCCAGAGACCAAGCTAGTGGCACCAGCGGGACCTCCAGCGAGGGGGAACGCAGGGACCCGGCTCGGGTGTCTCGTAGCCGGTCCGAAGCGGGGTCTGAGTGTGTGCAACTCTTACCTGCGTTCTGGCAGAAGTGAGGTGCGTAGTCCGTTGGTTCGTTGCCCTTTTGTCAAGATTTTGGGTACCACCTGCAGTGAGGCCAGTGGCGGGGTAAAACAAAACAAAAGATTCTCCGCCCGGCCCTTCTCCGGGGGAGGGAATGGTGCGTTCACCATCTCCCAAAGAACAGCTCCTTCCATCCCTGGGTGGCCCGTCTCAGGGCCGCTTGCACTTCCACTTGCCGCCAGGTTTGGTGGGGGCCTGGACGGGCTGGGTGGCTGCTCTGCGGCTGGCTCCACAGTGCTGCCTGGATGGAGGCTGCTGCGCAGGGGGCCGCCCTCGGTTGAAGAGCAGGCTGAGGCTGTGCCGTTGGCGGCCAGGTGGAGGCAGCAGCTGCACGCCGAGGCAAAATGTGTCGAATGGCCTCAGTCTGCTTTTGGGTAGCGGAGAACTGCTGGGCAAAGTTCTCCACTGCGTCGCCGAAGAGGCCGGTCTGGGACACGGGAGCATTCAAGAACCGTGTCTTGTCTGTCTCACGCATATCTGCCAGACACAGCCACAGATGGCACTCCTGGAACACCATCGTGAACATCGCATGACCCAGAGACCGTGCCGTAACCTTCGTCACACGTAGCACGAGGTCCGTGGCGGTATGGAGTTCTCCAAGAACTTCCAGATCGTGACCACCCTCGTGCAGGTCCCTCAGTGCCTTGGCCTGGTGAACCTGCAACAACGCCATAGCGTGTACTGCAGATGCAGCCTCTCCACAAGCTTTATAAACACTGCCAACCAGAGCCGACGAGTGTCTACAGGCTCAGGAGGGGAGCACTGGGTTACCCTGCCAGGTGGTAGCGGCGTTAGGACACAGTTGCATCGCTACCGAAGGCTCCACTTGGGGGACCCCCGAATACCCTTTAGGTGCGCCGCCATCAAGGGTGGTGAAGAAGGACGAACTACTGGACCTCCAGCGAGGGGGAACGCAGGGACCCGGCTCGGGTGTCTCGTAGCCGGTCCGAAGCGGGGTCTGAGTGTGTGCAACTCTTACCTGCGTTCTGGCAGAAGTGAGGTGCGTAGTCCGTTGGTTCGTTGCCCTTTTGTCAAGATTTTGGGTACCACCTGCAGTGAGGCCAGTGGCGGGGTAAAACAAAACAAAAGATTCTCCGCCCGGCCCTTCTCCGGGGGAGGGAATGGTGCGTTCACCATCTCCCAAAGAACAGCTCCTTCCATCCCTGGGTGGCCCGTCTCAGGGCCGCTTGCACTTCCACTTGCCGCCAGGTTTGGTGGGGGCCTGGACGGGCTGGGTGGCTGCTCTGCGGCTGGCTCCACAGTGCTGCCTGGATGGAGGCTGCTGCGCAGGGGGCCGCCCTCGGTTGAAGAGCAGGCTGAGGCTGTGCCGTTGGCGGCCAGGTGGAGGCAGCAGCTGCACGCCGAGGCAAAATGTGTCGAATGGCCTCAGTCTGCTTTTGGGTAGCGGAGAACTGCTGGGCAAAGTTCTCCACTGCGTCGCCGAAGAGGCCGGTCTGGGACACGGGAGCATTCAAGAACCGTGTCTTGTCTGTCTCACGCATATCTGCCAGACACAGCCACAGATGGCACTCCTGGAACACCATCGTGAACATCGCATGACCCAGAGACCGTGCCGTAACCTTCGTCACACGTAGCACGAGGTCCGTGGCGGTATGGAGTTCTCCAAGAACTTCCAGATCGTGACCACCCTCGTGCAGGTCCCTCAGTGCCTTGGCCTGGTGAACCTGCAACAACGCCATAGCGTGTACTGCAGATGCAGCCTCTCCACAAGCTTTATAAACACTGCCAACCAGAGCCGACGAGTGTCTACAGGCTCAGGAGGGGAGCACTGGGTTACCCTGCCAGGTGGTAGCGGCGTTAGGACACAGTTGCATCGCTACCGAAGGCTCCACTTGGGGGACCCCCGAATACCCTTTAGCTGCGCCGCCATCAAGGGTGGTGAAGAAGGACGAACTACTGGGACGTGAAAGGTGAAAGGTGCCGTCCATGTCCGAGTGAGCTTGTTATGCACCTCCGGGAATAAAGGCACCAGGGTGGGGCCCTGTGTACCAGCACGAGCTACCCCCAGGTACCAATCGTCCAGCCTCGAGGGTTCGGGACACGGTGGAGGACTCCACTCAATCCCGACCCTCTTGGTGGCCCGTGCAAGCATAGCCACCAACTCTGGATCAGTATCCGGCACAGTGGAATGCCCAGTGGATGCCGCGCTGGCCGAAACGTCATCTCCAGAGTTTGACTCTCCTTCCGATGCAGCGATCGACATCTGTTTGTCGGGGGGAGCACCAAAGGTGACAGCTGCGAGGTTCCAGACCGCCCCGATGGCAGCTCCACTGGTAACGGAGCGCCGGTGGAAGGAGGAACCCTCGGAGGAGAGCTCCTCACCGTTAGACCAGTCCGCTTCCTACCGGAAGTAGCTTTCGCCAGCACGAGCACTAGATCTCGGCAGAGGAATGGGCACCCCGCCCCCTTGCAGGTAGCGGAGTCTGGTCTGCAGCTCTGTGATGGTCATCTTCCCACAGAGAGAACATGACTCATCCACAAACGCTGCCTAAGCGTGCTTTAAGCCCAGGCACGTAAGTAAAGTGAAAGTGAAATGACTTGTGGCCAGGTATGGTGACCCATACCTGGAATTTAACCCATCCAACGTGCACACACACAGTGAAAAGTGATCAACCACACACACACCGCGAACACACACCCGGAGCAGTTGGGGGAACGGTGCCTTGATCAAGGGTCTCACCTCAGTCGTGGTATTGAAGGTGGAGAGAGTGCTGGGAATTCACTCCCACCCACAATCCCTGCCGGACCTGGGACTCGAACCCACGACCTTTGGGTTACAAGCCCAACTCCCTATCCATTAGGCCACGACTGCACGACTGTAAGGCAGCGATCGTGACCATCACCCGGCGCCAGGTAACGACCGCATCCAGAAGTGCACGGGTGGTATGACATCTTTAAAAAGACGAGTCTTTAGAAAGACGTACCACCCATGAGCTGCTCTCTTAGTGTGCTGAGGCGCACAGGCGAGATGGATGCCTGCACACAACAGTGGGGTAGTGCAAACTGTTGTGGCAATCAACTTGACACTGGAAACCACCGCCGCTGCAAATGCTGTATTGCCAGCCACTTCAGAGTTCTTCACTTGCAGATTGGGGAGCTGAACGATGCAGGATCGGCTCCGAAGCGAAAAGTTAAAGTGCGCTACATCCACTGCCAATTTATACTCACGCTGTGATCAGCTGCAGCTGGATGTAATCAGCGCATGCCAATTTTCCTTGCCGTGTTTTCATACACGCGAAGTAGATTGGTCCCTCGAAGCGAGACCCCAATTCGTCGGTCATATCCGACGTGACTCGGAGTGACCGACTGAAAGGGAACTGCATTCATCGATTCTTCTCCTCCTCATCCTGTATGCTGTGGTGCCATTGTGTATCACGAAGCACGCACTTGATTCCACTTCATGTATTCTCATAAAATTACTGTTGAGCCTCAGATATCAAAAAGAATATTTGACCAATATCCTTGCTATATGTTTGTCACGATTTATGTTGGTTTAGTTCTGTTTTGATGTTATGCTTTGTTTGATTTGGTTCTGTTTAAACTGTGTCCT
>JAUMHE010000069.1:7239901-7267691 GCA_032359235.1 Enteromius mattozi | reverse complement strand
CCCTGAAAATAATTGCACACCTCAGAACGTTCGTCAGCCAATCAGATTCAAGCATTCAACGGCCCCGTAGTATAAATATATATATATATATATGTGTATAATTATTAGTGTTAAATTTCCAGTTAGGTTGGCTTAAAAATTTGATGTCCTTCAGGTTTCAATCATTACCAAGATGTCTTGATCTGTATCACAGAGCACATGTACATGTCATTGTGTCAATATGAGTTATCTGCAAGTAGGATTATGTAACATTTAACCTCTTATATCTCTTCACAGAGCTACTAAGGAGTGAGAACAGTAACCTGTAAAACACATTGCCTAATTTTAATTATGTCTTGGCTGAAGCCGATGTCATTTGACGACTGACTTTTCATCGAGACAGATGACCATTCGTGACATCAGCCGTCTTAAGGTGTCAGATAATATTACAAACCTGTTTGGTACTGTACATCGATCCCCCCACCAGAGTTTTCCAGCCTAATTAGCAAACTCCACACTTACATCTTAGAAAGTGCTCTTTCTCACACACACACACACACACATATCCAGTCCTGTAGCGGTGTGGTAATCCCTGCACAAGTATTTCAGCATAAGCTGTCCTGTGCTGCTTTCTCTCTGGCAACGGCCACTCTCACCTGGTTCAGACCAGTTCTGTCAGGCTCGGGTGGTCAAGGGGGTGAAACCGACCCTCAAGTTCTAACATTACTGACAGATTCGAAGACCAATTAAAGTCCTGCAGTTCAGTGTGTTTGGGTTATGAAAAAGCACGTATAGATAAACCCACGTGACTGCATTAGCAGGTAGGGAACAACCAGGGGTGCTTGTAACGATTGACAATTTTTTTTGGTAGATGTGAACGTGTAAAACAAACAACAACTTAATTGTACAGCTCTACAGCAGTGCTGAAAGTTTCACTTGATTTGCTGTTGACCTGTTTAAGGGTAAGAATAGAGTGGCAAAACAAGCTTGTCAACATCAGGAGATGCTGTATATGTAAGCAAGTCAATAACGGAGAACAAGAGGGAAAGGGAAGGGAGTGTCAGGATATCACACAGGTCACTTGAGGTCTATGTTCTCCTGCCATGCTATAGTCGAGTCAGCATTCCTGAAAGAGGAAGCAAAATCTCATAGTAAACATGGAGATCATGTCACACTCACAGCTTTTGTTTTTACAGATTTCCTGTAATATTGCTGGACTGCTCTCATTACACTTCCTCTGAAATAGGATTAATCTTTTTTTTATTTTTTCAAGAAAAACTACAAAAAAGCTCTTAAGTGTGATTACTTAACATTACTTAACACCAAATCCAAACAAAATAAATGAAACCATAAGCTATTTCTGCTAAGACTCAATCTTCTCACAGTCTCACTGAAATTGAACATCAACATTGAGAGAATATTAAAGCTATAGAGCAGATGTACAGTAGCTTTTGGACACAATTGACTAACTTTTTTTAAATTAAAAAACAAAAAAACTAAATTAACTACAGAGTAAAGGAAAAGAACCAGCCCGGCATGCATGGGAACTACTTCAAGACTGTTGGAAAAGCATCTGAAGTGGCTTGTGAAGTTTTGAGAGATTGCCAAGAGTGTGCAGCAGTGTTAGCAAAATCAAACAGCGGCTACATTTAAAATTGAAAAACATAAAACAGTCATTATTCATTCTTTAAATATGAACACTTACTATTAAATTGATTATTATTGCAAAAGCTATAATAAAGTCTGAGTGGGTGTTTAAACTCGACTGGTACTGTAGATGAACTCGGTCTGTCCATCATGTCAAGCTCTATATTTTCTTATTAAGCAGACTTTTTAATCCAAATGTAATCTAGAGCCAAGGGTATGTTCCTTCCAGAAGTATCCCAGTGGTTTCCCAGATCCCTGCAGGCTGCAGTCATGCCACATAAGAAGAAATGTTGTCCAAAAAAAGGTGATATGAGGCAAATGCAATTAACTGTTCTGTTCTCTCTGTCTTTCTTTCTATTCGCTTTCTTTTCATGTCAGAGGGGATTACAGAGTCAGGGTGGGGGGGAAGACTGAAGCTCTTGTTTTATGTGTGTGTGGGAACCGGTAGAAGCACAGAGCAGGAACAAGATCTCGGTGGGCTTAGAGCCCAAGCCGTCTGACCCTCATGCACTCACCCAGCACAAAAGTTCAGCCGACCACCCAGAGACAAGAGATGTAGAAGGGTGGGAATAAGTGACCGTAGTTTAGTCCTATATGAGGTTTGCTCTGTTACAGAGACTGAACATGTCCTTCAATATCAGCAATGACAATAAAACTGATATTTGCGCCTCCATACCTTTTGTGTCATTTATTTTACTGCCTCCAAATAAGTGAAGTAGTAACAGAGAAGTTAAAATTTATTGTGATGCAAAACTCCTACCTATTTCATTTTTTATTGCAAATGCATATATTATAATAGTTAGCATTACAAATTCTACAATGTATTATTATTATTATTTATTATTATTATTAATATTTTTTCTCCAGCATTTACAAGCAACAGCATAGTTTTTCTTAAACGCAATATAAAAACCTTAAAGAAAGCAAAAGCAACAGAGATTTAGTTGTTCTTTGCTTAGCCGGCTGATCTCTCCGTGACTCATGAGTCCAGCCGGTGAGAACAGCTTCAAACTGGTTCTTTATTTCACGGGATACAAGAGCGCATGCTGAGAAAAGTACATGCCCATGCACTGGCTGCAATGTCCAACCTTACATAGCTGCCTTATCAGGTAGGCTACAGCGGAGAAATGGCGTTGTAATGTTGAATGCACCTGTCCTGTAACAACTTCTCTCAGCTCCTCTGTTGGTAAGGCGCACGTTTTGCCAAATTTTAAATAAAAATAATATTCTCTAATAAGCATTTGCACCATAAAGCATCGACTTGAATGTTTTACTATAAAATAAAAAAGCTGTTAATTATTTGTTGGCGAACTGCAGTTGAGGAGAAACTTAGCGCGCTTCCGTTTGCTGCTCTTCGCGCGCTGGAGGTAAAGATGCTTTTGCGCGCCGCAAATGACGCCGGTTCTTCTCACGATTGCGGGATGTCATATGAAACGGAGGGATTTAAAGAAAAAGGGGCGATATAAAGGCAGTGCGGTCAGTGGTCTCTCCACCTTCGAGGTGTGGTCTCATTCCAGAACTGTTCAAAACTAGGCGGCGCGCGATGCTGAGCTCAAGAAGGTATTCAGCAGGGAAGCGCGTGAGACTGGCCTGGTCTACCGGGCACGAGCGGTTCAGCGCACCGCGCTCTCCAAGCAAGAGCAACATCCACATCCACCTGCCGTAAGTCTCACAGTTTTATGTTTTAAGTTATAACTTTCACATCTTATTCTCGTAGTTGACAAATAACACGCATAGGTTTATAATTGGTTTAGATTCGTTTGAATAAGCAAAAATGACAATTTTTAGCCTAGTAACTGGTTAACAATTGAAATTTTCACCGTTTTTAATCACCTGTTAACTTTTTGCAGTTCAGTTTTTTATTATATATTGACCTTTTTGTATACAACGAAACATAAGAAGTTACTTATTTTTGTATAAAGTTTAAATATGGGATTGCAGATTAGGCTATTGCATAAATGATAGCATGTCACACCGCTGTCACTGTGATGTGAGCTACACTATCAAACTGATGTTTCTCCCTTTCTTCCTGAAGGTCTGTGTGCCAAGTGAAGTCAGCGTAAGATCAGTGCTGAAAATGGGTGCCGTTAAGGGTGAAGGTGCTTTAGATGGTGGATGGGGATGGATGATTGTGGTGGCCTCTTTCATGGCCCAGTTCTTGGCCTTTGGATCCCCCCAGTCCGTTGGGGTTTTGTACCCCGAGTGGCTCAGTGCTTTCCAGGAGGGAAAAGGCATGACGGCTTGGGTCGGATCCATGGTGTCTGGTGTGGCGCTCATCACCAGTGAGTACTGATCGTTTCTCTCTCTTATGTGTGTGTGTGTGTGAGGGAGAGAGAGAGAGATAAAGAGAGTGTGCAGGTTTCTAAATAAAAAGCAGCCTGTGCAAACAGTAAGAGTTCTGATGCTGTTTTGTAGTGCACATTATCACACATGCTGACAAATGGGTGTTCAACATTTTGAAATAGTACAAGAGAAAAAGAAGTTTCTTATTCAGTTATAAACATAATCAGTGAACATGACTATTTAACTTTGCAAGTAAAACTGTAATGTAAGTTTTATATCTACTGGATTTTGTTAGATTTATGCTAAACAAGAAAAAAGCATTTATGGTAACACTTTACAATGTCTTGTTTAAAATTAACTGTGGAATATTTTTTTTAAAGCATAAATTAACCATTGTTCATGGTAATTAATAAAATACATTTTATTGTTACAATGTTTATTGTTTGTTCATGTTAGTAGAAATGAAAATTTACTAACATTAATAAGTGCTGTAAAAAAATAATATCATTAGTTTGTGTTAACTAACATAGATAACTAATGTTAACAATGGAAACTTTATTGTAAAGTGTTACCACAATAATGTGCCAAATAAAATAATTTCAAGATATTAGTATCTCATGCAATTGCATTGTAATTTCGTCAAAAAAATGTCATGTTTTTGGTTGTTTACCTATTTTTAATAGACAAAAATACTAAGACAAACCTGTTTCTATGTCCTAAGTGTCCTACTTCTAATCTGGCATATAATCAAACACACTAAAAAATACTGCTCTTTTTCCCATAGAATGCTGCTGACTCAGTGTACAAAAGCCCTCTTTCATAAAACAACATGCTGACAGATAGAGAAATGATCTACTTGTTTATATGACTTTCGTATATTACTCGGTCATTGCTGTCTGCATTGCTGTGGTCAAACTGACAATTCCAGAACAACATCCTCTAATCTTTACTTTAGAGAGTGAAAGGGCAGAAAGACAGAAATACAGTCACCTTTCATGAGCTAGAGTAAAAGTTCACACAGGCTGAATGTGTGTGTTAATGTGTCTCTGTGTGAGTGTTTGGGTTTCGAAGGTGTCAGGTTTTGTTTACAGACATAGCTGTATAGTTCATCGTCACGGTAGGAAAAATCATGACTGCACAGGACTGTCAGGGACATGGTTATGTGTGAGCATGAGTAGTGTTTGTGTTTGTGTGTCCTGATCATGCTGATTCAGAAGAAGAGTGACTTACTGAGTTGTTACTGAGCTGGTCTGTGAAACAAACACACACATATCTTATTCAGTACTGTCTAGAAGGAGATTTCTATCATGCTTCAATTGATTCCTAATCAGACACACCATGTGAAAGGGCAACAGAGGAGATAGTTGTGCTAATCTGATTATACTGGCTACTTTATAATTTGTTGTTTCATTCTGCTTGATTGAGTTCTGGTTGTTTTGGATTGGATGGTTTTGGTTCAGCTGTAGTTTGTCCATCCGTACTGATATTGCTGGTCAGTATAAAGCCCTAGTTTGGAAAGGTTTATATCTTTGTAGTGTAGTTCAACATTCAGTTGGCTGGTGTTGGGTAATAGTAAGTGAGTTTGAGGGCATTTGGCAGTGATGTTAGGTGATATAATGTTTCCCATACCAGACAGTACAGAACCTAATGAGCCATCAAAATAAAGACACTGAGTTTATTTAGTCTGGATGGCACAAACACACACACACAGTGTTTCCACTTGATGCTCTCCAGAGTCCAACCATTTTGGCCATATTAGGAGCAACCCAGTGCTGAGTCATTTGTTATTTCTAATGATAGATAGACAAACACATTCTCTTCACCACTATATATGACAGGGTCTATTTTAGTATCTGTTAACAACATGGTTGTTGGTTCTGTAAGGGGACATGGTTCCAATAATTTATTGTGGAATAAATCTTAATATTAGACTAGTACAGTACGTATACTTTTAAATTATTAATTATATTATATTACTAACATTTGTATTATTCAGGATTTCAGGTTATGCTTATTGCCAAGACAAATAATGTGCATTGCCTTTGCATTGGTGCTTTGGAGTTCAGCACTGAAAATGGTGAATAATTAAAATAATGATAATGATTCAGATCAAAAGAAAAGATTCAAAACAAAAGCAGCAAAAACTGTACTCAAGTACATAAGGCAAAGATAACTTGAGTGGGTTTTTTATTGTTGGTAGGTTGTTTAATTTGTGGTGTGGATTATTTATTTATTTAGCATTTAATAAGATATGGTTCCTGTTTCTCTCTCTGTAGGTCCGGTGTGCAGTGCTTGTGTGGATAATTTTGGTGCACGGCCTGTAACCGTCTTCAGCGGTGTGATGGTGGCTGGAGGTCTGATGCTGAGTGCTTTTGCTCCAAGCATCTCTTTCCTCATCTTCTCCTATGGCATTGTTGTCGGTAAGATAATAAAATTATCATTAGCATAAAATGAATATCAGTTTGCTAGTAGAAACAGATGCATTTGTGCTTTAAAAAAAAAAAAAGAAAACATTAAAGCTAATGAATATGCCTTGTGTTTATCCTCTCACATCACATATTAATCATAGCAAGTGAGGATATGTTTATATCCAGGATTCTCAGTGAGAGCGGGAAGTGCTGAACTGTTTTTATAATGTCAGAGTGTGCCAGGGTTGCTATTAATTATGATTATACAACTTTCAGTGACAGTTTAAATTTTGAAACCATGACACCATCACCGTTTACAGTGCCGACCTTTGATCATACACACCAGCAAACCCTCTGAACACACAAAAATGTATTACACACAAATACAATTGCATGATCAAGTTCAGTGGAGTTACTTTACATACTACATTGTTAGTCATCCTAACAATTTCACTTCCATTGATGCCTAAATCAGAAGTATATAATATATAAATTATTTAAAAATTTACACTATTGATTCTGACTCATCAACTTCATACATACTTAAAGGGATAGTTCGCCCAAAATTTAAATTCTGTCATCAGTTACTTGCCCTCACATCGTTCAAAACCCGTAAGACCTTTGTTTATCTTAAGAACACAAATTAAGATATTTTTAATTAATATTTAATAGACTATAAAATAGTCCAAATGACATCAGTGGTTCAATTGTAATTTTACTGAACTGTAAAAACTTTTTGCATGCAATGAAAACAAAAATAATTGCTGTCTATGAAGGGTCAGAAAGCTCTTGGATTTCATCAAAATTATATTAATTTGTGTTCCGAAGCTAAAAGAACGTCTTACAGGTTTGGAACAACATGAGGATTAATGACAGAATTTTAATTTTGGGGTGATTACCTACATCTCAGGCTGACAAGATCAATATAATGTATATTTACGTTAAGGTTTTTTGGACTGACATTAAATTTATAGTTACAAAGATTTTAAATGTGTGAATACATTTATGAAATGCTACATTTACATTGCGTTCAAGAATATATTTATGTTTCTGTGTTTAAGGCATTGGCTGCGGACTTGTCTATGCTGCCACATTGACCATAACCTGCCAGTACTTTGACAAGAGGCGTGGCCTAGCACTGGGCATTGTCACAACAGGTGTGGAATGGAAAATGTTTAATAAAATGTAAAATGATAACTTGTAGCATTGTTTTTTTTAATTTGCATTGAATAACTATTAAAATATTTTATAGCAAAAAAAGCACTGAATGTTTTTTGGTTCTTTAGGTTAATTATGTTCATTGTTCTTAGGTACAAGTGTGGGCGGGTTCACTTATGCCACACTCCAGAATGAGCTCATTGAGTTGTTTGGATTGGAGGGCTGCCTGCTTATCATTGGAGCGCTGGCGCTCAACTTGATGGCATGTGCTGGGCCAATGCGACCTTTGAACTTACCAGGTTACTACCTAAAACAGAGAGCTGCTCTACAGCGTACAGAGGAACCAGAAACACTCTACACCAAACCTACTGCCATTATCATTGACTCTGATCTCAAAACCACACCTAGCTCAGCCGATAACACAGCCACCTTTAAGCTTTTGATCCCCAAAGAACCCACCGAGCTGCAAGAGAGTGAGGGGGAAAGAAGAGGTGGTATATTTTCCTGTTCAATTGTAGCACGAGCCATCAAGAAACGAATGCGTCCCTATGGACGTTACCTGTGCGAGACTGTAGAGCTCCTACAAGACCGTGTCTTCATGGCTTTCTGCATCGCCATATTCCTGTTCAGCTTAGGGGCGTTCCCACCTGTGCTCTTCATGGAGGATGTAGCCCAGAGCGAGGGGCTTATCGACGGGATTGCACTAATACCCCTTGTCTCCATCGTTGCAATGACAGCTGGCATCGGTAAGCTGGTCCTGGGCGTCCTGGCAGATATGCGATGGGTGAACAGCTTGTACCTGTATGCCCTGACGCTGACATGCACAGGAGCGGCTCTGCTTTTTATTCCCGTGTCTAAAAGCTACATAGGTCTGCAAGTTCTGTCGGCCGTGGTTGGATTTTTCTCAGGGAACTGGTCTCTCACATCCTACATCACTACCAAGATCGTGGGCCTTGAACGACTCAGTCAGGCTCACGGCATTCTCATGTGCTTTGGAGGGTTTGGAATCACCCTCGGGCCACCTGTTGTAGGTAAGAAGCAGCTAATGAACACATGCATGGTTAAAATTGAAGACAAAAGCTTGCACGAACAGAAAAGTACTGAAGACAAAATACAGAATATTTATAGGTTCCAGGAGTTTTCAGAACACTTTTACTGATGGTGCCTCTGTTTTTCTTTTCTTACAGGCTGGTTCTTTGACTGGACTCAGTCATATGACTTGGCATTCTACTTCAGTGGCACTTGTGTTTTAGTGTCTGGTTTGTTTCTGTTCTTGGCCACTCTGCCTTGCTGGAACAGGACGTCAGAAGAGGGAAATTCTCCTGCAAAAGAGGATGTCAACACTTCTCAAAAGCCCACTCTTGATTGTGACAAAGTAGCCTCTGTGGCTTGAACAATATATTAAAGATCTTTAGCTGACCTTGGCCTTGGTTCACCTGGTGAACCTTTTCTTACGGTTTTCTTACCTGGTACGGTTTTGCCAGGGGACTTCTCATGGTGCCAAACTTTTTCTTTTGTTCAGTGCGAAAAGGTTTTTTACTTACCCCATGAAACTTGTCATTTTCCAGAGGGCGTATTCATTTTTCTTAGATGCTTATAAAGACTGCCTCATTTTTGAGGCTTATATAGTGGTTTGCTAATCGTATATTCAGTAGATTGTTTACTGGACACAGGAGCTGTTTTTTGTAGATCTTGATCACTTGAATTGTGTTAACTTAACTTTACTTAGATGAATGGTCTCCCTCTGTTGCACATGGATATCATCAACCTGTGAATATACATTTGCATTAATGAGAACATTTCTGACCGAAAGCTTCAGAGAATTATATAATTTGTGAATAGGTTTTATTTTAACACTGCACCAGGAAAAGCATTTAAGAAAATCCAAATCCAAAGATTTCTTTTGTTGTTGTAACAAGGACTTGGAATTGCACTTTAATGCACAGAAATAGTAACTGCACATTATCTTTCTATTTTTGTCACTTTTTAACAGTTTTGTCAACAGTTTCCTGTGCATTATCCACTTTTATTATCTGTAATACCAAAGTGACAACAAATTTAATTTAACTGGTAGAGAGAGGCCTTATTTTGAAACTGACTAGCTTTAGCCACATTTCTTTTTAAGATATACCTCAGCATGTTCTGCATCTCTAAACATTAGTCATTTAGAAATATAAGAATATGCTGATGAAAAAAAGAAAAAGAAAAAAAAAAGATACAGAGAGAGTTTGGTTCTGTGACATGCAATGTATTCATATGTGTGTGCTTGATAATACAGTCATCCTTCACAGTTTTTTCATCAGGCTGGTCCCTGACAACACTGTATCTTTTATTACTGTATATGTGAAATGCCAGTGTCATTATTTCATGTCAGTATATGTTGTAGAACTTTATGTTTAAATGAATGTTAAGAAAACCACTAGACTTTTGACCAAAGACTTGCTTTGTGTCGAGTAAACATTTTGACAGGTTGCAAAAATAATACTATATAAACTGTAACACTTTTCCCCTATATGTATCTGTCTTGTTCTTTTATTGCAGTGAGTTTTATACAGTACATGTTAATTTTTAAGTGACAATAAAAAGATTTATGACAAACATCTTTATTATCATTAACATCAGTAACCACCTTTTCCTTACAAGAAAGCCAAGGAAACAGTTTTCTCATTGAGCGTCCCATTTACACTTCTTGGGAGATCTGGAAAGTTTTTCAGTGTTGCCTTATAATGGGACATTTAGTCTTCAGAGTAACCCAAATAATCCACTGACTTTAAGATACCATTTCATCATTTACCCTTACAACCTTGAACTGTTTATTATTTCCTCTGCAAATGACATGAATGTATGTGTGAGGGTCAGGTTTTGTCTACATTGTGGATTTAAGTCTACATTTAAAGACTTGTTTAATAACCCTGTAAATGATTAGAATTGAAAATAAATAAGCTTTATTTTGAAAGTGCATCAAACTCCCCATAGCCAGCCGAATCTGATGAATTGATGTAACATGGCAATGGTTTTTGGATTTTTCAGTAAGTGTCTGTTGCTGATATAGCACGCTGTCAGATATGGCACTGTTCACATTTGATCATTTAATGACAGCTTCCTGGTTCCTTGTTTAGTCTGTAAATCTCACTGATAATTTGCATTTTAAGACACACAAACAGTTTGCTATAATCAGGAAAGATCTGTCACAGTAATCATATCTCTTAATTATGTTTATTTATAGGATTTGTTTACTAGTCCTAATATTTACCAGCTGTATTACTGGTGTGTGTGCTGTTAGCACCAGGAAATTTACCTTGTCATGTTGCATACAAGACATTACTATTGGCATGTTCCATTCGGAGCAGTGGAAAATAAAAGGCAGATAGACAGTTTGTGTGTGTGTGTGTGTGTGTGTGTATGTGTGTGAAAGAGAGAGAGAGAGAGAGATGCCCTTATGTATTTTTAATATGCACTGTCTGCTCGCTCAGTAAACAAACCCTATAAATACTTCCACGCTATTAATACTCTAATACACCCTCCCATAGCACAAGGCCAAAAACAGAAATGATTACTGCCTACCAATAACACATAAAAGTGTATATACAAACTGATTTAAGTTTGAACAGAAATAGAGTTGAATTTTTAATGTCTGTAATGAAGATTGACAGGAATCATCCTGATGCAAAGTTCAAAACAAATCTATATTATTACAACAGAAAATACACCCATGACCATATTTGCATACATGTATTTTTATATGATATTTAAATAAATATAAAAAATAGACTGAGCAATAGCACCCTCTTTAGGATAAATGTATTAATACAGAAGTGATGCCTAAAAGTTTATAGAAACGCTGAATCTTTTTCAGACAGTAAGCGTGATAAGCCATTTGAAAGTTACTATTCACTTTAGCTGAAAAGTACAATCTTGACACAGCCTGGGCTTTACTGTCGAGTGGAGAGGTACGTTTGTACAGCATCTTGTAAAACAAGAGCTCAACCATTCCCACTGTTCCAATGATGACCAGAAGAGGGAGGCAGAGTCAATAAAGTTCTGATTTAAGATTATACGGTCAGTTAATACGATGAGTAATCATGGTTTTATTGTAGTAAAAGCGTAGTAATGGTTACTACCATGGTTACTACTGTTAGTGTACCATGGTTTAACTACTGTAACAATGGATGGTTGTAAGGGATGTTTATTTAATGCTTTCTATAACAACTTGAGAATTTCAGTTGCTTACCTCTGTTTCCTTTCAGCACCTGTATTTCAATAATCTTATTAAGCAGTCTCACAATACTCTCACAGAGTATGTAATGATCTGTCACAGTAATCATCTCTCACGGAGTATTGTGCTTGAGCCTTCCATCAAAGATCTCATGCCACACTTTATGTCACTAAAGTTCAACCAAAAATGAAAAATCCGTCATTAATTACTCACCTTCATGTCGTTCCAAAACCGTAAGACCTTCGTTCACCTTCGGAACACAAATTAGGATATTTTTAATGAAACGTTTCTGGAGCTGGGAACATTTCAGTTGCGTTTCTGTCTATGGAGTGCCAGATGGCTCCCCGATTTTATTAAAAGAAAAATTCTTAATTTGTGTTCCAAAGATGAACGAAGGTCTTACGGGTTTTGGAACGACACGAGGGTGAGTAATTAATGACAGAATTTTCATTTTGGGGTGAACTAACCCTTTTTGAATTCTATTAAAAATGTGCATTCTACTAAGCATTGCAGGTGATGGTCAGAATTGAGGTGCATCTTTAACCGAGATGGGGGGTCAATAAAACGGACTCCTTCACAAATAATTTCGTGTTCACTTTTTTTCGCACCTGAAAAAAATGTTGACGTTTGAGTGAGTGAGGGAACGTCTCTTGAAAAGCGGATTTTAAAGCATGTTTTTCACTATAAACTGTCTCATCATTTTCCAAGCTTTGTCATATGAGGTATTCAGGGTTCAATAAAGAAATGTCAACATTAGAATTTAAAGTTTTTCTTTTCATTGTGTTATGTATTTGTTTTAATTATTTTATTCTATTGATTGTTTTTAATATATTGTTTTATGGATTGTGCTATGTAATTGTTAAATGTTACGTTTAAATGCATCTTTTTAGGGTGACTAGTAACATTCTGTCCACGGACTATGAATGAAAAATATTTGGCTAATTCTGGTAAGAAATGTTTTATTAATGTACAATGTCCCTGTTAACTAAATAAAATAATAATAATAAAAAAATAATTCTTTACCCGTGTTGTTTTTAAAATTTGTAAATGTCATTGAATTCCTCTAAATTGCACTTGGCATAATTATGCCCTGTATCATTTTGCTGCCAAGAAAAACATAAGTACTTTTTAAGGTAATTTAAAAACCTGCTGATTTAAACAACAACCTGTGGACAGATAAACATGCTTGAGATACATTACTGTACTAATATATATATATATAACTCCAGGCCATTAGATAAAGTGCTAGGAGACAATATTGTAATACAAATGTACTATAAATGTAAGTAAATAACAACAAAAACTAAACAGCATCAAAACAATTTTAGGTGTAGTGAAGAAATACAGATAAACAGATGCATAAGTGAGAACCTTATAGCATGAGCCAAGTGTACAGTTCCAAGAAAATACATATTAAACTCATCTATCCTCTCTTCTCTTTACTTCTCCCTCTAAATCTCTGCTTTTCCTTTTACAACATTTGGTATCATCCCAATTGCCCATAAAAGAGATTTATTGATGTTCCACCCATGGATATGACATTACAAAGATACAGAACAGAACAGTAAACATTTATAATGTTTCACAAAACCTAAAAATATAGAACACACAAAAAAGTCACATTCAATTCAGACATTACTATCTGTTAAGACAAGTTTGAGTAATTACAATCTTGCTGGCTGCTGAATGCATTCAGATATTAATGAGAGCATACTTACACATGATCAAAAAAGGTAAGATTTTATAATGGAATTCTGTAAATCAGAACAGTATATAAATAAAGTATGACTGTATAAGGGAATAAGAGACTTGTGTTTGAATCAGAAGAGACATTTTCCAGACAATGACAACAATAAAGGAAAATTATTTTATGATTCTGTCCAGAAAAAAAAAAGATTATTGGATATTTTTCTTTTGTCTAAGAAAGATCTGCCTGCAAGGTTACAAGCACTCAGTCCTGTAAGTTTATTATGTTACAACTATACATTACTAAATCGTAAATTGGAATAATTTTAAAATGTGGATGCTCTTACCATTGAGAATGCACTTGTAAAATAAATAAATAAATAGTAATGGATTGTACCAGAACCCCTTTATCATACAAACATATTACTCATGTCTTTGTGACAGACAGGCGAGTTATAAGGCCTGACATCAGATCACAGTCTTAACAGATTAGTTCAGAAAAAACACAAATTTAATAGCATATTCCAGACAGTGTATCTTAGAAAATGCTTTGTGCTGATTTTATGTGTTTGTGTGTTTGTTTGGAAGGATGAGTCACAAAAATAGCAGAATGGAAAAAAAAGCCTCCAGCCCAGTTTTGTTTGCCCAGCAGATATTGTCAGTTTTCCCCTTTTTAGGCAGCAGCTTGACAATATAAGCTGACAGGTATATTCAGATTTATTGTGGGTTTTAGCTTGCATTACGCTAGGCATAAGGGTTAGCATTACGACTTAGCTAGCTGCAATTTCCAGGCATTTGTACACTGCCAGTACCTCCAAACTTAGCTCTGTGCCTCAAGGAAGAAGAGATAATGTTTCAAATGCAAGTGTTGCCTTTGACTAATTCATTCCTTATAGCTTTCATTGTGTATGAGTGGAAAAAAGTACATAGCTGAGAAATCTCCTTCTGCTTTCTTGTCCATATTCCATAGATTTAGTAGAGTAAAATACTTTTGCAATCTCTACAAGAGACATAATCAGTGTGCATTAAATACTTTGATATTATGACACAGGGATTAGAAGGATTTGGTCCTAAAAAAATCAGATGGGTTGTAGTCACATCCTCCTTCCTGGACCAATCAGAATCCACACTCAGTAGAAGAATAAATATGCTTACTTATCCATTGACAATCTAATTAAATTGTCAAAAATATATTTTTAAGATTGCAAATGTTTTTTTTTTTGCCCTTTGAAGAACATTTTGTAACATATTTTGGCCTTCAAAGATTTAGACACTTTTCAATGTGATGTTTACAACATGTATGTAACTTTTTTTTTTTTTTGCCATATGGGTTAAAACAGTTTAGGGTTGGTATCTGTGCAAAAGTATTGGCACTGGAGTGGAACAATTGATGCTGATATAAGCCAGGGGTCACCAAACTCCAACCATAATTAAACACACCTGAACCAGCTAATCAAGGCCTTACTATCCACCTTTTTCTTGGGCGCTGCCATTTGTAAATTTTATGGGTAAAGCTTCTCAGTCTCATCTCATAGCTGTACAAAACAGTTTGTTTTTCTGCTTGATATTGAAAATTGGTGTGTCCTATCATGTTATTTTAATGTATTATCTTAATTATTAACACACTGGTTTCTAGTACAAACAGTTTTATCCTTTACTGCACATTATGCTGCATTCCAGGCCATAACCCGTGTTTTTTCTAACCTTCTACCGGTGAAAGGGACTTCCCACCTGTGAACTCGTACTAGATCAATGTACTTCCAGTTCTGACTTTTGACGTCACATAGCCCGCGAAATAACAATGGCAGCCCCTATTTATGCAAATAGTACATTAAAATAAAAGGTATAACAGCTTCTCTTGCGTTATGTGCCATTTGTCCTCCTCCATTTCCCTCAAATAAGCAAGGAAAGCACCTTTGGTGAAAGAAATGATTGTAAATGAGCATAAACCCGTACAGTCCGCCACGCTGGCTTGTTTACATCTAGCTACCAAAATTCCTTGCGTTTAGGCAGTTTTGCGTGATTTGCCTGGAACGCTACAAAGTCGTGAGTCGTGGTTTAAAGTCGTGACTTACGGGCTCAAAAACCTGCCTGGAATGCATAATTATTTTCCTCGTTATTTCCCTATAGCGTCTAACGACCCGAAAGTCTCACCCATAGGCTTACTTCCGCATTCAGGAAAAAGGTGGATAGGTGTACTTGAAACTTTCAGGCAGGTGTGTTGAAGCAACTTGGAGCAAAGTCTGCAGGACACCGGACCTCCAGTACCAAGGGCCTGTCCACACGGAGACGCATTTGGTTGTATATGTAAAAATTTTGCATCATATCGGCATTTCATCCAGACAGAATCCGACATTTTAGGAGCCTTGATATTTTTTGAAACCGGGTCCCAGAGTGGATAAATCTGAAAAGAAACCCTTGCATTTTCATGTGTACACCAAGTCTGTACATTTTGTGATACTGCTATGTAATGTAACAGCAACAACAATATGAACAAACAATGAACGGCAGTATTTTTATGCACTAACATTAACACAGATTAATAAATGTATTGTTACATGTTCGTCTTCTTGTTGTTGTATTGGGTTTGCATACAGTGCACATAGTTTATGCACATGCTTCAAGTCTTCTTCTCATTTTTTTATCTCTGTGACAGAATTACAGCACCACATACTGGACTGGCATGTATACATTGTTTTGTGTCGGTTTCAGTTGTATTGTGTTTATGCAGATATTTCTTGAGACAACACTGTGTTTATGGAAGAACGAGGAAAAAAAATATTGGATAGAGAAAGTTCAGGCTTCGTGTGGATTGGTGACCCCTGATTTAACCTAAACACTGGTTTTGATGTTTGGATTAATTAACATTAAGCGATTAACCCAATTACACAGAGTTGTTTCTGAGTCTAAAAGATGTCCGTGACACATCAGTGTTAATTGTGGACATCGGAAAGTGTTCGTAGCTGTCCTCGAGTGGCTGAAAATGGCAGTGTAGCACCACAGAGGCCACATCCTTGCGGAAGTTGCTGTTGAGGAAGCCATAGATGATGGGGTTGACGCAGGTGGAGCTCATGGCCAGCAGATGGCAGAGTGAAAACAGCAGATTGTGGTAACACACGGGCAGCGCCTCTTGATGCCAGTCCGCCACCACGTTAAAGGCATTTAATGGTAGCCAGCACACAGCAAATGCAGCCACCAAAGTGACAAGCATGACATTTATGCGTTTGCTGTGCATCACCCGCCGGTTTTCGTCCTCTCGGTTGCGACTGCATTGGCGCTCCAGCATGCGCTGTCTGCGTTGCAGCCGCAGGAAGATGCGAAGATAGCAAAGTAGCATGAGGAGCAGCGGGCAGCAGTACTGGAATAGCAACAGGCTGGTGGTGTAGGCTAGTTTGTGTTGCTGAGAGGGCCAGACTTCCATACAGGCCTGTAGCTGGCTGAGCGGCGCAGGAAGCAGACTGTATGGCTCACTGCTGAGCAAGTGGAACGCCAGGAAAGGTAATGATGTTACGCAAGCCAGCAGCCACACAATCAAGACGGCTATGTATGCCTGCGGGACGCTTGGCTTCCAGCCAGATGGATGTAGGATGAGCTGGTGCCTTTCAAGTGCGATCAAAACCAGAGACAGGACTGAAACGGTTACCGACACACACTGCACGAACGGCATCAGGCGACATAGCAGCGCACCGAAGATCCAGTGGTCCATGAGTGTGTAAACCACTGTGAAGGGAAGGCAGAACACACTCACCAGGATATCAGAAACCGAAAGGTTGGCAATGAGGATGCTTGTGACATTAGGAGGGTCCCGCTGGTGCATAATAATGCAAATAAGGAGGATGTTACCAAGCAAGCCCAAAATAAGCACCAGGCAGTAGCACAGCACTAGTGTAAGCGTCATGGCGCTTGATTGCCAGTAGGGGACATCAAGCAGGAACAAACTACTGTTGCTTTGATTGAGGCTGAGGGTGGAGTTTAAGAGCGCCTGCCACCATGGCATGTCAAAGAGAGGCGAAGACATTGGCCACCTCAGGATAGCACCAAACAGCAAAGCATCTTGGGGATCTGAAAATAACAAAGAGGTGCATCTAAATTAGACGTGCACAACCCTGGGGCACTCAGCATGCATTTCAGCATCTATGACACCATGGAGGCTATAACAGTTATTTTGGAAATAATGAGGACATAAAGTGTAAACATTTTAAAGGCGATCCCAAACAGAGACACTTATAGAACCATATCATGAGTTCCTCTGAGACCTTTACCTCTATGTGCAAGAGAGAGCTGGGTTGACACCTTTGATTAAAAATAAAAAGGCGATCTCTTTGTTACTTTTTCTGTAGTTGAAAATAATGGGAAAGACATAAAAGAGAAGTGTGTGGGTGAAATGATACTGTGACCCTGCTGAGGGATTTGAAGTGCATCCAATTATAGATGTTCCTTTGGGGGTGGCCATTGATCAAGACCTGCAATGGCTCATAATGAGAATGCAATCAGTTTGTCTCAGCAAAGTATCCACTGAGCGTATCGGTGACTGTAGGTTTTTATTTGTGTGTGTCTTGGGCAGCAGGCTTGGAGAAGGGTCTCACATCGATCTCATATTGAGTGTTCTATGGATAATCTATAGATGCTCTGAATACACGCACTAACACACAGAGCTCACTGAATTCACTGCACAACAGTTCTTGATTTGTCTGAAAATTTCTCACATTCCATCCATCACCAATAAAAATTCTTAAAGGGATAGTTAACCTTTAAACGAATAATTTATTGTCAGTAACTCATCCTCATTGCTTTTTTCTTTAGTAGAACGAAAAAAGATGTTATACTGTCTTTTTATGCTATAAAAAAAATCATACTTGCCATTTTTTATGAAGTCAAGTACAAGGAGGATGGAAGGTTTATTATTGCCTATTTCTTGGAGGAATCTCATATAAAGTATAGAAGATATTTAGTTAGTGTCTGGTGCATTTTTTATAAAATGTAGCATTTCATTCGTTGATAACCATATAAATATTGCCGCATTATGGTATACATTAGGAGCACAATACAATTCGGACTGGGCAAGAAGTAGGCAGAATGTTCACCCCGCTCATTTCCATGCACTGAAAGTGAATGGTGGCCAGGGGGCTGTTTCATAAAACATGTTTACCAAATATGCCAGGCTTATTTTAGATAGTCTGACTTATCTTGAACCAAATCAAGTGACAATAAGTCAGTATTTCATAACACTAGTCTATATGACTCATGGGCTATATTCCAAGAAAGACAACATACACAGATTTAAACAACATGACTGATGACAGCAGCACAGCCAATCATGACAATTTGCATGACATATTATTATGTTGGCGCCGGCGCAAAAATTAAAACAAGAGGGCAGAGAGACTGATTGTGTTGAATCCCTAATGCAAATCACATGAAAGAGGCATTAGCTTAGTTCACTACAGTATATACCAGCTGTTCTGAGAAAAGGTTAGCCTAAAGTAAAAAGGCATACTTGGCTTTTCAGAGCTAGATGTGCAACAATGAGCACAATCATCCTTTATTTGCACAACAAATTGCATTTTCATGCTTGGCTGTAGTCGTGGCTCTATCTCTTTTGATCTCTCTCTCTCTCATTCAGAGGATAGACATAATGAGATAATTTTGGACTTCCTGCTGTAATCAGTGTCCATCATTTAATTACATTATAATATTAGAATTCTCTCATGACTAAACATATCTGCTACTTGGCAAACACAGAGACAAGCTGAGTCTAAAAACAGTTTTTTATGGTCGAATGTGTGGGCGTTCTTTTACACTTTAGCATCATTTCCAAAGAAAAAATAAACTACGAAGGCCTAAAAAAGTTTCTGGATAGTTTTAATGTTGCATCATCTTTAAAATAAGCTGAAATCTATTAGTGTGAATTAAAATTGCCTGATGGGATATAAAAGTTCCTGTAACACCTGCACAGGTGTTTTTATGTGACAATGGAAGGAAAATAGGAAGAGGGATCTCTACCCTGCCTCGCAACTGATATTCTTTTTTTTAATAACATCAAATGTTATTTTTCACCAGTGATACGACTTAGAGAAAGAGAAGATCACATTAACCTTCTGCTTTCACTCTCTCTCTGTCAGTTTCATTCTCTTTTTCTCCCTTTCATAATCATCCCAATCTCACATCATCTCCCTGTTCCTCTCCTATAGGTGTGGATTTCCCCTAAGGCAGTTTACATGTCACACTGACCAAACCATGAAATACTCACATCTGCTCAAACACACAGACATTCTGACTCAACTATAATACAGACCATGAGCTCTAGATTACAGTTGATATTAAAGCCTGGTGCATTCTGGGATTCTAGATGGTTTTAGCTATTTACTTAAATACTACATGAATTTAATTTTCAAAACAATCACAGATGCTGTTGTGCTGACCTCTGACCTCCTTTGGGTCCAGGGTAACTGTAAATTCTCTTAGAAAATCATCTCTGCACATAATGTTGTAGTCATATAGCCTACCCTATTTATGTGAAGTGACTTATCAGATGCAGAACATCGATAAAAATGTATGAATTAAAGCCTGAGACAGCTTTTCATTCATTCAAGTCAAATATGGCACAAATAAAGCTATTAGTATCACTGAATCCTGTCACCATAATGCCCACCTGCACAAATATACTGATCTGAGAAGATGTGCTTGCATTTGTGTGCAAAGGAGAAAATTGCTTGTGTGTCCTCACTTCATGGCAACACCAAAGAGCTGCAGTCTATGTCAACATTGGACCCTGTCCAACAGATGACTGTGGGTTACTACAAGCTTTTTCAACCTTTTCGAAAAAACAATGCATGTGTGCATGTATGGCTAATGTACAACATCAATGTCTCCAAAATAGAAGAGCATTTAATTAGATATAAAATACTTAACCAGACCTCACTGAACAGAGAACAACTTCTTTTACTTAAACACACAAAATCATCCACGGATGCTTAATATCACCAAGTCACAGTGAATCCAACCTTAACCACATGAAGATGCTCCATACAATAATGAAACTGTGTCCTTATTAAATTAATAAATTGAATGCAACACCTTGAATTGCAGTCATCTTTGCAAAAAAGTGTTTAAACAGTTACACATGCAAAATATTGTATACACATCCTTTTGTAATCACTGCATATATCATGTACAAACATGCACAACAAGGAGTTTAAATAGTTACACATGCTAAATATTGTATAATAATTGAATATATAAAGTAGAAACATGCATATCTGTGTGTGCAGCATTTCAAGAACTCACCTGTCTTCTACAGCAGATTGCTGTCAGGCAGTCGGGGAATAAACACTCTGATTCAGTCAGCTCCAGATGTTCATCCTCAACTCCCTTCTCCTTCTCTCTCTCTCTCTCTCTCTCTCATCCTGGGCTTCTTCGGAGCCCACATCCTTGCAATGTGATGTCTCTGTAGTAACTATTCTGCTGGGCTTTACACTGCATAATCCCATGTATTCCACTGTGTTTACTGCCCACTTGTGATATAAACCATGTACTGCATGAGGATCTTTGGGATAGTTTATCAAACGGGTACGGGTCCCTCTAACATATATTCTTTGAAACACACTAACAAACGCAAATGCATGTTCATAGAAACGCGTTCTCATTGGTTGGTTGGAATTTGGGAGATTTCATGGCAAAATTGTTTGACGATTACAGTGAAATTGCTTTTTACAGAAGTTTTGTTTCACTTTTATTTTGAATGTTTCTTAAGTTTGACGTAGCCTATTAAATACTAAAATCAAATTTATTTTTGTGTATCATTAACAGTGCTTACGAAAAAAAAGACAATATAAAATTAAGCTTGTTATGCACAAAAATTACATGGTACAAGCCTAGTATGCATAAAATGCATAAAACAAAACATGCATAAAACTGTAAGTGTGCCTTAGATGGTTTTTCTAGTCCCACTGTTCCATCAAAATATTACAAAATATTCCAGAATGTCAGAGAAACTTCTAAAATGTTCCCATGCTTACAAAATCTACATATAAAAATACATTAATATTAACAGAGCCACCACAAAATTTGACTTCGATTCAGGTTAAATACTGATTTAAAATCATAACAAGATATAGTTTAATAATATATATGACTGGGAAAAAATAAAAGTAGAAATAGTCGATCTTAAAAAGTAAAGACTACATAAATCAAATTGTAAATATAAAAGTTATTGAAAAGCTTAAGCACGTTGTTCTATTCTGTGTTCTAAACTCCTGAAACAATCTGTGTGTGTGTGTGATTTTCAAACGTAACCCTCTTTGTAACTTTGGAAACCACTCTGTGCTTCGTAATTGTTAAACAAATCCCACTTCGATTTCACATATTTACAACCTTATTCCAGAAACCTAGATACAGTTACTACTGAATATAACCAATGCTATGATGACCCGGTATTAATTTTTCTTTGATTCATTTTATTGCAAAACCCCTTTAATACATTGATTGCTGCCCACTTGTGGCAGGAAAGGGGCACTGCATGTTATCTTGAGGTTCTTTTTTTTAGGCCTGCTGGAAAGTCTAACATTAACGCAAATTGCACTGATTAGAAATGCACAAACAAGCATAGATGCATGCTCTTAGGTATGTTTATTTAGAATGTTGTTTAAATCATCTTATTTAAGAGGGTGTAGCCTGGTTATTTATTTTTCTGATTCACTGTCCTCAGCTGTGTCGTCATCAGCAATGGGCTGAGTATTGCTGTCGTCATTGTCATGTCTGTTTCAACACACAAATATACAAATTGAGTTAAAAATGTTTAACATTGTCTTTGAAATGTTAATCTAGACATTATAGGCCATTTAAACATGACTGCAAATACTCTCAATCTTATTGATAAGTAAAAAAGAATGGAACTAACAGCTCATAGCCTTGGTAGTCATCATTTTGAGTGACACCGAAAAGGTCGAACCAACTGTCACCTCTCTCCTCAACGGCGGTTGGGGTTAAAAGAGTAGCAGTAGCACTGAAAATATATAAAGTACATTCTAAAACATTTAGTGTAAGTAGCTTATATAAAAGCAGTGAGCACTAAGATTGTTTATTTTACCCCCTTATATACACTGTAATTCAAACACTTAGAAAACATTGTACTGTATATACTGTAATTCAATTCATCTTTTGTTATTTGTCGGAATGTATAATATTTGTCATCCAGCAGTTTAAAATTTTTTTGACTGCCAACTCTTTAAAATGGGCCTTCATCAAAACAACACAGAAACACTATTAAAGTGATGAAGAGATGGAAATTATTCTCAGTACAATCATCAACATTTCAATTTTAAAGTTTGAAAACAAATAGATTTAAAATCAAGTGTAAAGCCATTGAGACAAGCATGCTCTTGTTGTTGCACATAAATATTAACGTTTGGAACAGTGCAAAAAACAAACAAAATAAAAAAAAACAATAGAAACTCATATGAGAGCATCACACACCACGAGAAGGGATAAAATTAGAGATTAAAAGGAGCCAATTTATCTACAGAACGGTGCCAGTTTTAGGGTTTTGTGATAAAAAATGAGAATCATGATATATGTTATGATTTAAGCATAAATGCGTATTGTTGTAGAAGGACGTCATCACCTTTTACACATTTATTTAAATTGTTATGCTGATAATACTGTTTGTAAGGAAAAAAATTAAATGTTACGAAAAGTGTTGAACTTGAAAATAACACTTGCTAAATGAGGTAGGTTGTATAAAATTAATCTAACAGATATTGTTACATCACATGTTGGCACTGATGCATTAAAGGGATAATTCACCCAAAAATGAAAATGATCTTTTAATACCCTTAGAAGTGTCAGTCTTGTGTGCCCTTGCCCCATGTGTATGCCCATATTTGGTTGTTCCTGCCCCCGATTAGTTCATTGTGTTAATTTGTTCCCAGTCATGTTCCCCAGGTGTTTTCAGTTCTCCCATGACTTCTGTGTGTATAATTACCCTGTGTTTCCTAGTCTCCCTTGTCGGTCCTTATGTGTATATGTTACATGTATGCATTGTATCCTGTGTTCCTTGAGTAGTTAATTAAGACTCTCGTTTGCACTCTCCACTACTCCTATGTTCTGCTTCCCGCACGAGTGTGACAAGAAGCATCCTAGGTGTATGTGACTTTCTTCTTCCAGACAAATCCAAACAGAGTTAAAATAAAAATTGTCCAGACCCCTTCAATCCTTTGAATGGGTTTAAATGGGTGATAGCCCTTACACTTCAGAAGACGTGAAACAAAGTGCATGTATTCGTAATAAAATGTCTCTCACACTGCTCCGGCGGGTAAATAAAGTCCTTCTGTAGCGAATCCATGCGTTTTTATGAATATCCGTATTTAAAACTTAAGCACTTTTCTCTCACGTCTGCTGGGTAGATTGTGTTGCGTGATTAGTGATGAGCGCAGAGAGAGAACAAAACAAAATGCCAGTCATGAATTAGAAGCACAAACCGAGGATTTGTAAAGAAAAATATAGGAGGATTTCCATATAAGCCAAGAGGAGACTGGTTTTTCTTTGCTAAAGCAAGGAAACGTTGTTTCTTTTGAAACTACATTTTCCAGAGGTGCATGCACAATGCTTACATCCGCTGGGACTGCTTCCGGTTTCCGGCTTATTAAGTTTAAAAAAAAAGATATTTATCATACAGAAATGCTACAGGAGGACTTTATTCACTTTATGAAAAGTGAATTGTTTGAATTATACAGCTTTTCCAGAGAGAATTGTGTTGTGTTCTTTAATGTTGTGGAAAAAAAAGATGCCGTTAGGCCTCACGAAAGAAGAAAGTTTTATAACATATATAAAACCTGTAGAATGTCAGTAAATAATTTTTTTTAAGTTCTTCTCTAAATTAAAATTTTATCTTAACTATTGAATAAGTATTTCACTCTCTGTTTGTGACTACCTAATTAACAGTGTTCATTAGAACAACTAACCTTTCATTATCTTCATCGCCCTCGTTGAAGTTGTCATTTTCAGTCACTCCCGGTTGATCTTCAGATCTGTCGGCATAGTAATGGTAATTTCTTACCATCTTTATTAAAGATATCTTTGTTGTCTTTGTTTAACCAATTAGAGAACTTCAGTCTGAATAAGCTATTACTATAATTTTATCAACACCAATGCTTTTCATTAATTGCCCCATTCACCACGGCTAGGTGATATTTAAATGAACAACTTACCTTTCATTATCTTCATCACCCTCATTGAAGTTGTCATTTTCAGTCACTCCCGGTTGACCTTCAAATCTGTTATAACACACACAAACACAAAGTCATAGTGATGGTACGAAATTAGAATTACTATGACTTTGTTATCTTAATTAAAGAAGATATCTTTATTAAATTTGTCTTTGTTGTCTTTGGTTAAACATACTTCAGTCCATTTAAATAGGCTATTACTAGCACAATTTTATCAACACCAGTGCTTTTTTGATTCATTTTCCCATTTAACCTACTTTACTACGACTGTAAAGGTGATATTTAAATGAATAGTTCAGGAGAGTTTTGCCAGTGTTTGTGTTGCCTTCATTCTGATCCCAACGTTTGGAAAGAGTGGATGAACTTTATTTAGTGAAGATCAAGACCTCATCAGTAAGAGCATTATAAGTGTGGCACTTGCAAGAGTTATTAACATGGTACAAAGTACTTGCAACCTCCCACCACATTTCAGATCCTTTGGGAGGCAAACATACAGATCATTGTCATGGAAATACTAATCTGATCCACAGACAATTCAAACAACTACCAGTTGTTTATATAATTACTAGTATCTCAAGCCTAAATTCCCAGAATACTTACAATACAATATTTCCGAATATTACAGACTCAGCCCGAGGATGGCTCTATAGTCTTTCAATACTAACACATTAGAGAAAGATGCTGATAATTTGACTGAATTGATGCTTGAAGAACGTATTTCCAGTAGCCATGATTAACAGCAGTTTTATATGCAGCTTCATTTGACAAGTGTCACAAGACCAATTCCTCTTGCTCCTCTATCCAATCGCGCCGATGGATAAAAAAATTATTAAAACAAGCATGTGATGACCACAAGCAGAGGGAAAATAGCATAAAAGTAGAGATATACATCACTTAAAATATACTCAAGTAGGTCTTATAAGTAAAAGTGCACAATTATTAAACTACTCAAAAAGTACAATTTCTAATAAAAACTACTTAATGGTAATGCAAATATTTGTAATTTGTTGCTTCACATCCCTGGTCCCAACAAACATACAGACGGTTTGGTATATTTTTAAATGTAACTTGTGTTAGATAAAAGCATCTGTCAAATGTTTAAATGTAGAAAAAGAAATAACACACTTTATATTACATATATAAAACCTGTAGAATATCAGTAAATGATTTTCTTTAAGTTCTTTTCTAAATGAAAATTTAATCTTGCAAGAGCTTAACTATTTAATAAGCATTTCGCTCTCTGTTTGTGACTACCTAATTAACAGTGTTCATAAGAGCAACTAACCTTTCATTATCTTCATCGCCCTCGATGAAGTTGTCATTTTCAGTCACTCCCGGTTGACCTTCAGATCTGTCGGCATAGTAATGGTAATTTCTTACCATCTTTATTAAAGATATCTTTGTTGTCTTTGGTTAACCAATTAGAGAACTTCAGTCTGAATAAGCTATTACTATAATTTTATCAACACTAATGCTTTTCATTAATTTCCCCATTCACCATGGCTAGGTGATATTTAAATTAATAGTTTAGGGTTTTTTGCCCCTTATTTTGATTTGGAGGACATTTTTGTTCATTTTGGAGCCATTTCCACAGCAGAAATTCAACAATCATCATGGTATAATTTGTCATTTTATAATTTATATGAAAATTAAGGAAGTAAGTGTGTGCAAATATAAAAATGTGCTACCGTTCACAATAGACGAATGCAAACTGCACACAGACACATGTCAACATTAACAGTCTCAGCTGAAAGACAGGACAAATATATACAGAGACATGAATTGATTTTACATCACATTTGCTGTAAATATATGCTGCAAATCATATACAAAAATCAACAAAGACAATTAAAAAATAAAATTGCATAATAAAATACAGTTTCTGCCCCATATAGGTTACTTATATGTTACAGAAAATTACATGGCATTACATGGTATTGCAGAAAAAAAACCTAAAAAGCCAAAAACAGCATCTTGTAAAAGAGACCCCAAAAACATGACATTTAGGATAAATATTTTACAGTACCATGGTGTGATGAGATGTGGTGAGCAATAAGAAGACTGTTCAATCAAACACCAAAAGTCACTTTAGGAACTCAAATAAATTCAATACAATAAATACTACCCCTAAATTAACATATGTGACTAACAGACTTTTCCTCCAACCAGTGAGCAGCAGCTGTATAGGCAAATACTTGAGATCCCCCTCTATTTAATAGGTTTTCATTTAATGGCACTGATCCAAAATCAAATAATTTACATTGGTGGAGTCAGTGTTGAAACTAGATATACAGTAGCCTATTTGAACTTTTATTTGATTCTTGAACTTCAAATAATGCCTGTATTCAAATGACTCTTAGGTAAATATTCTTAAGAACTGGTAGAGTTCCAAATAAAAAATAAGAAATGTTTTCAGATTATGCTTAAGAAATACTTTTTACTGAAACATAAAACCGCAAAACAAGTAATATAAAACAGAAAATTATTTTATTTAGTTAGTTACAATGTTATTTTATGATTCATGTTGGTGTAACATTCAATAATAAAATGTGAGTCCATTAATATAGTGCAAAAAGCGAAGTAATGGTAAAACAGACAGTTGTTGAGAGCAGTGATGCATAGAAATAGAGACTGGAAATTACACAGCAAATTGCTGTGCACTGCACGGCATGGAAAGTACACACCTTTGGCTAAAGTCAAACAATTAAATGCTTTACATATGAAAAGATTTTTTTTTAAGTCATGCAGTTGCCCTTAGAAATAGCTTGGGTGAATTAGCTACTCTATAGTTACTTTGGTAAAATAGTTCTGCTGCAGTGGCTTTAAAAGTAATATTTTCATTGGCAAAACTGAAATAGATAATATTGCGTCTAAAATATAAACACATTATAAACTTATTTACTAAACTGTTGTATAAAATCAAATCACATTTGAACTTTGTTATTAACAAGCTATTTTATCACAAAATATGATTATGACAATGAAAGCTTTAGCTTTAATATAACCCCTTGATTTTAGTTACCCTTTCAGTCAAATCACTTCGACGTTACATATGGGAACTCGCCAGAGAGACCAATTGCCTTTGAGCCTTATACTAAAGGCCAATGAAACATTGGCGTGCACTGATTGTGCTCAGGTGCCGCTGATCACTGTGTGAGTATAAGAGGGCATGAGCACAGTGCGCCTGC
>JAUMHE010000069.1:7225793-7239801 GCA_032359235.1 Enteromius mattozi | reverse complement strand
TCTCTGGTGAGTTCCCATATGTAACGTCTCCGTTCCCTCCTTCAGGGAACGTGGGTTACGTTCGTAACCTAGACGTTCTTATATCTCATTCACACTTCTGCATGTTTAAATCTGGTGAAGAGGCAACTTCTCTTGGATGTCCGCTAAAGCACTCCAGCAAAAAATGTGAATGAATTTCAGTCATGGCAAGATTTAAAGTGAAACTACATTTTAGTCTCTGTCTAACAAAAAATATTAAATTGCTTCAGAGGACCTCACATTCAGAAAACTGTCTACATGCATGTTTTTTTTTTTTGTCCTTTGGAGCTTGACAGACCATAAATATATATTTTGTTTAACTATATATATTTATAATATATAATATATGTATAATTACTTCTGTGCTCTGTGCATATAATAATAATAAAAATAATAATAATATGGGTTTCAAAACACAGAAAGGCTGTAGCGCCTTAAAGTTGTAGCCTAACAGATTTGACTTAGAACAACTATTGTAACACTTACTTGGAGTGGTGTAGTATTCTTCCTGTATTATATTTTGTTTTGTTCTATTCTATGTTATATTTTATTCTTCTGAGCCCATATAACTGTGTATTGTCTCTATAGAAATCGCTCTGCTTCATTTAGTTGTATTAACAAAACCCCTTTTATATACGTTTTGATGCCCACCTGGGAGGAAAGATGAACTACATGTCATCTTGAGGTTCTGTTTAAGCCTGCTGGAAACCCATTCAAATCTTACATTAAAGCACATTACAACGTTTAGAAATGGACAAACACACAAAGATGCATGCTCTTAGGTATGCTCTATGTTTATTTAAAATGCTGTTTAAATCAGATCATTCAGCAGAGTTTAGTCTGGTCATTTATTTTACTGGTTCAGTGTTGGCAGTCACGAGGTCATCCGCAACGGGCGTAGTGCTGTCACTGTTCCAACACACAAACATACAAACTAAGTTGAATATATATATATATATATATATTTTTTTTTTATTGAGAAGAATTTTTCTGAGAAGTAAAAAAAGATGGAACTGACAGCTCATCGCCACTGACGTCAGCATGTTGGGTGTAGCCGTAAAGATCATTAAAACTGTCACCTCTGTCCCAACAAACAAATACACAAATGGTTTGGTACTTTGTATTGCTAAACATAACTTGCTCTGTATAAAAGCAAAATGTGTAAATGTAATAAGAAGAAATAAAAATGTAAAAGAAATAAAGCAACTTATATAACACAATAAAGCACACAGAATGTCAATAAGTGGTAATTTTTTAAGTTAAAACTTGATTGCTTTTTCTCACTATACTACTCTCCTAATTAACTGTAATTTTCACTTGGAACAGATGGCCCATAATCTCTACAACACAGACAAACACAAAGGTATCACAATGGTCCCATGTAATTTTTAATGATGTCCAAGAATAAACATATTGGCAGAAGCATTATTATGAAGTCAGTTTGCTGAAAGTGTCATTTCGAACTTAAAATGGCTTATTGCTGGATTTGTTTATTACAAACATGTAGCTTTTCACTTAACAAGCTGTTAATTGATTGACTGGAGTTGTGTGGATTACTTGTGCAAAAATGGCACCCATTCACTGCACAAGATCCATTAGTAAGCCAATGCTGCAATGCTACATTTCTCTAAATCTCTACAGATAAGGAAACAAACCCATCTACATTTTGGATGGCCTGAGGGTGAGTAAATGTTCAGCAAACTTAAATTTTTGGGTGAACTATTCCTTTAATACAAAATAGCTGCAGTAATAGGTAGTCTAATGGGGAGGAGGGGGAAAACCTGGGGTTTAGTAGGTTCTGATATTCTGACATTCATATATACAGTAAATTCCATTTTGACTGGAATGCATCTGCTTTTTGTACATCATAATGCATCAAATAATAAGCCAAAATTATTTTGCAGACCTTCTTACTATATAGGCTGCATTCACACAGCAGCAGAATATGGATTGACAACCGTATTTTCTTTACAGGTGTGAGTCTCGAAATGTTTCGTTCACACAGCAGATTTCAGTTGTGTTTAGAATTCTGTCTGTATGAATGTGCAATAGTAGTCAAGCCCGTAGTCCTTACCGTAACCATATGGTAACCAGTGACCATCTAATATCAAAGATGGCGACGTCCATAAACTGAAAGTGTTATCACTATTTGAGACGACAAGAGTCCAAGTTCTTTCTTCAAGTTGTCATTAACTGACAGCCGCTTTTACATTTGGGCAGAGAAAGGAGCATTCGAACTCGACCAGAGATCTCCAAAATAGGGAGGGAACTCCAAAAATGGGCAGAACCTCCAAAATGGGGCAGGGTCTCTTCATGCAAAGACTTTCACCAACTTTTCTTTTCGCCAGTTAACAAAGAAGTGTGTGAATGGTTTTAACAAGCGCGTCTTCTGGCTCCATTCTTCTTCTGTGTGACAAGCGAGTGTCAGAAGCATAGAAAGTTGCGCAGCGCCATGTATGTAACCGGGGTATTTCTGTTTTTCATTATGCGCTGTCGGCTCATCGTCAGTGAAAATGACGGGTATGAGCAGCGAAAAATGCTGACGATATTCGCGCGCGTGTGTGTACAGGCCTTAAAACTTAAATTAAACCTTGTTTCTAGTTTATCTAAAATAAAACATGCTATATAAATCGATATTCAGTGCAAATCCCACCGTGCAGCCAAATTCACTGGTTGATTGGGAGAAAAAAAAGTGTCAATGGGAGGAAGCCATGCCCTATTTTGGAGCTCCCACCTCATTTGGAGTTCCTGCCCCCATCTGGAGATCTCCAGGCTGCAGTTATACCCTTCTCCATTTCTCCTTTACTTTAAGTTACTGAAAACACACATGAAAATATGCACTACACGATAGACATCATTTGTGCGGCAGTGTATGATGTGACAGACAACTAGTTGTCCAGTCCTGTTCTATTCACACAGCGGCTGGGTTCTGAGAATGTGTTTGTGAGTCCTGAAAATCTACAGGTGTGAGTTCGGTTACAGAATGTGGTTGTCACACCTGTAAACAAACGAACTGTGTGTGAACGTAACCATATTAAGGACTCAAAAACAGGAATGACAACTGTAATCTGCTGCTGTGTGAATGTAGACCACCACTTTGAGAACCCCTCATGTAAACACACTAACTAGTGGAAGTGTTTGTGGGCAAGTCAGAGTCTTTGTATTTCACGGGTAGGCGGGGATTGTATTACCAAATGGGAAAAAGATTTGAAAATATGAAGACTTGACTCGTGAAGGTGGCTGAATTCTTTTGAGAGACAATATCTTTATTATACATGCACATTTTTGATTAACAACCCTGCAACCTTGCAAACTGTCTAAATGAGCATTGTTCTCTCAAAAAAATTTAAATTTTTTCGATGTTAATTTTAGAATGACTTACTGTCCATAGGGCCCATAACCTCCAAATCTGTTGCAACACACACAAAGACAAAGGCAGTATATAATAATAATAGTAGTAGTAGTAGTAGTAGTAGTAATAATAATAATAATAATGAATGCTGTCAGAATGATAGTCAGACATCAATAAACATCACAATAATCCACAAATAATCCATGAGCATTGCCCTATTTTTGTTACTATATCTCTCTTTATTTACTTTTAAGTATTTATTTTAGTATTTAGTAGTTTAGTTTTAGAATAACTTACTGTCCATAGGGCCCATAACCTCCAAATCTGTTACAACACACACAATGCAAAGGCATAATAATAATAATTATAATAATAATGAATTCTGTCTGAATGAGAGTCCATTACAATAATCCACAAGTAACCCATAAGCATTGCCCTATTTTTTTCTATTATATCTCTCTTCATTAACTTTTGCAAGGTTAATTTTACAATGACTTACTGTTGAAAGGGCCCATATCTGTTACAAAACACACAAACACAAAAGGCATCATAGTGTAATAATAAAAACAACAACAATAATAATAATGAATGCTGTCAGAATGAAAGTCTAGACAGCTGATAAACACCTCTCAATAATTCACAAGTAATCCATAAGCATTACCCTATTTCTCACTATAATTCTCACATAATTAGCGGTAAACTGCGATGTTAATTTTAGAATGACTTACTGTCCATAGGGCCCATAACCTCCAAATCTGTTGCAACACACACAAAGACAAAGGCAGTATATAATAATAATAGTAGTAGTAGTAGTAGTAGTAGTAATAATAATAATAATAATGAATGCTGTCAGAATGATAGTCAGACATCAATAAACATCACAATAATCCACAAATAATCCATGAGCATTGCCCTATTTTTGTTACTATATCTCTCTTTATTTACTTTTAAGTATTTATTTTAGTATTTAGTAGTTTAGTTTTAGAATAACTTACTGTCCATAGGGCCCATAACCTCCAAATCTGTTACAACACACACAATGCAAAGGCATAATAATAATAATTATAATAATAATGAATTCTGTCTGAATGAGAGTCCATTACAATAATCCACAAGTAACCCATAAGCATTGCCCTATTTTTTTCTATTATATCTCTCTTCATTAACTTTTGCAAGGTTAATTTTACAATGACTTACTGTTGAAAGGGCCCATATCTGTTACAAAACACACAAACACAAAAGGCATCATAGTGTAATAATAAAAACAACAACAATAATAATAATGAATGCTGTCAGAATGAAAGTCTAGACAGCTGATAAACACCTCTCAATAATTCACAAGTAATCCATAAGCATTACCCTATTTCTCACTATAATTCTCACATAATTAGCGGTAAACTGCGATGTTAATTTTAGAATGACTTACTGTCCAATGGGACCATATCCTCCATATCTGTCACAAAACACACAAACACAAAAGGCATCATAATGTAATAATAAAAATAACAACAACAATGATAAAAATAAATGCTGTCAGAACGAGAGTCTAGACAGCTGATAAACACCTCTCAATAATTCACAAGTAATCCATAAACATTACCCTATTTCTTACTATAATTCTCTGATATTTAGCTGTAAATTTTTGCTATGTTAATTTTAGAATGACTTACTGTCCATTGGGCCCATATCCTCCATATCTGTTACAAAACACAAACACAAAGGCATCATAATGTAATGATAAAAACAACTATTAATAATAATGAATACTGTCAGAATGAAAGTCTAGACAGCTGATAAACACCTCTGAATAATTCACAAGTAATCCATAAGCATTGCCCTATTTCTAACTATAATTCTCCCATAATTAGCTGTAAATTTTTGCTATGTTAATTTTAGAATGACTTACTGTCCAATGGGACCATATCCTCCATATCTGTCACAAAACACACAAACACAAAAGGCATCATAATGTAATAATAAAAATAACAACAACAATAATAAAAATAAATGCTGTCAGAACAAGAGTCTAGACAGCTGATAAACACCTCTCAATAATTCACAAGTAATCCATAAGCATTGCCCTATTTCTAACTATAATTCTCCCATAATTAGCTGTAAATTTTTGCTATGTTAATTTTAGAATGGCTTACTGTCCATTGGGCCCATATCCTCCATATCTGTTACAAAACACAAACACAAAGGCATCATAATGTAATAATAAAAACAACTATTAATAATAATGAATACTGTCAGAATGAAAGTCTAGACAGCTGATAAACACCTCTGAATAATTCACAAGTAATCCATAAGCATTGCCCTATTTCTAACTATAATTCTCCCATAATTAGCGGTAAATTTTTGCGATGTTAATTTTAGAATGACTTACTGTACAATGGGCCCATAACCTCTATATCTGTTACAAAACACAAACACAAAGGCATCATAATGTAATAATAAGAATAACAACAAAATAATAATAATGAATGCTGTGAGAATGAGAGTCTCGACAGCTGATAAACACCTCTCAATAATTCACAAGTAATCCATAAGCATTACCCTATTTTTAACTATAATTCTCCCATAATTAGCTGTAAATTTTTGCTATGTTAATTTTAGAATGACTTACTGTCCATTGGGCCCATAACCTCTATGTCTGTTACAAAACACAAACATAAAAGGCATCATAATGTAATAACAACAACAATAATAATGAATGCTGTCAGAATGAGAGTCTCGACAGCTGATAAACATCTCTCAATAATTCACAAGTAATCCATTAGCATTACACTATTTCTCACTATAATTCTCCCATAATTAGCTAAAGATTTTCGCGATGTTAATTTTAGAATTACTTACTGTCCAATGGGCCCATAACCTCTGTATCTTTTACAAAACACACAAACACAAAAGGCATCATAATGTAATAATAATAACAACAACAATAATAAATACAGCTGCAAGCAGCAATTACGGGTGTTTGAGTATTTTTAAGGCCTTTGAGGTTGTTTAGAGCAACCTGGATGTATGGCAGAAAGTGAAGCACATCGAATATGGACAATAGGCTCACAGACAAACACACACACATGCACACACACAAACACAGAAATGAAATGGTTAAACTATTATATTAATACAAACACACAGACACACACAGGCATACACATTGTGTTGCAATGTTAGATATTTTAAATAAATGATAGGTGACAGTTATTTCAAGTCTTCCATTTTAAAGTGTTTATTTTCAGGTTTCACTGTAATGATTATCTGGAAAAATTGTAAAAACCTTATGAGCAAAACTTTTGTAAACATTAACTAAATGTGATTTTAAATGTTATAATAGTGATTTTATAATGTCTCCATCAGCAAACACTGTTTTAGTGTTTAATGAACCTATTAGTGGTCTTCCGCTGCCATCTAGTGGTTATTAATTGCAATGTCTTTCACAACACTGTGTTTAAGTGTTATAACCATTATAGTGTTTTTTGTCACAACTGTTTGATTGACATCATTAATCCCAGAGGCAAAGTTGTTCAGAATGAGGAGATCTATGATATTATATGAAGATATAGTCTATAAGTGGATATATGAGGGATTTAAGATAATTTACTCTGAAAAAATTGTGTTTTTGAGGCATTTTTAATGGTTATAGCTCTACATTTAGACTGAGCTCTATGAAACTTTGCATGCTTGCTAAGACTCATCTGTCATATGTTTTAACCATGTTTCATAAAGTTTTGTTTTTGTTTAGGTTTTATAGGCTTTTGAGTATATGTGGCCATGCCCCTTTTTAACTGACCCTGTTATAGCCAACCGAAGTACAAAATTCAATATAGAGAGTCCAGATAATTGTTCTGTATTGGTTTGATCCAGATTGAGCGACAAACCTGAGACTAGTTTAAAAAAGTAGGTTTTTAACATTTTTGTGAATAATGAACGGTTTGATTGACAGATACGTGATACGAAGTTCTAGTGTTTGTGTGAATATATAAAAATGTTCTAAAATCTGAGGTTACGCGCTTTGCACCCGAACCCCTAATAATAAAAATCCTAACAATTACAATAGGGTTTCAGCACTACGTGCTCGAACCCCTAATAATAATAATAATGAATGCTGTCGGACAGCTGATAAAACATAAACAAGTAATCCATAAGCATTGCTCAGTTTTTCTCACTAGACTTCTCTCTTAATTAACTGTAAACTTTTAAAGTGTTAATTTAAGGATGATTTACTGTCTAAAGGGCCCGTAACCTCCAAAGCTGTTACAACACACACAAACAGGGGCATAATAATAATAACGAATGCTGTCCGAATGATGGTCCAGATGAAATATCACAATAATCTACAAGTAATCCATCAACATTGCTCTCTCTTTCTCACTACACTGCTCTCCTAATTGCATGTAAACATTAGCAATAAAACATTTTGGAATGACTTACTGTCCATAGGGTCCATAATCTCCAAAACTGTTACAACACACAGAAACACAAAGTTAATAATGATATGATCTATAATAATGATTCTATAAATTTTTATTAATGATTCAACACATTACAAGACCTAAAATCAATGTGTCTTTCTTTTATGCTGCAGGTGTAATGGTGGCAGTGTACTTTTAAATCAATCAGGTTAAAGGTTTTGCTTAAAACTGGCTTGGTAATAGATCATGTAGCATTTGGCATTTGAAGTACTCATTTAATAAAAAATTAGTACTTTAAGTCTGATATGGAGAAAGGCCCACTGCAAGATAGAGGATGCGAGGCCTCTTTCAGTCAGTATATTTCTGCAAAGTAGTCCAGTTATGTGGGTCCACCAGAAGGTTTTTAAAATTTATCTTATATTAACAATACAGTAAAATATAATCTGTATCAGCAAATTATAGAAAGAGATCAGTGAAAGTGAACTTGCTGTCTCATCACTTCAAAATACATTGTGCATAATGTTAACGACAAAAAGAAGAACATGGATGGAAAATGGCACCAGTGTGCACCAAAGTGGACAAAATAAAGCCAAGAGGGTGACAAATTACATTAGAAAAATTGGGTGTTCAAAATCAGAATTAATATTGTTGATGATTCCATAAAAGAAGAACAGATTTTTCTAATGTGGACAACATCAGTGAGGATGCTACAATGGATTTTTATTCATCTTTTATTTTTTGGTTTTGTTTTTTGTTTTGGCATCCATGTGAAGAACGAGGTTTCTCTATATAGTGTCTATACGACTGGTAAAAAAATTGCAGCTATGCAATGATCACGTTATTCCATATGTACTTTTAAGCTTTTTGCATTATTTGTTTGCATGCTTTTACTGTATATGTTTGCTGTTTCTCTATATTTACTGCCTTCTGGAATCTTCTTTAAAATAAGAATGGCAACTGTTTTAAAGTTAACAGTTAAATTGTTGCAATGTTAATTTTACAGTGATGTAAATCTGTTACAACACACAAACATAAAGGAATAAGAATGTTCCTTTTTTATTTTTATTAATACCTTTATATACCTTTAGATACATGTGTTGTCATTAATTCAAAATATTTAGGCTAAATTTAACCAATCACCCAATCAATCTTCGCTGTTAGTCCTATTGACTGTTACCTATAGGCTACTGTTTTATAGACATCTAAATTCATCTTTACAATGCAAATGTACAAAAAAATGTTTATAGGTATTTAAATCAAGTCCAAGTTAAGCTCTCTCCAAACACTGTTATAACCACTCAACAAAATTAGTAAGAGTTCAGAATGTACGCATATACCCACAGAGGTAGTTTTTCAGCGCCTCTAATTGGCCACTACATTCATATAAGCTCAAAAAATATGATTTGCACACGGGGAAAACACATTTTTTTAAAAAATGATATCACGCAGGTATAAACAGCCATATTAATACCCCAATCATTACAATAGAATCCTTGATATAAAATTAAAGAAAAAAGAAAAAAACCCCAGAAATTATGTGTATGCAAAATGAAAATGTAGATACCTTAAACAACAGATGATTCCAGAATACCCACAGACACATGATTCATGTCCGTTCGCCCACTCAGAGTTAAATTCATGAAGATTTCCATCAGAATCAGGACAACCTGAATGAATAATAGAAATGTTTATGAAATAGGTTATTATTACTTTGTTTATACCAGGATTGTAAATTCACATGAACATGTGACAATTTTTTTTATCTTAAATGCTGACACTGAATTGAGAAAAAACTTTTTCATTAAAAATAATAATAGTAATCATCCGATCAGGTAAGTCTTTCTGTTGTTTAATGTAATTGGAAACAGTGTCAATAAATTAATGATGTCTCATATAGTCTGCTCTGAACCTCTGTAAATAAAACACAGACCAAGCTAATTATTACAAACAATAGCAGAAAACATGAAACTATTTCCATGTCTTGTTCCAGATTTACTTTTTTATTATCGAAGAATAGCACACTGTCTTTTTTCCGTTCTTTCTCATACAAACACACACATTCAATACTGACTCACAGTTGCACTCATGCCCACAGAAACTTTTTATCGCTGCCCTGTGACTTTAATAATAAAATAGTTTTGCAGCTGAAAAACTACTTAACATTTTGTTCCGATGGTGCTGTTCATGAAGCAGTTAGTAGAATTTTTTTTTTTTGTTTATGCTAGGTAAATTTCAAATAGAGATAATAGGGTGTAGCCATGCACAGGTTTCAACTCAGTGGGCATTTAAGCTTACCCAGTCATTAGAAAAAATCTAGTAAAAATAAATTAATTAACAAACAATAGACCATAGTGAAGGTAAACAGTTGCCAAAACACTTGTGCGGTCATGCTGTAGTGTCAGTCTAAGGATACTTCACTTGGAAACTGCAGCTACATACTTAACATTTTGCAAAAATGTGGGCATAGTTAAGTTTTTCCCAATAGACCAAGTAGCAACATCACCTTGTGGGCTTTCTGTGGTTTCTGAAATGGGAAGCATTTCTTTTCTGCATTCTGCATTACAGCAGACCACTGCTGTAAGCAACACAAACAGTCTCAGCTAAAAGACAGGACAAATACACAAAAGGACATTAACATACAGTAGACTGATTTTACATCACATTTTTGTAGCCCAAGTGTATATTCTGCAAAGTATACATAAAAATCAGCATGAAAAGCAATCAAAAAATATAGCATTGCATATAATAATAACAAATAAATAACTGAAGATATAAAACATAAATGTGACAAAAACTCCACCAAAACGAATTCCAAGTACATATAACAAATTACCCCAATTTACTATTTCTAACACTTATAGGTTTTTTGCATGTTGTAGAAAATACAGAATATTCACCACCAGAAGAGACCCCATAAAACTGCAGGTTAGGATAAAAATGATACAGTACCATGTTGTGAGATGTGGAAAGCAATACAAGTTCAATCATACACCAACAGTCACTTCTTGAATTCTCTTCAAATTCTGCAATTAATACTACCTCTAAATTAACATAATGTAACTGATACCCTAATTCTGAGCCAAAACCAATAATTTACATTGGTGGGGTCAGAGTAGACAGTGGATATCAGAACTTTTTTATGCTTTAGTTTCAAATAACACCTGTGTTCATATTGCTCAATGGCAAATATTCTTAAGAACTGGCAGTTTGTGAATGCAGCTCTTTAGTTGTATTTTGTTTAAAAATACTTTTGCATCAATATGAACAGTTGAAGAAATATAAAATAGCAAGCTTAATTATTCCAGGAATTGGAACATTACAAAAACTTCAAAAATATCTGTGTAAAATTTATTATTTTATTTTGCAAGATTTTAAATATACAGAGTGTGCATAATTTTTAGGCATGTTGATATTCTGATTTTTTCCCCCAAGCAAATTTTACCAATTCCAAACCGAATCAATCTTAATCATCTATTTCTGATGTCTCACTACCCACCCTTGGACATAACTATATCACCTCAACAGCAGAAAACACTGAACACTGTACTTACACAGCAAAAAAGCCAGTGCACAATGAACTCAATTTGAGTCAAATTTAACACTCCTGAAATGTTTATATGACTCCCTCCGTTTTGGAGTTAAAACTACACTTTTGAAAGTGTGAAAAATGTACATTACTCAGTAAATTTTAACATCATTTACTTGTAACTCCTGCAGATGTGTAAATATTTCACACTTTTAAAAGTGTAATTTTAACTCCAAAACGGAGGGAGTCATACATTACAGGAGTCATACATTATAGGAGTGTTATGAATTCAAACTGAGTCCATTGTTCATTGTGTTATCAGTGTTCAGGTAAAGAACATTAAAAATAAATAAATGAATACACAAAACAATGCAGATTTACATTTATTTATCTTAATTAAATCACACTAAATCTTTTTCTCTGCAGCAAAATGTCTTCACATTCAGTGTTTTCAATACATGTACAAAAAAAAAACAAAAAACTTACACATAAGGCCAAAGCAAAACAGGCACAAAATACATATTCTTATTTGGTCCATATTTCTTCTGAATATCATTGAGTTGCATTGTTCTGTGCTTACATTTATCTGCTTAAACAACAGCATATATGTTAATGCTCACTGAACAAAGTCTGTGTCAAAGTAAAAGTAGTCTCTTTTTTCAACAGACAAGAGCAATTAAAATCTGTGAGAAACGTTGGGCTCGGTTAGGCGTGTGCAGCATTTGGCCTAAATACTGTCATAAAGTAATATGATCTTATAAAATACATATCGTAAGTCATCAAGTATCAAGTAAAACACTTACTTTAGATATTTTCCTTGATAAAACCAATTTCCTTGTCTGCTTCCCATCGCGAAAGAAAATATCCCTGAGAAACAGTTTAGGAGAGCACAACACCTTAATATCGCTATAATTATAGTTATATGATGCTATAAAATACATGTTTTAAATAAGATAAAAACACTTACTTTCGGACTTTCCCTTATAGAAAAGAAACAATGTCCTCGTCTGTTCCGCATCGCGAGTGAAAGGAACCAAATGTCATTAAGAAAAATGTATGCGCTCACAGCGAATAAACATCACATTGGTTTATAACGATATTAAACAAATACATTTTGTGAGTGAGATTAAACGAGTTATTGAAAAATATTTCAGTTGCGTCAAGCTCACAGTCACAGATGTCCCGGATGTGAACAATAACACTCAGCAGTGTTACGCCAGCTATAGGGTGCTGTTCACACTAGCTAGTGTTAATCCTGTAAAATTCACCACAAATTCCACACTTCACTCTAAAAGACCTTAAAACCGGGATTTTAACACTGGAGATGTGAACAATTTATTTAATAATGTAACACAAATAGAAAAAAATATAAAGTGGGACCTCAAAAAAGTTGCACAGTGTCACACTGTGCTGAGGAATTGCCTATGATATGACATTTGTATATTGAAGGAAAACGCCACCGTTTTTCCATATTCCATGTTCTTCCCTCAATTTAAACGAGTTGATACATATCTCTCCCATCTCAGTGGGTGCACTTAATCGCTATAGCGCGGTATAGACACTTGCATGACTAAATGGTTCCATAAAGAAACATATGAAGAACCTATTGTGAAACAGAAAGGTTCTTAAGGCGTTAAAGGTTCTTTATGTTTGGAACCATTGTGGTGAACGAAGGTTCATCAGAAAAAGGTAAGAAGGAGATGGTTCTTTAAAGAACTTTTGACTGAAAGGTTCTTTATGGAACAAATCACTGTAAAGAACCTTTTGAAGCACCTTTATTTTTAAGAGTGAAGCCCAGGACTCTACCTTAATCTGTAGACCAATCAGCTTCACCTCAGCTTCTCACTCCCTCATCTACTCTGTAGACCATCATCCCTTGCTCCCTGGTCCCTCCAGCTCACGTAAACCTGGTGTTACCACAGGGTTCCCGGTCATCCAGTGCCTACACTTGTATTATCCCTTAATCTTCATAAAAACTGGCACAAATTCAGGATTTCTAGCTTATTTGTATTTGATTTGATTTAATTTTTTTAATAGAGTATTTGAACATATATGATGTGTAAATATAATGATATATTTTAAATAATACTTTTTAAAACAACTTTTGAAATGTGACTGAACTGTTATTTTGATATTTTTGAAAAATAGTATATATTTTCTGAACAAAAAGTTGAATGTGGAATTTTTTTTAATTCATGTATGCTGGTGTGTTAGTTATGTTGTCTGTTCTGTTGAAATTATAAGTTGAATTATTTGTTATGTATCTGTAAATATTAGAAATGGGCAGGTCTGTGCATATTTATTTATAGTTCTCTTTAATCAGATTAAGGATTCTGAGAATGTAACTAACACTTCAGTCACATGGTAATGCACAGTTAGTTGAAATGCTGAAGATAGTTCATCATTTTTTTCATATTTCTTCATATATACATATAAATACATATAAATATATTTAACTTTAAGCATATTCATATATGTGCATATATAATGTGTATACAATTGAATATAAACCATCCTGGATAGTTGCGACACAATTATTTTATTTATGTATACTTTAAAAATATGTCTATATGGTTTTTATTATAATATACATTCATTTAACTTTAAGCATATTCAAATATATATATATATATATATATATACAGGTCCTTTTCAAAAAATTAGCATATTGTGATAAAGTTCATTATTTTCTGT
>JAUMHE010000069.1:7214368-7225693 GCA_032359235.1 Enteromius mattozi | reverse complement strand
ATATTCATTGGCCTTTTGTATAAAGCTCAAAGGCAATTGGTCTCTCTGGCGAGTTCCCATATGTAACGTCTCCGTTCTCTCCTTCGCGGAATGTGGGTTACGTTCGTAACCTAGACGTTTTGTTCTCTTGTCTCCTCTGAGGCTGGGACTATTTTTGCTTAAACTTCTGCCATGGCATTAGAACTGGTAATCGTTGTGGCTTGTGAAATCAAAATGATGGTGCAAGCAGGTGGAAATTTACAGATTAAGGAGCGGTTATTATATTATTATTATAATGAGATCCCTTTGCAACATCACTAGGGGAGCAAAATCAGACACTCTCATTTTTTCAGAGGCTTGCAGAAAAAGGCTTACTAAAACAAAGTTACTGGGTTACTCTTTTTCATGTTTCCTTGTTTGGTAGATGCACTGGGGACCTGATTATAGCACTTAAAACCTGGAAAAGTCAGATTTTTATTATACGTCACTTTTAACACCCATTTCTCATTATGCCATATATTAGCCCTTATCATTAGACTCATAAAGTCCCTAAATGCACATTTCCCCCATTTAAAGACTGTCCCAGATTACTGAAAGCATGCTGTCCCACATTCTCAGTCATATAATGTGGGCCAAAAAAACAAAAACAAAAAAACCCTAAAACACATTTTCAACACTTTAATACATATTTTGTTGCTAGAATAGACCACAAACATAATTTGACAACAATTAGGAACACTGTCTTATTTATGACAGATTTATATCCTTAACATTAATAATCCTATTATTAATCCTGGATTGTCAGTTCCCAGGGGATCGTCTTGATTGACAAGTGCAATCATCCCCATGAAGTCATGTTATTTCAGTTACATGACATCCATGCTAAAATTATAAAAGTCCTGTTGACTAAATTTAGTTAGAACGGGAAATAAACACACTGGAGCTTAGGTGTTCCTGATTACGCAATGTCACAGATTACCCGAATTCACCCTACATTTATTTTGTTCTTTTTTATATTATTCTGGTCTGCTCTATTCATCTAAACCCATATCAAAACAGTTTATTGTCTCTAGAAATGACTCTGTTCTTATTATATTTGCAAAACCCCTGTAATACTGTTTGCTGTGATACCTATGGTAGGAAAGATGCACTGCATGCCATTTTGAGGTTCTTTTGTTTAATCCTGCTGGAAACCCATTTAAGTCTAACATTCCTGCACATTAAATATGTTAGAAATGCAAGAACACACATAGATGGATGCTCTTAAGTATGTTTATTTAAAATGCTGTTTTAATCAGCTCATTCAGCAGGGTTTAGCCTGGTCATTTATGGGAGAATTATTTCTGGTTTTTCTTCATTCAGGATTTTACTTTCAGGGTCCAATGGCTTCATTCTCAGTGCTTTGATCACTGCCTTGGGTGTAGCCGAAAAGAGCATAAAAACTGCCACCTCTGTTTAAACAAACAAATACACAAATGGTTTGGTATATGTTTTATATTGCAAAATTTAAAGTGCTTTGTATAAAAATGTGTAAATGTATAATAAACAAAGAAATAAGAGAAATAAAGCAACTTATCCACCTTATTCATCAATACAGAAGTAAGATATGGGCGAGACTTCTGGTTCATTATGATTTAATGGTTCATTAGGATTTAACGCTAATAATATTGTAAGACACACTAATTTGCAATTTCAAGCAGCAAAATTAGCAGTTTTGTATAGCTTGAAGTGAATGAAACTGGAAGCAAGACCCATGAAATTTACAAATGGCTCATTATTACAAGAAGAATAAGGTGGATATAATACAAAGGAACAAATTTACTAACAGCTTGTTGCAGCGAAAACCTTTTGCCATAAAATCTTTTGGCATAAAATAGTACTGTCAGGATAAGATGAGCGGTGAACAATTAGCACTATAAAGGTGCTGATCCAGTGATGTAAACACATAAACGCATATTACATTCTACTGGGTCACTAGATCTTAACTACTAAATAAGCATTGTACTATTTTTTTTATTTTTTTATTTTTATTTTCTCTCTTAGTTAAACTGTAAACTATTACAATGTTCATTTTAGAACAGTTTGCTTTTCAATGCCATTTTCTTGATCATTAGTCAATCCATCGGGCCAATAAGTTTTATATCTGTTAAACATACACAAACACAAAGGCACAACAACAACAACAATAATAATGAATGGTTTTAGTCGAAATGAGAGTCTAGACAGAGAGTCCACAGCTGATAAAAACATCATAACAATCCACAAGTAATCCATAAGCAGCACTGCATTCTCTCTTTCTCACTGTACTTCTGTAAACGGTAAACCTTTGCATGCAGTGTTGGTTTTAGAATTACTTACGGTTCTTTGGTTTCAGGGATGTGGTCATTTTCAGTCACTCCAAAATGACCTTCATATCTGTTACAACATATACAAACACAAAGTCATAATAATAATAAATGAATGGGTGCCATCAGAATGAGAGTCTAGACAGCTGATAAAAACATCATAACAATCCACAAGTAATCCATAAGCAGCACTGCATTCTCTCTTTCTCACTGTACTTATCTCTTAATTAACTGTAAACCTTTGCAGTGTTGGTTTTAGAATTACTTACGGTTCTTTGGTTTCACATAATCAATATGTTAAACACATACACACTTTTTATCACCACCTTCTATATTACCAGCGGCAGAATCAGAGACACCCTGGGCATTACAGCACACTATTACTGTAAGCAGTACAAGCAGTCTTCGCTAAAAGAGAAGACGAAGTGTTGGTTATGATTATCAGGAACATTCAGCATAACAAAGGAAAAATATATAATGATCACATATATCTGAATGACAGCAGTGTAAAGTAAAAAATATACAATTCATTTTTAACAATTAATTTGTACCTGGAAACATACTCGATAACAAAGTGCAAACTGTCCAAAGGAATCGAGCAAAATTAATCCCTAATACTGTCTTGCACTTTGCTGAAAATTACATTGTACAATAATGCAGAAAACATTTCACTGGCCAGTCTTCTTGAAGAGACCACAAAAGAGCTTTTGAGCATATTGAAGAAGAGACCCCATAAAACCTCCTTAAACAATGAACAAAATATATAATACCATGCTGTGATGAGCTGTTGTGAGCAATAAGGCCAATGAAAACATTTGAAACAGCAACAAGCATTCTTTAGGCACTCGTTAAATGTCTTTAAATAACTACAAAAGAAAAGCACACATGTGACTGACACATTTTTCATCCAATCACTTAATAGCAGCTTTCTTGGAAACTAAATCTGCTTCCTCTTCCCACCCCTCACTCCATCACTATTCAAAAACATCCAGTGATTTTTGTATCCCAGATGAATTTTGCATCTGTGTTTGTCTGTTATGTGGAACTTTCAGGAAAAATTATATAATAACTGATACGTATCCTCAAATAAAGCATACAGTTACTAAGTACATATTCCCAAAAACTGAGGTGTGCACATTAATTTGCGGTTCTCTTTAGTCATATAGGGATTCTGAGAATGTAGATAACGCTTAAATAATCTAACACAAGTTTCAGTCACTTGGTAACATGTAAAAGCATTAAAATGTCCATATTTGTCACTTTTCGTGGTAAATTTCATGTATTATAACAAAACGTATTAACACAAAAAGTATTCTTGATGCTTTTGTAAAATTGCAGTTATACCACGGATGTCACATGGACTGTTTTATTAATGTCCTTACTACGTTTCTGGGCCTAGGAACATTACAGTTGTATTGCTTTCTATGCAGAGTCAGAAAACTTTCATATTGCATCAAAAATATATTTTTTGTGTTCCGAAGAAAAACGAAGGTCTTACAGTTTGGGAACATCATGAGAGTGATAATGACAGAATTTGCTATTTAAATTGAACTTGATGGCAAAAACTGATGTTTACTGATGTCTAAAGATTTTTTAAATAAACTAATGTGTTTACCGGCTTCGTTGAACAAAAGCAAACATTATAGGTGATCCTTATAAACAATCAGTTCTGCCTAAATTATGCATTCAAATGGGACATTCAAAAAAATTCTGGTACTTAAGGCAAAGTTCTGTCATGAAACTCTAGATGGCGCAGGCCTATAGGTTTTAACTCCCTCCGATATAATCACATCATTATTCACATAGCACAGCTGATTGGTTTCTTTTCACATCAGCAGCTAATGAACTTGCTGCTCGACACTAAATACTCGGCGGATTTGCAGTGTGCTTTAGAATCCCTCCACTTCCTCAGCTCCACATGTATAGATCTGCTGATTGTATGTATGTAATATATATGGGGATTAATTTATATATATATATATATATATATATGTGTGTGTGTGTGTGCAGCAGCAATATTTCTTACACGCTCACAGCAGCATGTCTGTGGATGTACAAGTCTCAGTACTTGCTTTGCCGCAGCAGCGTCTATTCCACCAAGACCATACACACCCTCATGTTGTTCCAAACCTGTAAGGCCTCTGTTAATTTTCAGAACACCCTCCCATAGACAGCATGGATCCTTACATAATCAAGGTTCAGAAACATAGCAAAGAGATCAGCAAAATAATCCATGTGACATCAGGGGTTCAACCATAATTTTCTAAAGCTACAAGAATACTCTTTGTGTGCAAAGGAAGAGAAAAATTACATTTTATTTAACTATTAGTCTCCTCTGCATCACCATTTTGGAGAGTATCCACTGAAAGTCAACAATCTGTGTCAGCTGCGTCACATGGAAACCTTGTTTTCGTTCAGATCCATGTGGTACGGATACTGGACCTTCTGGACCTTGATTGTGTAAGGACACTTGCTGTCTATGGGAGGGTCAGAGAGCTCATTGGATGTTTCCAGAATATCTTAATTTGATGATGAAAGGAGGTCTTACGGGTTTGGAACTACCTGAGGGTGAGTAATTAATAACAGAATTTTTATTTTTGGGTGAGCTTACCCTTTAACATTGCTATATGCTAAACTCTCCAAGAGGTGTCATGACAGAAATGTATTTATTTTTGTTCATAAGACAAGTTAATTAAAAATTAATAATGAAGTAGACCTATCATTTACAACTCTTTTTATAAAGCAAAATAACAACAAGTAATATGCTCAAATAATGTTCATAAGTCACATGCCCTCCATGTCGTAAATACACATGGCTATTTAAGTAAAGCTTGGAAAATAGAAGACATGATCAACATTTTTTTTTTGATCCTGGACCAACATTACTGTCCAAAAATACAACCCAACCCTATCTAAAATGTATTCCTAAACTCAGTGGGAAATGACAGCTGATTAACAAGGGCGTAGAAGCACCTAACCCTGATCATAAGCCTGAAACAGAAATTTCCTGAAAAGTTATCCCTCAGATCTGATGGGTTGATTGTGGTGTTGTTTCAGGATCAACAAGGATGTTGATCCAGGAACATCTTGTTCTTGGTGAAATCACGCTCACCCTTGGAAAACAGGTGACTGGGATTTCACCAAGTACAACATATTGGTAGTTGATCCTGAAACAACACCACAATCAACTTTCAAATTTGAAGAATAAGTTGACAGTTTTAGTGTTACAAAAGGGTTAGGTGCTACACCCTTGTTATTAAACTACCATTTCTCTCTGATTATAGGAATAAATTAGTGGAATTTTGTTACTGAACTCAAGCTGGACACATTAAAATGTGTATAAATAGTACACCAAACGAAAACGTATGGTAATGATACGCAAATAAGGACTCTCACACATGCTTGGCATACATATGATATGCAGTTTTCGCATACATAATCCTACCCATCGCGTAGCATATACATGTCAAAGTCCATTTTTGCATATCTACACCTATGTACCTATGTGTACCTATCTATGTTTTTATTTGGTGTACTATTTATACGCACATTAATGAGATCAGGTAGGCAGAGAAGATGATTTTTGTAATTTGATAAAAAGACAATGAACAATTCTGCACATTTACAGTGGTTTAAATAAATCATTAATCAAAATATCAATTCATACAGTTAAGCCTTTATTTTCTCTGTAATGTTTTTTTATCCAGTCAGAGACTTCTTCCACAGATGTGTGATTGCGTCCAGTTGTTTTAGGCAAATGGGCATGGTTTGCTGTGGTCTGAAACAAGTGCTAGAGTGAAGGAGCAGGTTGTTTTGTCAACAACCATCTCGCATTCATCAGGGTGCTCTATTGCTGTTGGGATCCTACACACACACACACAGACAAGATTATTGAAAAAAAAAAATAGTCATGAAAGCACTAAATATTGTAAGTCTGTTAAACTTACTTGTTACAGCATCTTATGCCAATCAGTGCACAAGTACAGTTGTAACAGTCCTTCTCCCACTCAGAGTTGAAGCCATGGATTACTCCATCAGAGTCCACACAACCTAAATAAACCAGCACACACAGACAGGACCAAAGATAAAACTGTAAATGCAAAATATTGTCATTTCTGATGATTGACAATTTAAAAACCGGGACATTAGACAGAGAGCTTTTATAACAGCTGTGGTTTATCTTTGTAAGATAGCATTCAAAGAACATATTACATTTATAAACATGAAATTAATTGTTTAGTGGAAATTTATTTCAGAAATAAAAGCTTTGGACAGTTTTGGTTACCTTGTAGATGGTTTGTTATGTCGTCGACAGATGACAAATCCACTTCAGGTTTTTGAATGTAGCACTCGGAACTACATGAGACCACCATGAAGAGAAGAATACACACTCTCAGCAAACACACCTGAGAAGATGAAGAGATGTTAAATATGTCAAGACATGACCCAATAAATATAATAATCATAGTTGAAAAATTTATTAAAAATTAATGTTCCAGCAAGTCGAATTGTAATATAAGACAGCTGATACCAAAAGCAGTATTTTGTTGTGGTAAATACTTCTAAAACGCTGTATTATACATTAAGATTGAGCGGTACTGTACCATGTTGCAAAAGATCCAGCTAAAGCAAGTGCAGATGACAGATCAGTTCAACCAGTGGCCAACTGGACACTCTCACACCTTTTTATACCATATCATTGCTGTGATAAATCAAAAATGACAAGCTTGTGCTATATTAATTAAACAGGAACTGGCTTTACTTATGATGGGAAAGTAAGGTCTTTTATCCAGAGCAATTAATTAATACTCTTAGCCTTTGTTTGATCATGTCACTTCATTTTGTATGTGTTGGCATTCAACACAACTGCATAAATATAAAGAGCCATTTTATTACCTCTGCTGAATCATATTCAGACGATACACTCAAAATATTTTATTTTTTAAAGAATAATAACCTATTTTCCATTACTATAGGAACAAATCTTTTAAAATAAAAATATTAAAGGATTATATATCATATGCGTCCTATAGAATCCATTTAAGTGACTAAAAAGTGACATTTCTAATGTTACTATTAAATATTCATACATAATCTTTTCATGTGATGTTACTTAATACATTTTGCATCAGCATCTACAATATTGCTCATAGGGTTTGAAGCTTTAATGTCTCATCACACTGATTCTTTCAAGGCAGTAGGAAAGGAAGGAGAAAGGTAAAAGTGTCTATACATGTGTCTACCTGTGTGTTTATTTTATGTAATAATTACTGGAACCAAAATTAAAGTAATTCTGTGTGACTGAAAACTTTGCAGTCAGATCAGGTTCAACAGTTAAATCACTTAATCGTTGGTCAAACAGCGCTATAAATTCTAAGTAATACCTGATATATCACACCTAACTGTATAAACAGAAACTGTAATAATAAACTAATCTTCAACACAGTTGACATACTAAAAACACACACATAAATATGTTTAGTGAGTCTGTAAACTTTTATTCCAGTACAAGTATTCTCCACGTACCCCAACTGATAAGACTTTTGTTAGCATCAAGGTACATTTAAATTATACAGCAAAAAAGAAATCTATTACATTCAAAAATGTCTCATACACAAACATACATACACACAAATCACACTGGTAAATGAAAATGCTGTATCTCCCTTTAAAGTCCATGTAAAAGTGCTGAACATGTATATCATGCTGATATTGGCAAAACATTTCATAATACTTCTAATCTATTCCTGGAATCACATAAAAAATGCAATTGATCTATACAATAGTCACTTATTAAAAACAAAGTGTAGAAAAAAGTGTTAGCAAAACTTAAGCATTATATCTCTGTGGCTGTAAGACTTTAAATATGCACCATTAGGATGTGTCAAGACCAAGAATAGGAAGCATCATGTATTATTATTTAATAAAGACTAAATGGATATAAGCAGCTTTCCAGGTAAACATACTGTATGTCTCCAAGACAACTGCACGCTTAATGATAAGTGCAACAAATATTCAGTTGTAAGCTCTCAAAACTGTTTCACCAGTGAACTGAAAAGATGATTCTGCATTATAAGGTATCCAGAGAAAATAATAGATTGGTATAGGTAGATTTGGTGAAATTATTAGAAGTGTTAGTCAGCAAAACATAATAATAACAAAGGAGTTTTGAAGAAAGTGAACAAATGCAATAAATAAAAAATAAATAATTTTCCCAGGACTCCAAACATAAAGACTGCAGAGCCAAAGTCTAAGCTCGACATAAACAGAGATGGCCTATCCTAGAAGCATCCTCATGAAGGCGGGTTTGGAGAGCGGCCAGCCGTATTCATTTGGAACAGGTCCGGTCACGTTGCATTCGAAGAAAGAAAAGAGAGGAAACCAGATACGAGCACGGCGGCTGTGCTGATAGGCTTGTGTGTTTGCTAGCGTGTGGTAGTACAGGAACAGTCGGGTGGTGATGTAGAACGCGATAAAGACGTCGATGGAGTAATGTTCATGAGCCGCCAAGATGAAGAAGATTCCAAATAGGTTTAGCACCCAAGACATGGTATGGATGAAGTTCCAGTTACGTGGCGTATCTAAAAATCACAAAAAGACATTGATCGCACCGCTAAAATTCAGCTGATAAAGTACTAGAAGTGCTGGATATTTTCAGTGAGTAAAAATCTCCACACCGTTCGTATACTCACATTCAGTGACAAAAAAGTTGAGCATGGTGAGAACAACAGTGTGTCCACTGAACATATAATCACCACACGTATGAACACCAGTCAAAGACATGCCGAGCCCGCTCCAGATTTCCAACGCACGCTGCACTTTTGCCCATGCATCACCATACACCTGCAAAATACAGACATGCATATTATTGCTCGCACACTGTAGAGACTGATGATAGTCAGGTTTAAGTGCAAGAAGGCGATAATGACAAAAATGTCAATATTTTTTATAATAATATAAAAATAATAAATTATTAATAAAAATACAGCATTAATAATGCGATATTACAACTAATATTAATAATTTATGTAAACTAATTACTAATTACTAATAATATTTTTAAGATAGATAGATACACATTACACACATACACGATGCTAGAGTGTTCTGGATGGTTGCTAGCCGATGACATTAGTAGAGGAAGATGACTTATCCTCTTAATCAAGAAGAATTGTTTCTACATATTGATACTGTACACAGGTAATGACTGTCACTATACCCTGCAGATAAAATTAAGAGTACATTGTTTGAGTTGGAATTCCTGTGAAGAGCTTAATATAGGCTAATTCAGGGGCCAGTTGCATAAACTTAACCTTCATGTTAAGACAGTGTCTTAAGAGCTAGTCTGACCAACTAGCAGTTAGCCAAGAGTAATCTGTTTTATTTTTTGTATTTACCTTAGACTAATATACATTTTTATGTAACTGAATTTTTAAAAACTGTGACCAGTCTTAAAAATTTTTTTAGCTGACTAATTTTTAAGACTAGTCTTAACGTTTTATGCAACCGGCCCCAGGAAAAAAAATAAGATAAGATCTCCAATTTGAACTCCTCAGTACTTCTAATAAGTAAGCAGAATTTTACTCATTATTTCCAAGTAACTCTATTCAGCAAGGATGCATTAAATTGATGAAAAACAAAAGTAAAGTTATTTTATTATTATTAATTTGTATTAACATTTCATAATATTTATAGAAATGTGATATATACAAATACACCATAAAATGTAATATGTTGACTTTATTTCTGATCAAATAAATACAGCCTCAGTGAGCATAAGATTTTTAAAAAATCATCTTAATCTGTTGATTTAAAAAAATCCTGAGATTAACAGTTTTTATTTAGTCTAATTTAATAACATTTCCATGTTTTATAGGCAAAATCAATTGCCAAGAAGAGTATCACATTTACAAACATTTTTCCTCTTTGCAATCTAGAATTAATCTCCTTATTGTGGGCATTGTTAATAGTAATATAATATGACATAGTACAACAAATTCTGTTCAAATAGATTTAGTCACCTGAGAAAGAAGATTTGCATGAAATGTATAAGAATATACCTACAGTAAAATATGTCTTTTATCATTGCCCATCACAAATGCACCTCCAAGACAAAGAATGAGAAAGACAGATAGTGGGTCTATGTATGTGTGCACCTCACCTTGCCTGAACACTGCAGATGATGACCAGGTACAGACAGTGAAGTAACAAACATTGTGACACAGCGGAGCAAGAACACCGTGCCTGTCAAATTACACAGCCTGCGAAACAAAATGGACCTAAAACACACAGAGTCAGACATAGAGATATGGAAAATGAGCAATGCATAACAGTAATAATATACACAGTATGTACTTCACTGTTGTACCACACATTTACAAGGGATTTCTGTAATAATAAAGCATTATCATTAAGTACTAGCAATTTTCTGAAAAGAACTGGATTGTCTTTGAGAATATTATAATTTCACAATATTAACAAAGTCCTGAGACCACAGCAAACTTTTTAAAATGTTGCATTTTGACTTTGTTTGTGTGTTTACCTGTGTTTGTGCATCAACAACACCAGCATTAATATGGAACCCAACACCACTGCACATGCTTCAGCCATGGTGAAGGCCCAGGGAATTCTGGGAACACTGGCACATAAATAACAAGACATTTCAAAAACCACAAGAAAGATTACTGAGAGTTTTTACGTCTCATTTAAACTGAATTGTGAACAAAAACAAGCAAAGTTAGGTAGTGGAATTAATATGTCTGTTGCATTTTTAAAATGTTCAATAAGGAGTAAAACATTTACAGCTAAATTAATATTTAATTAGTATTATTAAAACAAACTTGTATCAGTTCATAATATATTAAACATATATTTATGTAAATAGTTTATTATATATTCTTCTATACATTCAGTACATTATAATTTTACAAAAGCATTTTAAAATTCACTTCTGTGCAGACATGGTAAGGTCTGAGGTAAGGTTTAAAAAAGCACTATGTAA
>JAUMHE010000069.1:7192872-7209581 GCA_032359235.1 Enteromius mattozi | reverse complement strand
ATAAACATTTGAATGCACATTTAAAATAAAATAAAATCAGAACAATTAAATACAAACGAATGTCTCATGAAATCGATTAATTAGAGTTTCAAAAACACCTTTATTGCTGTTCTTCGTGTTAAGAATGACAGGTTGGATGCCACAGACTTTGTTTTCGGAGTATACGTGTAATTTTCACAATATAACATCATTTTAATATTCTAACATTCTTAAAATAGTATGACATTAGTTCAGCGTGACACTAAAAAAAAAAAAAAATATATATATATATATATAAATAATATTCATACATTTGTATAATAAATAATAATAATAAAAATATAAAATAAAATAAAATAAAATAAAAATTAAAAAATAAATAATAATAAAAAAAAGTAATAAAAAATTCAGCGGTGTGGAGCACTTTTTATGATGGAACGATGAACTTTATTTTGGTTTCTTCACAACCATTCACTGTCATTATAAACATTGTTTAAATATATATAACTTTGATTGTGTTTGTCTGAAAGAAGAAAGTCATATACACCTACTGTAGTATTTCTTGAGGGTAAAATTCAAATTGTAATATTTCACTCCTTTTCCATTCCATATTAGATAACTATTAACCAATCAGGTAGTCCATATTTCCTACTGTACATTAAAATATTTTGTTTTTATAGCACTTAATAGTTCCAAACTGCACTCAGCAGCAATGCGATATAGCAGTATTAGTCTCATGTATTCAGTTGTGGAGTTGAGGAGTGTGGAGCGCTGTGTTGTGGTCACCACAACAACACTCTAATGGTTTCTCTCTTTCACACGGTTACTCATTGGTCAGGAATCTTCTGGAACAGCAAGTGTGTGATCTGATTAAGTGGTAAGACTTCATATTGTGACCTCAGTTTGGGAAGGTGAATATTACATTACATATTTGAACCACTTTTGTTAATAAGAGCTCAGTTCTGCTGTATTCAACCAGTCTTTTGTCAATAAAGCAAATGATCTAGCAATCCTGTAACTTATTTATTTTAAACAATCAACATGTTGTATCCTACATTTTATATATTTTGCTTATAAACTTGAGTTTAACGTAGAATATACCCAATATACCATGTGAAGGAATCTTCCATATAGATTTTCCAAAGGTGTTTTAGTTGTGTTTTAAATTAAGGTTTCTGACAGGATATATGTTTTTCTACTGATTTCTTTCATACAGTGCCATACAGTGTTGGTCTTTATACACTAGGTTGTGCTGTTGTACTTAGATTGCAGTTGAGTTAGATTTGGTAAAGAAACTCAGAGGTAAAATTTGTCAGATCAATGGTGAATAGTATGAAACACTTTGTGCATGCTGATTTTAGGCCAATTCCAAAATAATCCTTAACATTTAACATTAGTTGAGCCTTTTGTGTGGATTTATAGAGATGGTTTGATTGTAGATCACACTGCTTTCTATCTGTGTTAGGTTGGTGTTAGCTGCTTTATCTGTCTTGAACTTTACTGATTAATGTAAATTGTTCTAAAAATCTGACCAGACTTTTCAGGATGAACTAGTAGTAGTTTTCCCGCATGTCTGGCAATAAGTGCTTTTTTGTCAGGACATTACATCATGAAGCACATTTTTTCAACAAAGAAGTAGAACAGCTGGAGTCAATTTGCACAGAAATATCCTTGTTAAGGTCCCCTGGACTGCTGATGTCAAGGGATGCGGGTTACAGCTGCAAGATAATATATACAATTACACTGCAAGAAAACATTATTGGTGCGATTATTACAGTATATCAATGCCTTCAAATTGTCTTCACAATTCACAATGTCTGTGTGTGTGTGTGTGTGTGTGTGCAACAGAAAGAGGAATAGATCATTTAAACATTACACATGTTGGATTGGTGAATTTGATATTCTAAACACAGAGTGAGATGTAATAATATTATTATGTGTGTGTTTTCTGTTTCTGCTCTGAGTCTCTGAAATGAGATCTCAATTCTGTCTTAGTTATGCAACTCTGCATTCCTCCTCCATAGTCAAATGGAAACACTAATGTGTGTGTGGATATGATATGTAGGCCAGCACAAAGTCCTCCTCAGGGTTATTGGAAAGAAAGAGAACGAAAATGAGTTCTGTTGTTTTTACGGTGCTCTACATGAACTGTATTTGTGCTGAAATATCATTGTAAGTTTTAAGTTACCCACAATTTCAATGTTTTGTAAGTTTGATTAGAACTGTCAACCATTTAAAAGTATAATCAAATTAATTACATGAAATGCAACTTAATTGAGTGCCTCAGTCTTTATGTCAGAACCCAGAAGATTAATCCGTCATGGGTTCCCTCGAGATTTCATATGGTTGTTCAAGGGGTTAAACATAACTTGTGCTGGTCTACAGTGTAATGTTTTGGTGTACAGTGTATATTATGCACACCTATACTGAAAACGTAAAATGTGAAGCAGTTATTTATTAAAAAGCATATGTTTGTAACTAACTAACTATATAAGAATGTTTACGAACTGAAAAACCCCATTACAAAAATCCATGGGGAAATCTTGAGAGAACCCAAATTAGTTTTCTGGGGTTTAATGTCATGGCTGTGGCACTCTATCAATATTATTATAATCTTTTTCTGAAAGAGCCCAAAAGAGGATAACTAACAGACATTTTAGTAAGCATTGGACATACATAATAAGTGGCTTTAGAAGAACATATTGTTTTGAACATATTCCTCCCACTGGCAGTACACAGCAATTCAGTTTGCATGGTTCAGTCATACATTAATTCCTTCTGAGTCTGCAATGTTAATTGTTGGTCTGTGTATGAGACAAACTGACGTCATTGGCCATTGCATCATGTTTTACTTGTCTTTCATCAACTGCATTTAAAGTTGTCAACTAAAGTCAAACTAAAAGTAGCCTGATTAAACCGCAAAAAGACATGATAAGACATTCAGTCTAGCAAAACCCTTTTCAGCAATTCTGTCTCTGTTCTAGGTCAGAAACACATATAAACAGTATAAAACCACTGAGAGTACACAAATTACTGTATTTTTCCTGAGTTTGTGCTATAGTCAGAGCCTAATCAATCATGTAATTTTTCATGTCAAACCAAACAGTTGTAACATATTTATACTTTGTAATTTAGTGTGCAGTACAGAACATGCAGCTATAATGTAATATTTCAACCTGATCTCACGGCAATTCGTACATATTTTACGAGGTGGCTTATTCGTACAAATTCGTACGACCTCACTTATGCGAATTCATACGATTTCTTTTAAATCGTACGTATTTTACGAGTTGCCAATTCGTATGAATTTGTACGAATGACCTAAACCTAACCCCGCCCCTAAACCTACCCGTCACGGGGTTTTAGACAAATCGTACAAAATCGTACGAGTGAGGTCGTACGAATTAGTACGAATTAGCACGAATTTGGGACCTCGTACGAATACGTACGAATTGGTCGTGAGACTGTGTTGAATATTTACAATGTATGAAACTACATTGTGCTTGTTTGTTCATGAGTTCAGCTGCAAGCCTGCAGAAAAACAAACTGCAGAAATAAGCAACAGTGACATGCAGTCCATGTAAAATATGATATCGGGGTCAGAAAGAGAGTGAGAGAGTAATTGGGAGAAAGGAGAGCCAGAGAAAGAGAGAAAGTGATTTTTCAGAAAAAGCAGTTCAGAGGGAGGCTGTTGACGTGGCAGAGAGGAAGTGGCTTCAGTGTGATGGGGGGAATCAGGAGTGAGGAGGGGGGAGCCATAGGAGAGAAGAAAAGAGAAAAAATTAAGAGCAAAACAAAGAGAAAAAGGGACTGTAAAAACAGAATAAAACGTTATCAGGACACTGTGAAAATGAAAAGTTTATCAGGCTGGAAAATAGGGCTGAAATACTCAGGAGACGTTTTAAATAATAATCACTCCAAATAACAGCATCTGACTGACTTAATCTAGGCCTATTAAAAAAAAAAAATCAATTAAAAAAAGGCATTGCAAATAAGAGTTATGTTGGTTTGAATATCAATATGTGATACAACTATAAAAATAAAATAAACAAATTCAGTGATAAAATTACAATTACCATGTATGTGTACAGTAGAAGAATAAACATTAAAACACATTGTTTTAAATATAAAGATTTCATAGAAGCTATTATTTGACTGAAAGAACCGCTCCCTAACCTTTTTGTGCAAAGGTATGGGTTGGTTTTTTAATGTTTTTAAGAGGTCAAGGCTACATGTATTTTAAACAAAAATAGGGTAAAAACATTAATATTGTAATAAAAATAAATAAATAAATATATATATATATATATATACACTACCGTTCAAAAATTTTGGGTCGGTAAGATATTTAATGGTTTTTAAAGATGTTTTTTATGCTCTTCAAGGCTGCTATTAATTAGATTAAAAATCCAGAAAAAAACTGTAATATTGTGAAATATTATTTCAATTTAAAATAACTGTTTTCTGTGTGAATATATTTTAAAATGTAATTTATTCCTGTGATACAAAGCATCATTACTCCAGTCTTTGTGGCTATATACTTGAAACAATGTGTATATGTTTTTTCTGGTGAAATTTTTCTTCTGTATTGTTGTTGGGATTTTATCATTCAGTCTCAATCTGTCATGATGATGTACTTTGAAGTGCTGGTAGATTCTGTATTACATTTTTATAATTTTCCATTTTTGGTTATTCAAAAGTGTACTGTACCAATTTTTTAAATAAGCATAAATACCAGAAAGATAATTATATATATATATATATATATATATATATATGTTTATTTGCAACAACAATTTTTTTTAAAGTTTTATTATTATTTATTATATATTTATTTATTATTAAGTTTTGTCTTATTTTGTCATGTTTTTCTTGTGTTTTATTGTGTTTGTTAGCTGTATTTTTTTGTTTGTTTGTTATTTTTTAACCTAAAAAAACAACTGCAGTTTGATTGAGATTAATTGAAATGCACAATGAAAAAGCATGATTTTTGAGTTATGAACTCTTCATATATGTATATATATATATATATTACCATTAATGTAGTTTTTTTCTCTCTGAAAACAGAGCATCAGTGTTTCGTGTGACTGTTGTTTTGTTTTGGAGAGCAGCAGGATGTGTTTCAGAGAATGTGAAGAAAGTTGGGGAGAATACGAGTATGTGCTGAGTCTGTGAGTATACTCTATTTTCACAGGCCATATGTTTCTGTTTAAACTGTTTTAAAGGGGTGGAGCATCCTTTGATAGGCAACTGTTTCCCCTTTCTCCTTTGCCCGCCCCTTGAGCCCATAGCTCTTGGTTTATTTTCCTCATCTCGTCTTTCACTCCTTTCGTCAGCTACCCCTTTTCTTTTTCTCTCTGTCTTTCTTTCCCCCTTTGCTCCATTTCTCTATTCAGTCAGGCCTGTGTCCTGCTGCAGAAGGGATCTGAGACTCTTAGAGGAGACACCAGAGCCCATATGAGTCTTGTCATTGGTTGGACCCCTGGGCCCAGGGCCGGTAGGATGTGCTTCAGGTTGAACTGTGCTTGCTCAGAAACTTTTACCTTGGAACTTTAAGGCGGGATAAGACTGGATAAAAGTAGGATTTGTTGTACCTGAGCCTTTTTGCTTGTTGAGACATTAGCTCCACAGATCTGAGCCTCTTTGGGCCAGTGTTCTTGTTGATTCTTGGATGAGTCGTTGATCTGGTACCACGTGCTGATTGGCTGGGGCTGTGTTGGTGTTGGTGAATGGCGCGGCGCAGTTCAGGTGGACGCGGGCGTGGAGGCAGCTGGCTCACGGCCTGTTTTTTTCCATCATCCTCAGGGAGAGAACGTGGAGAAGCCCTGGGTGCAGAGGACTGTATGTGTGTGTATGTGGTGACGGCAGACTACCAGCGTCAAGAGAATACAGAAATCAGCCTGAAAGCAGGAGAGAGAGTTGAGGTGATCGAAAAGAGTGAGAGTGGTGAGTGACACACATCCATACACACACAACATAGTCTTGTATGTACAGTGGGCTCCACAAGTTAGACAACCCTGGTGAACATGCTTGATTATACAAATTACATTATAATACAAATTATATATATACAAATTATAATTATAAGCATCACAATTTGAGATTTTTAGTTAAATTGAAAAATCAACATGAATTTCATAAAGTTCTCCAGCATGCTTTAAGGTGGTCCAAACAGCATCTTGTCCTTCTGTCCTTCAGCAAGAACATCTGACTGTCTGAACGAAGAGTCACATAACCAATGTCATAAATTTACCTATTTGATTATTATCTTCAGTTTTTTTCTTGTATTAAATGATAGTATTTATAAATGTACATTTACAAAATACTAACTGTTAAATTAGATTTTGGGCACCAGATTTTCAATGGTCACACACTTTTGAACGTCCACCAAAACTAACATAGACACCAAAAATACATTTTAATTAATTAATTAATTAATTAATTTTATTTTTATTTTTTATTCCAGTTTTAATAAAAGCTTCTTCAAACCTCAGAAATGAAACATAACTCAAAATCCTTTGATTTGAAAACTCTTAACATTTAACTATGGAGTAACTCTCAAATCTGTCAGCTGTTTAGAAAAACAAAAAAACCTTAAACCAGTCTAAGGCTTAAGCTGTTCTAATAGTTTAAGCTTGTGTTTAGCTTGTAACTTGGTTTAGATGGTCCATCAAAACACACCAGTCTAACCATGTTGGTCACACTTGGAGACCAGTTAACCAACCTGGCTTTTTAATCAGTGTTTTTTTCCTGAGAGGGGTAATCTCTGTTTACAACAAATTCTTTGAAAATATATCCTTCATTCAAACTGTGACAATGATGCAATGCAATTTAAACTACTTATGCTCTCATCATGATTTGTTGTCAATGCATTACTTAACCTGTGAAATCTCCTTCATGGCAGCTGTGCTTATTTTTCTAATGTTACAGTTGATATTATTTTTATGACCTCTTTGGAAGCAATATTAGCAATATTTGTCAATCCACAACTGTTTGGATGTCAGAAAATGTGCACAACATGAGTTATTATAAAGCTTTTTCAGTAACAATTGCTTGGTTTACAAATCTTACCAGAATTTAAATAAGAATTTGGATTTTATTTAGAAAAATGGAATTTCCAGCCTACACTTTGTATTTAAAACAAATAGCAGGTCTGGAGAGAATTCAGAATGAGTTGTTTTTTTATTTATTTTTTAAATAAAATATTTAAAAATAAATCAATTTTTTTATTTTTTGCTGAAATACTTTGAAATTTGCAAATAAAATTTGAACATGCAAAGACTGAGAAAAGCAATGACATTAAGTCATTTTTAGCAATAGAAGAGGTTGTGTGTGTGTGTCTGGAAAAAGTCCACCACAGCCAGAGACTCGTATTTGAGTGAAGGTCTTTAGACCATCTTAATGGATCCTCCAGAATGTCACCTCAGCAGAAAAAGTGCGTTCATATGTGTATGTGTACTTGTTTGTGTGTCTCTGTGTGAGTGTATGTTACTGAACTCTTTATGTTAAAGTCATTATGAGTTAATATGCCAAGACAACTTTCCTAACTATCTCTCTTCCATGAACTCTTCTTTTTTTTTTCTTCCTTATCACTGACTATTTAATATCTGTTATCATGTCTCTTTTTAGATTAGAATGTTCTGATTCTGTCCTTTAACACACACTGTACATGCACTCAAACAGATGAAGATGCATGTGGTATATGCTAACAAAAAGACTGCAGCTCCTGATGTTCTGTACTTGCGTGAGTCAGTCTGTCCATTTATTTTGCTTAAGGTATTTATTTACAGCGCATAATAAACTGGGGATCTGGCGACCTAGTGTGTTTGTTTGCTTTAATGAGCGTCTCACACTGTGAGCACTAACTCATGGCAGGTGTGTGCAACCAGTGACAATGCTCAGTGCTTACAATGCAACAGTGCTTATGCTCAGCGTAAACAGTTTCATGGTTATTAACATTTTTAGGCTATTTGAAAACATTAGTGAAGTATATTGTTGAAAGGGTTAAATATGCAGTGGAAAAGTTAATTGATATTTTCATGTTTTAATTAATGTAGTCAGGATTTGCTTTTTAAAGAATTAATATTTTTATTCAGCAAGTATGCATTAAGTTGATTAAAATTGACATTAATTGGCATGTTGATTAAAATTGTAACATTTATAATGTTATGAAATAGTTCCATTTCAAATAAATGCTGTGTATTTAACATCAAATCCTCCTAAAAAAAAAGTATCATGGTATCCACAAAAATATTAATCAGCGTTTTCAACAACAAAAAATAAATTTTCCTTGAGCAGCAGATCAGAATATTACAACAATTTCTGAAAGATCATGCGAGTAATTTCTAAAGTAATTTCTGCTGAAAATGCAGGTTTGTTGTCACAGAAATATTTTATACTTTAAGGCCAAGGCATGCATTCATATTTACACACTACGTAACGGGGTCTTTGCTCCACCTTTTTATCCACCAAGGGGTTCTTTGCCTGTAAATGGTTGCGTTGCATAAATCACAGATGCTTTTTGCCATATCCTTTATCATTAAATATAGCATTTAATGATCAGATTTATGTTTATGTTGATGCGTTCAGGACTAGTTAAACTATTAAGACAGAAGGGAAGTGACCCAGTTCAAATGAACAGCTGGAATCAGTTACATCAGTGGTATGTGCTCACAGACTCTCTCTCTCTTTCTCTTCAGGGTGGTGGTTTGTAAGAACAGCTGAAGAACAAGGCTGGGTTCCTGCAACATACCTTGTCTCTCTCACAGGACGTCGAGACAACCACAAAGCACCGAACGGAGAGAGTAAGACAAAGATACACTGCTAAACTACCCATTTAATCACCCATGCTGCCGCTAAACTGAATCAAGAACCGTTGAACAAACAAGGCACATCTTTCACAACAGATATCAGAACGTCTGGCTTGTGTAAGCGCACGGAGTGGCCAAATGTCCTGTTTTTCTTTGTCTTGCGCAACCCTTAACTCCTAGCATTTTCCATTCTTTTGCTTTAAGAGATTTATGCATGAAAACTGTTGGTGAATTCTGTTACGGACGCAAGTTCATGCCATGTCAGCACATAGAGTCTTGCTTGGACGAAAACCATACAGGCATCACATCATAGCCAAGGGACCCCCTCGCTCCACAAACACACACACATACACATACACACATACGGTTCTTAGAGCATTTAACAGCCTGGGAGTGGAAATTCCAGCAAAGATGTCAGATTTTCCATCTCCTGGTCCAGAAGGCTTTTACTGTACAACCTGGTCCAACACACACTGACCCATATTACAGAGAGAATGTGACTTGTGGTGGAGAGATTCTGCAATGTCTGCATGTTTCACTTGGGTTTTCCACTTCTACACCGAAATAGCAAACAATCTAAACACACAAGCATTACTTAAAGTGGCCCAAAAAGTACTGGGACATAAGGCACATTTAAATGTATGAACGACCGTCAATATCAAATGGTGTGGCATGTATTTTAAAAGAAACTCTTTTTAGCAAAACATTTCACAAAAAGAAATTGGTTCAGTGTTAAATGATAAAACAATAGACATTCTGTTTAAAAATGAGAGTACAAAAGATTGTATACCACCTCTGGTCGTCAGATGTAAGTAATGAATAAATGCAATGTCACAGAAAATAATTCTGTTACATTTTTTTTTTTTTTTTTTTTAAAGTGACAATAAATGTGCAAATAATTTTTGGAGGGTACCGTACGTGTGCACATGCAGAACAGCTACATACGCAGATTTACAATATTTGTTCTGTGTTGTTTTTTTTCTATGCGTTGCATTTGTATGTCTATGTAGATTGTATCTTGTAGCATGAGAGTGTACATTGTGCTCTCTTTTCTGTTTTGTCTGTAGCAGAGAGGTATATTACTGTTCAGTCCTTCAGCAGTTCGAGCCAGGATGAGCTGGGATTTGAGAGTGGCGTCATTGTTGAGGTCATCCAGAGGAATCTGGAGGGCTGGTGGTTCATACGGTAATGTCTTCTTCCACATGTTTGTTCTTCTCTTTAAACTACTTCAGTATTATTGATAACAAACAGACACTCATAACCTTACACTCTCACTAAATCCGTATAAAGCTGCTACCCTAATGTTACCCTAGTTTCTTTTAGTTGGGAATAAATATTTTATTTAGTTAAATAGTAGTAAAATGTATATGAAAGCAGTCTCTCAGGCATACCAAGGCTGCATTTATTTGATTAAAAATTATTACAGTTTAAAAGAATGCTTTCTGTTTTAATATAATTAAAAAAATAATTTATTCCTTTTTATGGAAAAAAGATTTTTCAGCAGCCATTCCTCCAGTCTGCAGTGTCACATGATCCTTCTAATATAAAATCTTATTAGAAGGATAAAAAAAAATTATTTTATTATCAATGTTGAAAACAGTTGTGCTGCTTAATATTTTTGTGGAAACCGCACAATTTTTTTTTGTTTTTTTTTCGTGAATAAAAAGCCGAAAGGAATATAATTTTTTTTTTCAGCAATTTAATCCATATTTGCTGAATAAAAAGATTAATTTCTTTCAAAAATGAAAAAAAAAGTCTTACTAATTATGGGCTTATGAATGGTGTTGTAGTATATAGTTCTATTGAAAAAAAGCCCTTCGTTGGTGGTATGTGTTGGGAGTATGTGAATTATCTCTCTCTGTTCTTCTCTCAGTTATGGTGGTAAGGAGGGATGGGCTCCAGCTGCCTACCTGAGGAAAATGCAAGATGGTGTCATGGCCGGTAACCAGGCAACAGAGACAAATAAACCAGATGTGCAGGGTCAGGTGGAAATCATTGGAAACCTTATGGAGATCAGCAACCTCTTGAACAAGAAACCCGCCAACGAACGACACTCACACACACAAACTGACAACAATACACACCGAAACAGCACCACAAACACATACAGGCACTCACAGACTGACACATATACACAGTATAATGGTGATACAGAGCACGCTGATGCTTACAGTAACAATACACACAGTGATAGAAACAGCAGCAGCAGCAGCAGCATTAGCACAGCAGCTAATACAGTTAGTAGCGGTTTAGAGAGAGACTCTGATGATCAGGTCACCCAGCACACGGACACGAGTGTGCGACTGTCTGTCTCAGACAGCAGTGTGTCTGTGTCAGTGTCGGATGCTTGTGTAACTGCATCGCTTTCTGAAGCAAATGTGTCTTCATCATCGTCTGCAATAAAGACCAAAACGATCCCTCCATCTCCTGCCATTGCTCGAGTCGCACCTCAGAGATTCCACAGCGTTGAGACCAGTGAGTTTCTATCTTTTTCATTTATTAATTTTCACTTTATTTCTCTTTTTGTGCTTTTATTTTTACATTTTCTTTCTTTTTATTTCCTTTGCTTTGTTGTTGTATTTTTTCTTTTTTTTGCCTTCATTTTCTTTTGGTTTTCTTTTTCCTTATATATATATATATATATATATATATATATATTTCCTTATATATATATTTTTAAATATATATATATATATACACTGTATATATTAAAAAAAAGGATATAAATATATATATCCTTTTTTTCCTCCTTTCCTCCTGTTTTTCTCCTTTTAACTCTTTTCTGTCTTTTTTTTAAATGTATTTTCTATGTTTTTCCATCGGTTTTTTGTTGGAACAGTACACACAAAAATGTTAATTCTGTCATTAATCACTCTGTCTCATGTCATTTTAAACCCGTAAGACCTTTGTTCATCTTCAGAACTCAAATGAATATATTTGTGATGAAATCCATAAGCTTTCCGATCCTGCATTAACAGCACCGCAACTGAATTGTTCCCAGGCCCAGAAAGATAGTAAGGATAGTCCATGTGAAATCAATGGTTCAACCATAATTTTTTGAAGCTTTGAGAATACTTTTTGTGTGCAAAGAAAACAAAAAATGACTTTATTCAACAATTCCTGTCTTCTGTGTCACTGTCCTCTGCCATTATTGAGACATTACCATGACAAAGGGTCATAAAGCCGTTGAATTCCATCAGAAATGCTTTAATTTGTGTTCTGAAGAAAAACAAAAGGATTTTTTATTTTTGGGTGAACTAACCTTTTAAAGATTACAAACACATTTTGATGTTTGATTTGTTTTTCTTAGGATCACCATCAAACAGTCAAAAACCGCCTCCCCGTCGAGAAAACAGCCTGGTCAGTGTGTGTGTTCTCATTTTCCTGTTCTCGGTTTCTTTTTCCTCTTTCTCTCCATTGCACACACACACACACACAAATAGGTCATTTTGTGGTTTTATAATATGCTGAACAGCATATTCTTCTCTTCATGTTCAGGGATTTCAGTTACCGCAGCCCCCAGATCCCCCTACTGTTGAAGCCGAGTATTACACCATCGCTGAGTTCAGGTCCTGCTTGACAGATGGGATCAGTTTCAGTGGAGGACAGAAAGCTGAGGTAAGACACTGTTCAGTTTTGGGGATTTTAATATATATAATACAATAGATTTCTATTTCCAATAAATGCTGTTCTTTTAAACTACCAGTTTATTAAAGAATCCTGTAAAAATATTTATTACAGTTTCCAAAAATATAAGCAGCCCAACTGTTTTTAGTATTGATAATTAGTAATGTTTATTGAGCACCAAATCAGCATATTAAAATGATTTCTGAAGCAATGTCTATTATAAATGTAGCATTGCTTTTACAGGGATTTTGAAAGAATTTCAAATAAAAAATAGTTAAGTTAAATTGTAATAACATTTCTCAATGTTACTGTTTTTACTGTATTTTTTTCTATATGTAGCCTTGGTGAGCATAAGAGATTCTTTTTTGAAAACATGTTTTTCTTAAAACATTTTTTAAACAGCTACTATTTCTAAATCAGCAAATTATGATGACTTATCCCATGTGGTATAATAACTATAATAACTATAACTATAATAAAATAAAAAAGTGGGGGCAGTCGTGGCCTAATGGATAGGGAGTTGGAATTGGTTGCCCACTGCTCCAGGTGTGTGTTCACGGTGTGTGTGTGTGTGTGCACTTGGATGGTTTAAATGCAGAGCACAAATTCCAAGTATGGGTCACCATACCTGGCCACAAGTCACTTCACTTTAAAAAAACTTTTGTTGGTCAAAACGTCAGAACTTCTATACAGAAACTGATATAAAAGTGCAGCAACTCACCCCAATCTTGCCTATTAGCTACAAATAACATTAAGTATTTCTACAGATGGTCTGGAAACTGTGTATGTTTACAGGTCATTGATAAAAACTCCGGAGGCTGGTGGTACGTCCAGATCGGAGAGAAGGAGGGTTGGGCCCCGTGTTCTTACATCGACAAACGCAAGAAACCCACCTTGCACCGGCAAACCAGTACACTGACCCGGCCCAAGGTCCCACCTCCTGCTCCACCAATCAAAAAGCAGAACTCGCTTCCATGTGTCGAGTCTGAGGCCATGACCCCAATGAGTCAACGAGTGTATGAGGAACCAGAATATGATGTTCCAACAGTGGGCCTTGAATTCGATCCAGAGCAGGAGTTTTTTCCAGGAGATGCACCGACTAAAGCCCCGCCTCCTTTATGTCAGCGTACCATTTCTTTTACATTGGGTGAAGGAGATGAAGAGGATGATGAGGGTGTGTATGCCAACGGTGGTTTCAGAGCAATACCACAGTGCAAGGATAGTCACTATGACACATACTCTTCTTCTTCAGCCCATCGGGCATCTATGTGGGATCCACCGGAATATGACGCCCCAACAATCGAGCCCAACATTGAGACCACTACCACGCTCTATGCACACTCAAAGCAATCTAAACTCAAACAGCTGGCTGATGAGTCAAAATTCAAACCGTCTGTGCGTCCGAAACCCGCAAACCAAGACTGTAGTTCACTCAGAAGACCCCAAAACCAAGAGCAACCTTGCCAGATGAAATTCAGGACCTCCCGCACATCTGAGGACCCTGAAAACGGCTCGTCAGATAATTTCCAGATCTTTAGTGATCCACCTTCCTTTTTTTACCGAACTACTGTGGCGTATCAGCAGGAAGAGCCGTGTGAGCTCAGCTTTCCCGCAGGAGTGCAGGTGGAGGTTCTGGAGAAGCAGGAGAGCGGCTGGTGGTTCGTCCGCTGGGGGAACGAAGAGGGCTGGGCGCCCACTTACTACCTACAGCCAATCAAAAGCTCAGAAACAAGCGGTACAGAACCACAGTCAAAAACCACAGAGAAGTTAAATTCAGAGATGTCTTGGTCTGCTTCTCCTGAGTTGGAGATTTCAGTGCAGGGAGATGTTGGAAAGATGGGTAAATGCATAAGTTTGGAGAAGAACGAGCAGCGTGTTAACCAAAGCCTGAAGAGCGGACACGGATCTAACCAGCAGAACTGCCGGGTTGGTGTGAAGCAGCTCGCCGTCAGACCTCAGAACGTCCTCAAAGATAACACTAATACACACACAACTCCCGCAGGACGATGGAACGATGCGCTGCCTAGTCTTAGCTACAAAGACCAAACCACTTCTTCCTGTGCAGGTAATACCGAGAGCATGAGACGTAAGGTACCGGTGTCAATGGTCAAGCCTAAACCTCATCTGATCCACAACAACCTGCGCGAGGAGTACGTCTCTATCGCTGACTATCACGGCGATTCAGAGACCATGAGCTTCCCTGCTGGCACGAGGCTAGAGGTCCTGGAGAGAAACCCTAATGGATGGTGGTACTGCCGTGTGCTCGACACAGCTAAAACACGAAAAGGATGGGTGCCCTCCAACTTCCTGGAGAGGAGGAGCTAGTGGGTTACCAGATTTAAATCCCAGCCTTGCGTCTCGTACATCTCCACCATGACCCCAATAAAATTGTGTTTCCTTTTTAATTCATAAAGAGACATTGCTGTCCCTGTTCACAATATCAAAGGGAACACTAAAAGACTCAGTCACAAGTGGATTCTCATGTTGACTGACAACTAACTTGTTTATATGCTATATACTCCTGCTTGTGTTGGATGATGTGATGTTGTTGTCACTGAACAGGCTTTCAGTTATTGCTCAGCTGGTCTTAATGTGCTGCAGAAGATTTTGATTAAAATGTGTCTTTGTTTTTTTTTACTAAATAAATATCAGGGTCTGTTTACAGACTAAATGCACTTTCAAATAAATGTCTATCTATCTATCTATCTGTCTGTCTGTCTGTCTGTCTGTCTATCTGTCTATCTATCTATCTGTTTGTCTCTTTTTTTGTGTAATTAAACATGGTGCTATTCCTATTAAATCATTTCATTTTCAAATCTATTTTTATAATAAATAGCCAAGTGCTGTTTTGCATCTTCATCACAATAGCTTGATGGTGTTTGTGTGTTTATGTCCATGCATTAATATACAAAGGGCATATGTACGTTAACTAAATAATCATTCAGTTAAGTGGTCAATCATTGCATTATTATAAATGCTTACTATAAAAACCTTTAAAACATTATTCTACTGTATAATAATTTTTGGCAGTAATAATTACAGGCTCTGCTGCTGGTTAGCATTACAGTTTTAGTTTTATTCCACAATGAACATAAATAAAAGTTATTGGCACTTACAGTTTTGCGAATGTCTACTTTGGTATGTAAAACAGTTTTTAGTTTTTCCAAAAATATATTTACCAACACATCAAATCCACAATGTAGTTTTTAGATACTTATTCTGGATTGATTTAACATACACAAGTTAAAGAACAGTCTCTAAACAGTATGAAGTTAGTATAATATTATCAAACGAAAATCAGAATTAGTCTCATAGTAGCTTGATTTCCCATTATTGCACATCTAGTCATTTGTCCATAGAGATTTATAGGCAATAGAGACTTATTATCTGGGATTATTATCTGGAATATTGTGCCATTCATTTATGCAGTTACTGGGTTTTCATTGCATTTTTGGTCAGACATTTAGTACTTCAAGCAGTCATTTAGTACTTCCTTGATGAACTCAAAAAAATAGCCTTTTAAATGGACTTTCAAACAAGATGATAACCTGTGAAGGAGCCTTTTCGTCATCCGATTAGTTGGAGAGGTGCTTGGAGAGGTGCTTTTTCCATGCAGTTTACATGCTGCGGTATATTTTGATGACGTCTCGGATTGGGCTGCGACACATGGGGCAAGAGGGGTTTGACATCTCCATTAGCTTCCCACCACAGACGGAGCAAACGCACATGTGTCCGCATGAGTACAGCACTGAGTCCACTGCCCTCTCACAGCAAATCAAACACTCCTCACCAGTAATCGCACAGCATGATGGGGTACTGGGAGATTCTGAGGACAGTAAACTGAATGTTGTTCCTGGTGACCACAGCAATCACAAAGAAAACAGCAATGAGAAATATAATTTTGGTTGAGAATTTTGGTATATCAGCAAAAAGAATTTGGTAAGTCAACAAAGTAATAGAAAATAAAAGAATGAAGGACAGGAACGCACCAGCTGAACTGCTGAGACTCTGTGGGCGGGACTCGAAGCTGTATGTAAAACCCCTCACTGCTGTACTGTGAATCTGATTGGCTGAGAGGTGACTTGCATCACTAAAGATGGACCTCTGTATTTCTGAACAGGATGGAGAGTAACCACAGGAAGTGCCTTTAAAAAAAAAACATTTAATTAAGAACCCATTAACAATACAAAATACACAATTAATAATAAATAAACAAATAATTAAAATCATATTACATTATAATTATATTGTAATCAATAATCAATTAAAGTCAGTAATAAAAAGTTTGGAAAG
>JAUMHE010000069.1:7168223-7189914 GCA_032359235.1 Enteromius mattozi | reverse complement strand
ATATATATCACAGAGTGTGTTTTTTTTTTATATATATATATATATATATATATATATATATTAAATGCAGCCTCGTTGAGCGTAATATTTTTTTTAAAAACATCTTAAAACAATCTTACTGACCCAAAACTTTTAAACTATCACATATTATACACTATTATACTTTTTTTTTTTCTGTATTTTCTGATATTGATTGATCATGCTAAAGAAAATTACCAACCGCATAGCAACACCTTGGAAACCATCCTCAACCATAGCATTGTGGCAGCGAGTTTTACATGCCAAAGCCACATTCATATTTTTCTTCACAGAAATCTATTGCTCATGTAGCCTGCAATCAGCAGCATCAGTATAACTGCACTGGGTGGTTATTCATTTTGACCTAAGTCAGTAAAAACGTTGCCACTGGCCATTCACAGTGGACAGCCGCTGATGAGAACACCAGAGCTTAAGTGATGGAAATTACTGGTCTGCTTTAACTTTCACTGCAGCCGCATCAGCAGAAACATTCTTAGACGTGGTAGATGTTCATCTCTCGGTTGTTTTTAGTTTTCGGTTTTGACGTCGCTGTCATCTACTGAACTGCCTTTAGCTGACGATGACTAGTCTGTACAGGAATTATTGAGATATGGAAGCTTTAGTGACACTGAGGTCATGAATCAGAATATCAAAAGGAAGGAAACACATACACTAAAGTTTAACAATACACTATCCATACAAAGCATGAATTTTATTTTTTACAAAAAACAAAGGACATGTAGGTAATACATGATGACCTACAGTGCAAGGAACCTTCCATCCAGCACTGAACCATTTTGACTAAATGCCAGATGTGGTGTGATCTACATTAGTGAGAACAGGAGGAGATTTTAGTCATGGCATCTGGCCATCAGACTATAAACACATTTTGGAAGCAGAGGTAATGTGAGAGAGCACAGCATGTGCGGATCCCTGGCGGCATGATTATCTATAAACCAACTATGTACGTGTATTTATACAGAGGCAAAGTACAACTGAAAATATGATTGAATACACATAGTTGATGTTGTTAGCTAGATAAGAAGCAAAATATGACTGAGTGTGTACACTGTATGTGTGTTTTTCATAGTAGGCTTGAAAGCTGAGATCAGGTATAATGAAGTATAATATAATGAAGGTTAAATTAGTCTAGATGTCCCAAGGGTTAACTGATGTTACACCAACACTGACCCACACATGCTGTCTATGCTTTTGAACACAGTCCGTTCTCACTGCTAAGACATACCGCTATCTGACACTGGAAACACTGACTATTTTTACTCAAACGTAAGAGAGAGAGAGAGACCAGGAAAGAAGATCTTTTAAAAATAAAATATAGTAATGCATTCACTAAAATGTACAAAAATTGTACCAAAAAACCCAACATAAAAACATTCTATTACTGTAGCTTTGTTTTTTGTAAGTGTCAAGGAGCAAATAACTAAAAGCAGCAACGCTAAATTAGGTCAATTATTATTTTTTTGTATGACAGTAGCTCAGCTCTTTTCAAAACAATGTAGCTTCTTCAGTAACACGCTACTTTTTCTAACAAACAGAAGTGTAATGTTACAAAATGCTTTTTGCATACACAGGCTTATACAGTATCTGAGACAACTGAGGTACTAAACAAACATTTTTGTCTAAAAATCAGTATTGGGAAGTTAATACTGTTAACTGTTAACCATGACTTTTCCCTCAATAAATTCTTAATTTGCTGCTTATTAATAGTTAGTAAAGTAGTTGTTAAGTTTAGATATTGGTAGGATTAGGGATGAAGAATAAGGTAATGTAGAATAAGCCATTCATATATGCTTAATTAGCACTAATAAATGGCTAATATTCTAGTAAAATCCATGCTAATAATCAACTAATAGGTGTAACCGTAACATAAACTGTTACCTTCATTTTTTATGAATCTGAGTCATTTAAATGCACTGGTTTAATGAAACAATTCACTGATTCCTCTCAGTACTGATACATCTGATACTATAATATTGTTCATGAATGTGGGGTTATTATTATTTTAATTTACCAAGGACCATTAAATTGATCAGTGACAGCGAAGACATTTATAATATTGCAAAATATTTATATTTCAAATTCACGCTGTTGAACTTTCCATTCATTGAAGTATCATAGTTTTCACAAAAATATTAAGCAGTGTTATCAACACTGACAGTAAAACCAACTGAAATGTTTGTTGAGCATCAAATCAGAATAGAATAATTTCTAAAAGAAACTTAAAAAAAAAAGAATAATTATCAAAATTGTACCAAAATAGCTTATAATGGTAAAATAACTTGATAAAGTATCAAAAGTTTCCTAAATACTGTCAACCTTTGACCATATTACAGCTCCCAAACATATTTTAGGTGAAGAATGCTAAATAATAATATCAATCAACAATAACAACTCTATTCTCAATTTGTATGCTTTACCAGTGCCTTAACAAATAAACAATGATTAAGGCATGCTTAACTGGCTTAATTAAACTTGGCCTTGTTCCTACACAATCTCACTACGACTAAATTATGAATGGAATAATAATTTTCCATTCAACTGGGTTTATTGATTTTGTTAAGCACAAATTGTTTTTCTCACTTTGGCAGCATTCTGGAATTCCCCGGCATATGTTTTTCATTTTAAAAGTGAAAGTGTTGCTAGGCAACTGCTCCAATCTCTCCCATCTTTTTCCATTGGGCAGTTTTTGTAATTAGGATAAGAGGGTATAAATCTAGAATTCTATTTTTAAATGTTGTGAATTTAAATTGTTTAAACGTGCTCAGCACAGCAAAAGCACACTGGCCTCTGTGAACTTTACAACTCATCAAGCAATCAGCACGTGCTCAGTGAAGCGCAGCTCAGATACTGGCCCACATTACACGCCAACCAGAGCTCAGCAATTCCACTCCGAGCAAATTCTGAATGGCATGTCATCTGATCTGTGTAGAGAGTTACTTCAAGAGACGTCCGGCAAACCAGCTTCAGGCAGTTTGATGACTGCTTGGTTTAGAACGTAAAGGGAAATTATACACTCGTAAAATCTGATATTTCATGTGAACTTACCAAGTAGCTGTACTCCACGTGTCAGCCCGTAAATGTCAATGATCGCCCAAACCTTCTCTCCGGCTGGTACACCGCCGAAGAAGAAGATCGGAGGGCCGCTGTTTACCCGGTAAAACACTCTTCCTGTGTTATCCAACCAGAAGGACAGAATGGTTCCTTCTTCACATTGTTCCTCAGGAAGCGCTCGGGCCCAAAATCCCCTTTCGCTAACTAAATCTGGGCAGGCGAACCGTGGCAGCCATGCTGAACTTAAATCAGATGGATCTACCAAACTGAAACCCACTCGGAGGGCACCACTCCAACATCCCTGTTTCTTTGTGATCTAAAAGAAGCGACCAAAAGTGTGAGTTAGATAAAATCACATATATTTGTAGAAAATTTTTTATTGTGTGACAAGTGTAATGCGATAAACTGGGACCAGCAGACGCATTTATCAGACACAGATTCTTGTTTTTTTCATTCCCAAACAACCCCATTCACCAGAACTAGATAACAGCACAACCTCACATGTTAGCATTCTCTTTCTGTTTTCCCTTCGTCGGGAACGTTTGAGATGGAGTGATATGACAGAAGGATATGTGAGGGCTATTTTGAGACCACACAAAGTGGCATGTAGAAATGGGTGAGCGTTGGGTTACCATACCTTGAGCCGGACCTGTTCATAGATTCTGACTGGACGGTTGGTGAAGGTGATGGCATTGCAGAAGCTGGCAAGTCGGCGCACACTGCGCTGCATCTTGTCCATCACGATTTGAGAGCCTTTCGTGTTGGCGTGGAAACAGAGCGGTGGGGGGGCTGGCAACTGTTGGCACATGCTCACCTTTAAAGGGTGGCAGCGAAAGGTTCCTCCGTCTGAGTGATGGACAAAAAAAAGAGAGTTATATATTCAACAGGCACTCACAACAGTTTACGTTCTGACTAGCACTGTTATTCTCACTAAGAGCTTTGTGCTGTTTTTACAGAACAGAGGGAAGACAGTTACTAACATCTCTGAATGAAAACCTTTATTAAGAAATGAAAGACAACAAAAGGGACACAGAGATAGAGAGAGACAGAATGCAGGTTTCTGCTATTTAGGCTGCCAAAAATGAGGTTATGTCTCTAAACACGCACACAATGGAAAGTCAACATCTCCACTCAACATCAGACTACTTCATTCGTTGATCATGTGTTTTTATGCCAAACTTTGATTTACTGAACACTGTTGTTTATTTACATATTTTATCAGGGTAAAGTTATATAGCTGGCTAACCAGTGTTCTGTCACAGTTTGAGAATGATTTGCAATAGTTTTGAAAACATTACAGTTTGTGTTTAAAATAATTGATATATATATATATATATACACACATACAACAAAAATTGTTAAATTAATATGCTAAAATATTTTTTTCTTTGCTAAGGTATTTTTGCGGTAATACCTGAATTATTGGACTGACCAGAACAAAAACAAATCAGCAAACAAATAAATAAATAAGCAAATATTTGTTTAAAATACTGAAATAATGTACTGTTTATTAAAACTGCAATAGGGTCCATTTCTGGAACTATTTTGTATATATTATACACAATTCCATGATGATAAAAGATACAATAAATAATTGAAAATATAACTAGCCATTAAAGTGTAGCAAATCCAATGTGCACTGATTCTCACAGGCAAAACTGGCTTGGGATCAAACACTTACTCCTTAACTCCCTTTCATATTTTCCCAGACCTCTCCGGAGCATTAAGTCAAGGACACGATCTTATTTCAGAGACGCTTCTCTCTTTAATTAACCGCTGTTGACATTTCACTGGGTGTGAGTCAACAATTGAATCTTTAGCTTTTAGTTGCACAAGCGAGAGACTGATTCTGCATACTTCACCTACTTTATCTGCACAATCTCTGTGTGGGCAAATGAGGACATGCAGTTGCAGGTGTGAGTGTATTTGTGTATGTGTTTATATGGGACATCATGAGACACTGTGTATACACACACATACAGCCAAGTGGGACATAAATAGAAATAATATTCCAACCACAAACTCCTGACCTCTATGTCATGACACATACAATTACAAAATAATAATAATATGTTCATGTTTTCATAGTGTTTATTTTCACTACATTCTGTTTGACTGATCAATGATATTTTCTATCCCATACCCCTAAACCTAATCCTCAAAGAAAATGTTTTGCATTTTATCTTCTTGTTAAGACATTATTTGGTGGGGGCAGTTGCTGGTCTTCACAAAAACAAACAGTCTAATCACTAATCACATATTTCAATATCTCTTGTTTCCCCTCTTTATTTAAAGAGATGTTAGAGATGTTCTCTTAAAACTAATGTCATGTCCCATTATATGTGTCGACTCTCTCTCTCTCTCTCAGCGCTGTAGGCAATAGCAGGCCCAAGTGTCAGGTTGACTCAGTGTCAGCTTCGTTTACTGAGTGGGTATAAACCTGAAATGCTCTATTATGCCTACTTTCCTGGTTGACTGTAAGAAAGAGTGAAACCTCATGGCATATATAAAGCTATTTGTATTTGTTTGGGGATTTACTATTAGGGACAAAAAAGGCCCCTTTGAGGACATACTCAAAAGCAAAAATCACTCAAAATGCTAATAATTAAGGCTAAGTAATGCAAAATAAAGAAAATAATATTTTAAAATGTATTATTAATTGAATTATTAGAAAAAGTGTAGGATTAGGTTATTTTGTAGTAATTAGCTTTCCTGCATATAAAAACCACTGATGTCTTATCTGAAGACAAACTGTTGATTAGTGTTGATCAACAGAACAAACAGCTGTCACAGACAAAAATCTATCTGAAATGCATTTATGCTGGAGAAACAGAAAAGAAAACAATTTGATGAAAGGACTTTGAGCAACAAGTAGCCTAGTTACAACGTCTTTACATAGTAAGAAAACTAATATCATTCAGATAAATTAAGGCAAACTCAGACAAAAAAAATTCTGATAAATTATATCCATTTATTTGGTCTTAGAAATTATTATGAAAAGACGCAATTTTACTGTCACTCACCTAAAGAGGTGCGGGTTACCTGGCCACCCATTTCAGCACAGTGATGTTCACAAAATAAAATCCTGCAAAAATGCTTTGTTTCTGGTCTTCAGTAGCTCTGCATTTCAAATAAAGTAACTCTCAGTATGTGCCAGATACTCCTCTGGTGTGTGATTGTAGAGCACACCCGCAAACGCGCTCCCATTCAGCAAGACCCTTCAGCGAACATTAACATAGGAGGCGGGACTTGAGAGGTCTACTGTTCACGGATTGGCTATTGATGAAGAATTAGCTTACGTGACTGGACGCTGGCTCTGATTAATATATAACAGAGACGGCGATATTCAGTTTTGGAATTCAGAGCGATCCGTACATTTATCTCCATTGCCAAAACGACAGAGATTAAAATAACTCGCACTGTTTTAGTAGATTGAGGTAAGTGGAAATAGACGATCCTTTTTGATATATATTTTGATATCGTAAAATGATTTTTGCTGTATCATGTTATGCTTGAACACACATTTCCAGCAGCACAAAACGTTTTTAACTTAGCCTATTGCGTTGAATAGTAATCACGGTGTGGTCAAGCTGACATACTGTCTTGATCAAATCAGCTTCAACTCAAATGATTAGCTCTGATAATCACTGAATTCAGTAGACACGTATTATTCTGTGAGTAGGTGTTTGTGTATATGTCACCCTAAACAAAAAACTTGCAGACACTTTGTGTTTATATAAAGCATATGAAAGGTCACAATCAACAGAAGACATTAATCATCAGTTGATTTTCTAAACTCATCATGACTAAATAAACAAAGTACACAAACCCAGAGTGTCCTATTGAATGTTTTGGCAGGGGATCCCCGTTCACTCACTATACTGGCCTATACATTTCACTATTTCTTCTTCTTCAAAAAATAAATAAATAAATAAATAAAAATATAATAATAATAATAATATAAAATATTTTTAAGAACAACTCACACATACCGGATTGCAAAAGTAGGCTATTTTGGTTGTAATAAATTACATGGCGCGTCGTGTTTGATTCACTCAAACCGATCAAGAGTCATTTGTTTAGGAATCGCTGTACAGTGTTTTTATTCACTTAAAAGAACCACGAGTCATTGATTTGTGACTCAGATTCTGTTTTCTGATTCAATAAAAAAAGAACCGGCTTATAAGAGTCGTGAGTTCCAGAATCGTTCTGCAACGCTGGATTATTCTGATTCAGTAAAACAATATCCGTTAATTCACGAATCGGACTACTTTGGCCACGTTGTATGTTTGGCCATGTTGTGTTGTCAGTGTGAGTAAAAAGACGTATCTTGCCCTTATTTCGCACGCACGGTATTAGTATTGAACAACAACATTCTCACATGATTTATTTGGCCGTGGCGCTGTAGATTCAGTCATTTGAAGCTACAAAGAAACGAATTATTTTTAATCCGACAAGGGAGTGTAGTTTCTCTATCGTCCACTGAAGGGTGCCCTGCGCTCACTAAACATTTCAAATAGCAGTTCAAGTTTCAATCTCACCAGTCTTCACGTTTAGATAATGCATGAACATTCTGTGCATTTTATGCATCATTTTCAACAACACTGGTGGTTGTTTTACCAAAGACAAACTTTGGCAACGGACCAGAATTTTATTTATGCAGCCGAGTTGCATTATATGTGTGCATATGGTGTATGTGTGTGTGTGTGCATCCTTTGGTGATGTTCTGCCCCTATGCTTCCCCTCAGCACCCTCTTAGACACAGTCTAATTCTGTGTCCAGTAGTTTGAACAATTTCCTCTGCAGGGAAACAAAAGACATATATACACACACAAACACACACACACACACACAAGTGTGTGTGTAAACTAATATGTCCACAGCTGGAGGCTCTGGTGAAGGCCGTTCTGACACTGATTAAGCCTCTCGAGGCCTTGACAGATTCAGAAGCTTAAGAGTGAGAGAGTGTATAGAAAGAGGAAATAAGTAAAAGGAATGAAAGTCAGACAGAGAGGGAGACAGAGAGAAAGACAGCAGTGAAAAGTTGCAGTAGTAGAACATGGTATTGTAGAATACAGGTCCAGACACTCTTCAGTCTTGTGACTGACCTGAATGAATGTGGAATGAACTAACTTTTGTTCGGAGTTTGTTTAAGGATGTAAAAGTTCCTCTAGCATTTATCCATAGACACAACAGGAAAATTCTAGAATTTTCTTAAAACTGCCTTAATAATAATAATAATAATAATTTAAATAACTATTTATTTCTTTGTGTAAACTTTTTAAATGAAGGATAAATGACAAAAATACATTATTTATTTATATTTTTTAAATGTTTAATGGATTTTATTTAATTTGATAAGTGTGATTATTATTAGTGCATTTTAAGAAAATTATATTATAAAAATAGCATTAATAAAAATAAAGTACTATTAATTTCTTTATGTGCAAACATTAAATGAAAACAACAATAAATTCATGTTAAATTCCAAAAATGTTTGTTTAATTATTGTTATTATTATCAATGTAGTTAATTCTACATTATTATGAATGTAGTACAATTCTACTGTATACAGAGACAACTCATGAATATAGCTGAAGTTGTAAAGTTGTATAAGACATAATATAAAGTATAAATATTTCAGATGAATAACTGTTCTCCCCCAGTAGCACTGTGATCTTTTTCAGCCAATTTAGGAACATCTCTCTCTGTCTCACTCTCAGCAAATAACTGTTTAACTGTCTGACAGCAAGAAAAGTGAAAAGAGCATGGGTCAAAAACTCATGCTAAAAAGCCAGAGTTTGATTTTTACAAGTCTAAATGTCATCACCAGCAAGCTCCACGAGATTCTCACTGTAACGTGACTCAGGATACATTCATAATATAAAAATGTTTCAAGAATATAAAGTCTGTTGCATTGTGCCTATCATAAATACTATACAATACAGACTCCCTGAATCTTTTATAACATTGTCCACGTGGAGAAGAGCAACATTTGATTTGAATACTGATTAGAGCATTACGTGCTGTTTAGCAGGCAAAAAGCAAATTACCTTTTTTCTTTTAGAAATAGCTAAATTATATATAATTTGTGTTATTGTGTGAGGCTGTGGATTACAGAGCACTGTGTGTGTGTGTATGTGTGTATACATGCTTGTGTGGCCAGTATGACCTTATTAGCGGTTTAGAGAGGTGTGTGAACTAAGTCTTAGAAGACCACCAACAGTGAACCCATCAGAGCCCAGCAATCAATACAGACACACATACACACAGCACTCATGCAGAGTGCCGATTGCTCTCTTTCATCAGCCTACGTCATAAATATCAAAGCTGTCAGTCTCAACCGGTTATAACAGCATCACATGCACGCACCCACACTGCCACTTTAACAGGGAGAGTGAGGTCATGCCCTTCTGATGCAGACATCAAGGCCTTTAAATAGATTTCTCCTATCTTTTATACTATAATTGACATTTTTTTAAGCCAATGGTTGATGAACAGAAGGTTTAAGCATCAAATCTGTATCTTGAAGCAACACCAGTGGAAAAAACACTCCCCAAATCTTTGATATTAATGCAAAGTGACTGGAAAATATCTGTGTGCTTATAGTATTTTTCAATTGGAAACACACTACTGCAGCCATACACCAAGGCATCATTGCTCATGCTAATGTGCTGGAAACAAATACCATTTCTGCAAAACTGTTGACACGTTCTTATTGCCTTCACACAATTTGCTGTTCTGCTGCACTGTTCAAAACTCCATGCACTACTTTGTGCTCATTTCTCATTGAGAGATCCCTAAATAACAGTGACATAATGCAGATTAAGACATCTCACTTATACAAAAACAACCAAAAATTGTCTATTTCCACTATTACTAAAACCCTTTTTTCCATTTGTTTCTAAATGTGTAAATCTCTTTGTGTGTGATTCTTACAGGATCACTTGTTTCTGACAGCTGTGTGTAAAGACTCAAAATCTTATTTGTCATATACACACATAAAGAATACACTGAAATCAAAATAGTCAAAAAGTGAATACATTCTTAGCAGAGCAACAAAAACAGTATATTCTCAGCAAATACTGAAGTTTTTCCCATGCAGTGTTTTGTAAGATATGTGTGTATTTTGAGGAAACATTATTTTATGAAACGTGGGTATCCAATTCAAATATACTGTAAAACACATAAGAATGTCACATTATGCAAGAATTTCTTCAGCTGATCATTTGTGTTACATGTAGTTACTAAACCAAACTAAGTCCCATGAAGCTGAACCACAAAAGCACCCATCTCTGCTCTCACCTCCCTCTCGCTCACCCCCATATTCACTAAATGCCCCTCTGGGGTAACATCGGCACTGTTACTGTGCGCCTGAGCCACATCCTTCTGCTTCAGCGCACATTCTGTTCATAAACCTCATACATAAACAACATCAGTCATGGCTTTTGATGGACCACAAGGCACATTTTTGTTGTGTTCTTGGGCTGGATGAATTTCTTAACATCAGAGAAGTGATGCTTCCAAATGCACACTAGGAACAGTGTCACATTGTCTGGTTTCATTATGTTGCAGTGCATTTTTTAATGTTAAGTGCCTCTCTGGGGTGAAAGTGTTTACTCTCAGGGGAAGGTCTTTCACTCTTAGGGCCTGCAGTACATGCTCTGCGTCTTACATCAGTGGCATTGTTGAAGGTATAACGTGAAAGGTTTTAAAAGTGATTTAAAAGTCTCACAACAAATAGACTGTGTGAAATGCTATGTTCATGTCTTTACGAAGAAGTTCAGAGTTCGCAAATCGCAGTTACAATGTGTTGTGTATGATTTGGGTCAGAATAAAGGGACCATAACAAAATAAAGAACAGACAACCACACGTTAGATGTGCAATTGCGTGTATTTTATCATCTGCCTCAAAGAATTGTGGGAAATGTAGTTTATAATTAAAGCCTGCTAGATGAGGAGCAGGCATATTATAGTTAAGTAGAACTAAAACCATAAAAACATTTTTTCTAAATAAAAGCAATGGTAACTATATAAATAAATGTAACAAATGTATTTTATTTTAACTTGATGTAGTAAGTCTAAAACTAGCAATAATAAAAACTTATATAAACATACTCATAGTAAAGAGAACCAAAAAAAAAAAAAAAAAAACACACACACAACAAAATTACTAAAACTTTAAGATTAAAATTAAAATGGAAAAATATGAAAACAAAATCAATGTCCATCAACACTACACTCACTAAAATGTTTAATTTGCAATTACAATTTAAGGCTTTATGGTGTTTAATTTGCATTCCAACCTATTTTTAACAGTGAACTACACCTACACTGTTTTAATAAAAAAATATTCAATAAATGTTTCATAATGACAGAAAGACTGTCTGTGATCATCTTTTGCATGGGTTACTGATGCAAAGTTCCATTTTCTATTAATCCGAAAAAGCTTTTATGCAAGGAAACTTAGAATCAAGGTTCATGTTGTATTCAAGTTTCATACATTTGATCAATTTGCCTGTTCCGTGGGAATCAATCAAACATGACCTTGCTCTTGCTAAAGCCATGCTCTCCAATTGAGCTACAGGAACAATAATCGTTTATGTATAGTGAAGTGCGATGGAAATATTTTCTACTAAAAAATAAACTGTGTTCTACAGAATCATTACAATCCTTCAATAAACAAAGAAAAAAACCCATTTGATTTTCATGTTTTAAAATGCTGTAATATCATAATACATGCACACAGGCAAACAGAAATTAACAAACATAACGTGCCACGGGAGTGCAAGACTAAAAACAAACAGACATCTTGAGAAAAATAACCATGAAAATGCATATTCCCTCTTCCCCAAACTGGCTGGCCAACTGGTGTTTTAAAACCTTGCTTTCACACCAAAACAGCTGTCAGTAATTGGCAGCGGTAAAGACAGAAACTCTCTCATTGGTGGAGGTGGCAGAGTGTGGCCAGGCCAATTAGAGAGTTATCAGTTCCTTCATTGCCCATTGGACACACTCCCAGCTTTCAATCTAGCGGGATAGAGACCAGTAAAAACATGCAACAAATGGTTCAGAATAGTACTGCTCTCAGAAAAAGAGTACAAAGCTAGTCACTGGGATAGTACAAAATGTAAAAGGTACATTTTGTACCTTATTTTCACGTAAATAGTACTTTAAACTTATTACATATTATTACTTTAGGGTTACAAATTAGTTTTTAAAGTGTAAATATTAGGTGCCATCTCACTTTTTCCCTTTTTGCACATTTGTTTTATGCAAATATATGCTTGGAATGACATTTGTCAAAATGTGCAGAATATAACGAGAGCACATAATCAAACATGTATTATTGAATGCCACCTATTGAATTTAACATGTATGTAATGAGGTCATACAGCATGCAGGATACTTGCATACTGCTGTTTGAAATGTACTCTGTGTAACATCAATGCATAATGCAGGTTATTTAATATATAATTTACAATGTTTATAGCCACTGAGTGCTAAATATCCAATTAAATACCCCAGAAGAGATTACCATCTCTGGATATTTATACTTTATAGGCATATTTTATGCACACTCTAAAGGCATACACAATGGCAGCAAGCAGACTGCAGGGTTAAAACAAAAAAATTGCATTGACTGACGTTTCGTTTTTTGATATCTGATTTGCAAAAAAAAAAATTTCTCCAGTGCTAAAACGACAGAACTGTTTTACATGGATCAAAAATTTAAAACATACAAAATCTCACTGAAACACCCAGACAGTCTGCAGCCTACTGATCATATGAGTGACAGCAGGTAAAGGTCATTTGTGTCTCAACATCAGAGAAAATGCCTCTGAGACTTTATATCTGTAATTTGCAGGAATAACATGACACAGCTGTGACAAAACTGTATGTTTACTAACACAATTCAAATCCTTCAAACAACCGGTTCAGGTAAAACTTTAGAATAGGGAACACTTATTTACTACGCCTTTTCCCTCAATAAATTACAATTTTGCTGCTTATTAATAGTTGGTAAAGTTTAGGTATTGGGTAGGAATGTAGAATAAGGTCATGTAGAATAAGGCATTAATATGTGCTTAATTACTAATGAATGGCTAATATTCTAGTAATATGCATGCTAATAAGCAACTAAGAGACGCTAAAATAAAGTGTTACCCTGGTTCACTAACTAAACGACAGATTGATGTGGGTCATATGGTATATAAACTACTGTTCAAAAATTTTAATCATTTGAATATGATGACTTGCTGATAAATACCGAAGTTTAAAAGATAAAAGTTCAAAAGAACAGCATCTGTTTGAAATGATGCACAAGTCTTTACTATCATATTTTGGTTGAATTTAATGCATCTTTGCTAAAAAAATAAATAAATGAATAAATAAAATAGTAATATATTTTTATGACATTTACAAAAGAATTGTTTACCCCAGAATTTATTAATTTTTTCTCCTGTTCATTTCATTTAACTATTCCTTTGATGTCGGACATAAACAATAACAGGCTGTTAAAAATAAACTAATAAACAAAATAAATAAAGAACTACTTTACAGCAGAATTTTTTATTTGTCTCATATTTGATGTTTGCATCGATTCTCTTACTCTCCTGTTTAAAAAACACTTTAAAACAATCTTTATTGTATAAAGCGCTATAAAAAAATGTTAAGGGTATTTGACATGTCTCTGTGTAATTTTTTTCATGTCTTGCATAAATATATTGTACTAAAAATACAATAAGAAATTGTGATTTCTCATTCAATGACCCCTTTACTGCAGTACTATGTGTGTGTTCTCTTATTAGCATATGTTCAATGCTTTAATCTCTCCAAAGTAGTTTAGGCAACTCAAGAATGTCATGTCTTGTTTATGTGCACAAGTGATTTTCAGTGGTGTGGTGTCAGAGCTTGAACTGTTTCTGGCAGGTGACGTACCCTTTAGGGATTCCTCCTGAAGAGCACGTTTGATGTCGTGGTGTATGTAATGTTGGCATTTTATCTGTAAGCCTTTCCTTACCCTGTCTTTAAAGTTTCAAGGTGAAAAAAACATAAGTACAAAAGACAGAAAGACTAAGAGAGAGAGCTGTCAGAGAGATACGAGATAAACTATAATCAATCACAGCCACTAACCATCTTGTCCTTACAGCCAAGGTTGGCTCATAAAATACAGGTTTTCATAGCTGCGGACATCGAACGACTGTGATTCCTTTACATTTTGTTCTCCATAAAACTGAAATTTTACTGGTGCCTTTATGCATTAGGACATCAGTCTTTTATTTACACTCTTCACTTCAAGGCATCGTCAAAAAACTGGCAGGAAATTTGGGTCGATTTAAAGCAACGCAACTTTAAAGGCTTTAAGTGTTGAGTTCACACACACTGTACCGCCGTAGGCGTTCATGTATGTACTTTGCCCTTGTCCTAGAGTTCTCTGTGTTTGTTTATCTTGTCCATGTGCTCTGTTTGTTTTCATACCTGTTCCCTCATGTCTTTACCTAATCTGTAACTCCGCCCCTTGCCATTAGTGTTTATCCTCTGCCAGCTGTGTGTTCCAGGTGTCTTGTCTTAGTTTTGATTAGTCTTTGTATAAATCCATGCCCTATGTCTTTTTTCTCTGTCGATCATTAACGTTACATGTCTGCTCATGTGCCTCAGCATTGCTCTTCCCATTTTCCTTTTGTGTTCTAGTTTTTTGTTTTTTGTCAGCCGCTTTGTGACACACACACACACATGCTGATTTATGGGGACTCTCCATAGGCGTAATGTTTTTTATACTGTACAGACTGTATGTGGTATTGCCCTACACTGACCCTACACCTAAACCTACCCCTTACAGGAAACTACAAACATTTTTACATTTTCAAAAAAACACAATTTAGTATGTATATTTTTTTTTTCTTTTTAAGCCTTTTGAATTACGGGGACACTGAAAATGTCCTCATAAATCACCTTCATATTGTAATACCTGTGTCATACCCATGTCATTATGCAAATTTTGTCCTCATAAACCACATAAACATGCACACACACACTTGTACACACATCTCCAGCTTATCTGAAAATACAGAGCAGAGAAACGTTCCATTAGGAAAAATAAACATGTCAGATTTGTACATGAGTCAACATGTATAACGGAATATTTTTAAAAAGTTGTCAAGGCTGTTGGAAAGAATGTGTGTGTCTCTGCACTAATGTGTGTGTGTGTGTGTGTGTAAGATTATCTCTGTCAGCTCTTTTATCTCAAAACCCACAATGCTTCTCTAAACTGAGTTTACAGAACAGACAGGTCTGATCCGAGTGAAGGCATGACGGGAAATTCCTGCAAAACTCTTTTAATATGGGATAAATCTCTCATTTTACATGACATAAAACCTTTTTGTCATCTTTTTCTGTTCCTTTATTTTTGCTCTCTCTTTCTCTCTCCTCTCCTCTCTCTCATAAACGAAGGAGGACGGGTGTGAATTTAGATTTTCTTGTTAAGATCGGCTTGTTTGCGGCTCAGTGATTTCACTGGTGGAGGAAATGAGAATGAGCTCGACTGAGAGATGACAGGACAGACATGGGCATAAACACAGACACCCAAGAAGGAAAAACAAGAAGGCGAGAAACAATTACGCACAGTGAGCGATCCGGCGAGGAGCCGTCAGGATGGACAGATGGACAGACAAGCAGGCAGGTGAAATGCACAGTTTAAGAAAGGGCAGAAATACGAGGCCCTGCTCTGACAGGGAAGAGTAATTGTCTTGGAAAAAGAGCGAGGGGAACCGTGAGAAGGTGGGATAGAATGGAAGGAGAAAGCGTTTCTGTAATTCAGAGATGAGATCAGACCCCTGGACCTTAAGCACACACACACACACACCTGGAAACCTCACTCAACCTGACGGAGAGTTTTAAGCTCACAGCTCTGAGACTGGACACACGCCAAGCTCATTACAAACAGAGCCCCCTCCACCAGCTACCATCTCTCCCCCTCTCTTGTCTCTCTCTCTGCTTTTAACAGGTTACACCCTCTCTCTGCAGGAGGAACCTTTGGCCTCCACTGCGATGAGTTCTGTAATGGATAAAGCTGGACTTATACACGCACACACATACATCTTGGTTTCAATGAAACCAAAGGGAATCATGCTCCTGTAATACTGCTGGATGTCCCCATGTCCCTGAAGCCCTGAAGGAGAAAGATAGATAGATAGATATATAGATCATAGTTAAAAAAAAGTTTAGAACTCACTAAACCCATTAAACTTATCTTATGGTTTGTTTGTATAACAAGACTTTGTTGTTGACTTCTGACTATTTGACCATTCATTTTAAAGAGTTTTTTGTACTGTTTTTAAATTTTAATTAATCCGGTTACAGCCAACAAAAAAATCTAATGTTGACCCCAAATGCAAATGAATTAAGTCAACTTTCATTTTACAAACTTTAATTGATTGAACACAATAGCATTTATTGGCAAAATGTTCAAAAATTGTTGCATTAGCTCATTTTAATTAAGCAAATTAAACAAGAAGTAAACAAGAGGTTCTGAGTACAGACTGACTGACATATAGATAGAAAGACAGACAGACAAATAAATAGATAGATAGTATGCGTAATGAATTGCACAGTAAGCAGTGTGCTGGTATTCCCTTCCAAACAGCCTAAATGTGTTATAAACTGCAGGCTTGTTGATCTCTATCATGACATGAAGTTGAATGTCTTGTGTCTCTGCAGCTCTGACTGCTGTTAATAACATAATGATAGCGAAGAAAAGTGAAGGGTTATTTCTTCTGTGTATACTCTCAAAGAGTGATAATCTCCATCCCCCGCTGTCTTTTCCACACAAACGTGTGTATGCGTACACACACTTAGTGCTGCTCGTTCATGATGCGCTGTGAGAGTGCACCATTTCATCTGCTTTCTCTTTTGACATCCATTTAAACATCACTTGCCAAATGTGGAAAACACACATACAGACAGATTCAAAAATATAAACACTCATAAAAAACATCTTTTCATTCATAGCACCGTCTCAGAAAGCACAGCCGAACAACAATGTATTGTATCTGAGGCCTCAAGAAGCCTCCTGTAATAGAAGCCGTATCTAAAGAACAAAAAAGTAGGAAGTCTTTAAAAACAACTCTCTGTCTCTCTGTCTGTTAAACAAAGCATTTGGAAAAAGAAGGGAGTCAGATAAAGACTTTGCTTTAAACAGCAGTTCAATAAACAGGAAGTTAATACTGAGTAACTTTCACTACTGTTTAAAATTTGGGGGTTGGTAATATTTTAAGTTTTTAAAAGAAGTGTCTTGTGCTCACCTTGGCTGCATTTATTTGATCAAAAGTACAGTAAATATAGTAACATTGTGAAATGTTATTACAATTTAAAAAACTTTTTTCTTTTTAAATTTATTTATGTGATTGCAAGCGTACTCCAGTATTCAGTGTCAAATTATCCTTCAGAAATCATTCTAATATGCTTATTTGTCGCTCATACATTTTTCTTTATGATGAAACAGTTTACTGTTTAATTTTTTTTTTTTTTTGGGGGGGGGGGGGGGGGTTTTATGAAAATAAATTAAAATAATTTATTATAATTTTATAATTATATTAAAAAATTATTATACATCATAATACTTTCTTTTTGCATTGTAATACATTCTTTAAAATACTTTATTATCATACTTTTATAAAGTCATAATCGTTATTATTTTGTAACATTATACATGTCACTTTTGATCAAATCAGTGCATTTTTGCCGAAAACAAATTTAAATTAATTTCTATAAAGTACTACAATCTGCTCCCAAACTTTTGAATGGTATTGTACATTTTAGACATAATATTACCATTTACTCTGTATATTTTTGGCTTTATTAAAATATTGATTATTAAAATTGTATTAAAATTTTGAATAAACTGGTCAATGATTCAATGAGTCAATGATAAAGAATGCATAATATCATAAATGTGTTTTGTTTTAAATTAAACGGATGAGAGAATAATATCATGACTCATAATGACATTTAGTCCATACATGAATCAGTCAAGTCACTCGTCACCACCTACTTCTTTCTGGGACACACAAACACAGACAAGTGGAAACCAACATTGAAAAATCCCAGTGCTGCCAATTAAACTTGAGGACTGAAATTTATTGTTGTTCAAATATTTTTTAAAGTCAACATTTCTCTTTTATTCCAAATGAACGATGGTCGCTTTGACAGTGCAAATCGTCATTAGTATGAACGCCCCTTTCGAATCTGGACAAATGAGGTATCTTCAGAAGAAGCATAATTAAATTGCCTTCCTTTGGGAACAGTTTTCACGACGGGAGCGCACCTAAGATGCCTACAGAGACGGCTCACTGCGTGCGAGAAACAGACAGGGACAGATCAATAAGAAATGATGGCGCTGACGTCTTCAAACATTTACAGCAGGGTAGCTGGATGAAACATTAGTTTTAAAAACGCTTCCCATGTTATAAATCATTCATTTAACGAAAAAGAAGCACAGTTCTAATGACAGCCTAAAGACTGGGTGTCCACACTGTGGAAATGACTGAATATGCACACAACTGATGCACAAAAGCATCTAAGAGCCAGATGTTCACAATGACACACAATTAACTAAATGAAATGCTATTTGGTGTGACTACACCAGTATGTATGTGTCAGAATAAGCCCATTTGATATTCATGCTTTTTAGCCACTGTCACCGGTTTTTGATATATGCTTTTGGTTCACTGCTTTCAGGGTGAGAATTCGCCACATAAATATATTTGTATATTGTTATTTTCTCCTTTCTGGAGATGAATGATGTGTGAGATGAATTCTAAGAATGAGGTGATGAAACGATTCAGGGATGAGGGAACAGAGTGATAGAGAGAGAGGGGATGGAGAGGTGTGAGGAATTTCGGCGTCCTAGAAATCAGACTTGCGTGCGTTTATTTACAGTCATCGTGATTAGAGTTACTAATAGCAGAAAGCTCAAATATCAAAGCTCGACCTGACGAGATTGAAATTCATTATTACCGATATAGACGCAGAATTGATCAGCAAAACTCTTTTTTGGTTTCTTACATCAATAACACACACACGTACACTCACAGATACACAGGCAGACAGAACGACCGACTGATATGCAGGTACAAAGATTTACGTTCGCGGGTACTCAGGCAGGCTCACAATTAAAGGTGCTCTTTATACACGGCAGTGATCCAAAACACGTGTTTATGGGACGTGAGTTAATTGATTTTTGTTTTTGAGCTCGTATATGAGAGATATTACGATTCACTGTATGTAAGCTGTCTTATCGGCCTCACCACAGGTCAGCCCGAGGCGATCTGCCGCCTCTAATTTATGCTTCAGTCATACTGCAGATCCATCAGTATACAATCGGTGCAAAGCTAGTCGACCGGAGAAAGTCGAAATTCCTGGGATAAATTAAACCTGTGATCATGGAGTCCTAGAAAATCAAAGGCTCCAGTAATGCTGACCAAGAGTCTATTGCAAAAATGAGCCTCTCTCATGTGCACACACTTAGATGGGAGTCAGATGAGGGTTTAATTGGCTCCGTTGAATTAATTACATATTTGAGTACAGCTGAAGAACATCAGTCAGAATTAGCCACGGTGCAAGGGGCTTAAACACCCAACGAGAACCCGTCGAGCAACGAAAACGTTTGGACGCGCGTATGCGGTGCATAACGATAACAAGGGAAAAACAAATAAACATTAGAAGGCTTTATTGCCCTCAAACTCACCTGAACCAGACGATTATAGGGAGCTGAGAAATTGTAACACTGAGCTAAGGTAATTTGATGGAGTCATTATGGAGATAAAACTACGGGAGCATTTCAAACAACACCCAGGGGACAGCGCTTAATATTCAGTAGACATTTAGAGGAAAAACACCCTTTCGCATTCACAAACCTATTGCTAGTTCTCAGCACTGGTCATTTTTCCGCTTGGTTTAGAGTTTGTTAATTATGTGTAATCCTGGGGCAGGTTTACCTTAACGAGATCCCGCAAGGACTCTAAACGAGACCTTAACGAGAACCCTTGATTAAAGTTCCCTCATTAGCATATGAAGAGCTGTTCAAAGACACTATGAGCCTCCTAATGCTACAAAATACCTCCAGCTTTAAGGAACCGCAGCTTTCTGAGCCTCCCGTTCATCACAGGAGTGTTTTACAGGTTTTATTTGTCTCCGCACACACATTCAAAGAAAGAAAGAAAAGGTTCATCAAAACAGGGTGCTTCCAAATGACTTTGAGCAGTTCCAAGCATTATCCTATATTAATATCTAATACATATTTCATCCGTAACTTCATTTGTTAAATTATCATGAAATTAGCTAAGTAATCCTAATGACTGGCGATATTCTGCAGATGGGTGTTTAATGAGAGGGTAAGCTTCTCCATCCCCTCAGGCTCTGAGAGATCAAGACTTTAATGTTTATATCAAAGAGTGAAGAACTGTGATTTACGCATAAACCCGTGGAATTTATTCTTGACGGCAAAATAGAAGAATTCTAAAATTGCGGAGCTGCGTCTGTGCTGTCTGTGTCTTGATAGTGTGTGGATAAGAGTGAAAGATTTCTTTCTTTTTTGGCTAGCCTGAAGGATAGGTCATCATAATATCATTCCCTCGCATTCATACCGCAAAAGATCAATGGAACTCACTTGCTTTCATTTCTTTCTGGATCTTTCAGCGCAGACCTCGACTAAACGACAGACCTCAATTTGTTTTGTGCCAGATTTGAACATGTGACATTTTCAGGAAGGGGAACTATGAGTGTTAGCTAGTGAGCTAAAGGCCAGACTTTTCGCTCATTAGATGGGCTTTACAGGAGAGATGTGCTGTAGAGGTATTACCAATAGTGTTTCAGAAATCAACTATATCTATAATTTTAAAGACACAGTTTACCCCAAAATTAAAATTTTGTCCTTTGTTACTCATGTGGGCAATGTTTTCCATACAATTACAGAGACTGAAGCTTGTGAGCTTCAAAAAATTGTCCATTTGTCAAGTCTGTGAAAACAGACTGTTTTTGTGAACCGAATGAAACATAAAGTGAAAAGATCTGACTCAAAAGAATGATTCTTGAACAAATCTTTAAGGAGTGCATTTCCCATACAACAATGTAACTCACTGATTAACCATTGATGCAATGTTGTGAAAAAAAAACTAGCTAATCACAACATTTTCCCAAACATGGTTGCATCTCTATCATTGAACTACATTATCAATAGAGGTTAATGGATTGTTAATGACTACTGCTAATTAATTAATTTGAGATCTCTGAGATGCTGCTATGTTAAAAACACTACCGAAGACTAATTTACACATTTTTTCCATGTTTTCATGGGTTCACATTTGTCATACTCCGAGGTTCCCTTAGGTATTTATGCACATGCACACTCTCCAGAAATTGAGGATGTGGAAAAATATACAGGTTAAAATGCATATATATTTTAATAGAATGGAAGATATAGATTGTGCTGCATGTTAGCTTGCTTATTGCGCCCAAGAGAATAATTGGTCCCACTTTATATTAAGTGTCCCTAATACCTGTGTACTTCCATAGTAACTAGATGTGTATGTAGTATGTAACC
>JAUMHE010000069.1:7127078-7163051 GCA_032359235.1 Enteromius mattozi | reverse complement strand
TCTAATGTTTATCAGTACATTACAGAAAATAATGAACTTTATCACAATATGCTAATTTTTTGAAAAGAACCTGTATATGTCTTTTCTACAAATTAGACATATACGCACAGCCAATTATTTTCATATATGTGACGTGTCACATATAGTTGCAGTGCATTGCACATTTCACACCTTAAGCCTTGAATGTTAAATGGTGAAATAAGTTACAAAAAGAATAGCTTTTTAAACAGTCTTTATTTAAATAGAAATAAAATATTCTTGAGCAGCAACAATCAAAAAGAAAAAAAATAGAAACAATTTCATATACAGTATAACTGATCAAATCACTGAACAGGCAGAAACAGAACATCAACCAATTGTAGTGGTCCAGCTAGAGGTCTATAGTTTTGCATCTACGTTTTATTGCCATCCCCCAGAGGTCCCCGGTGAAGAAATTTCTGGATCTCTGCATCTGTAAGAAATAAGTAAAAGTTAGTTTTTTATAATATAATTACAATAAACTGATTTACTAAGCCCAGAATTACATTTAAACTTAAATGTATTATATTAAAAATCTATATGTATTTCAGGAAGTGGTTAGCATTTAAATGCAACTTTTTAACTTTGGTAGTGTTGGGTGATACAGTAAACTAAACTTGATTTTAATCAACATGGTGTTAAAATATACACAGGTCAATAATTGTTTATGTAGTGAAAAAAAGCTCATTTATTTTTGTAACTTATTTCAAAATGTTAAAATTTCATATATTCTAGATTTGTCTTATGTCAAGTAAATCAACCATTCTTGCAATTTGTTTAATTTTGCTTTAAAGTTAGAACTGTGCCTACGCCTCAGAGGGGGGCAGTCATGGCCTAATGGATAGGGAGTATGACTTGTCACCCAAAGGTCGTGGGTTTGAGTCCCAGGTCCGGCAGGGATTGTGGGTGGTGGGAGTGAATTTCCAGTGCTCTCTCCACCTTCAATACCACGACTGAGGTGAGACCCTTGAGCAAGGCACCGTTCCCCCAACTGCTCCCCGGGCGCTGCAGCAATGGCTGCCCACTGCTCCGTGTGTGTGGTTGATCACTTCTCACTGCTATGTGTGTGTGCACATTGGATGGGTTAAATGCAGAGCACCAATTCCAAGTATGGGTCACCATACCTGGCCACAAGTCACTTCACTAAATTGCCTAGCTACCTATAAATAAATACACTACTCACAAAAAGTTAGGGATATTTAACTTTAAGCTGAAATTTATGAAAAATGTAAAATGTTCATGCTACAGTGATATATAATAAAAGTAGGGCATTTTAGAAGCAGCATACAATGGTAATTTCTTCATCTCAAACTATTTATTGAAAATAAGGATTAGTGGGTATACCACAACAAAAAATGTGGCATGAGGCATCACACTCTTCTTGAATGGCTGCCCTCTGGCCCTCAAAAACACTTGACAAGTTATTGAGACATTGACATTTTTGTTGTGGTATAGACACCACTGTTGTTAGCTTTTGTTTCAATACATTATTTGAGATGAAGAAATTTTGCTACTGCATGCTTCTACTTCAATGCCCTATTTTCATGATACAAGTAGCATGAACTTTTGACATTTTCAATAAATAACTTTTTGTGAGTAATGTATATTGAGTATTAAATTCAGTTGGTAAAGTTAAAGATTATTTAAAAGACTGCAAAATACTAATTATTTATATAATAATTATGTTGTAATTGTAGTTGTAAAATATTCCCATATACCAGTTGCTGAGCTCCACCTTCTTTAGGACAAGGCAGAACAACAACAAAGCACAGCCTACATGCCCACGCAAATAATATAACTCTACAGACATGAAGAATTATGCTACAGTAACCCAAGTGTTCAAAGACAGATTTCACTACTACTGTAAGGTTAAATTTAATTTGCTATTTGGCATCAATGAAATAAATAGTTGGCATTAATATTAACCAGTCAGGGCATCATTTGGCATGGAGAAAGGAAATTAAAAAGGGCAGTTGATTTGTTTACATGTATGTTGCAGATTCTAGTTTTGGTTTCAATAAAATATCTAACCTTTCCTGGGTAGATGCTCCATCAATCACAACACCAACATCCACAATCTGGAGGGTCAGCCTCCATTTCCATTTTCTGGCTGGACTTATTACTTTTTCAATAGATGCAAACAAAAAATACAATCAGCGAATATATGAACAAATTCATTACCATACTTTTACAGTCTATGGTCTAGACTAAATCTCAGAGATAAATATAGAGATAACATAATTTTGCTCCATTACTTTTGTCAGAGAGCTTTAATTAATTTTCAAATATTGCTTCTCCAGTGAAAATGATGAGCGTACAGTATTTCTATAAAGATTTAGCTAACCAGTAGTAAATAGTGAAAAATAACTTTTACGCGATCAAATTGCAAAACACATCAATGCAGCTGTAACGTTAATAATATCGTATATTAAACACTGACAAGGAAACTATATGTGATCATGTGATCGGACAGAGGCTCTTGCAGCCACATAATACTTAGCTTCTAGGTAATATTAGTAGATACGTTTTCATAAAGAGTTCAGTAAATTAGTGTTAGTTAAATTAACGTTACTTTACCTGTACGGAATTTTACATATGTTATAAACATATACAAACATATATCCAGAAGATGGATACATGTGATAATAATATATTGCCTTATATTTAACATATATGACTGTATCACTACTGATATAGGGATCAGTGACATTTCCATATGGGTTACCACTAATAAACTGCTAATATGTTAATAACAGGCATGCTAAGCAACTGATATTAAGGATTTGTCCCTGTACTAGTGCTACCATGTATTTCGAAAACAGTTTATTATAATTATTTTTCACTGTGGGTGACTAAAACTAAAAGAAAAATTTAGTTTTTGTGAATTTAAATAAAGCTGAAATAAAACAAATTAAATAAAAACATAAACTTGAAAAACCTGGAAATGTCGCCATGCTACTAACTGAAATAAACTGTTCACTGTACAGTGAAGTACTACTAAAACTTAAAATTATGCAGAGTTTACAAAATTACTAAAGCTAAAAAAGTAAAAATAAGAACTCACTCAAAAAAAATTGACATAAGACACATCATGGATCTCATGGATCTTTGGTAGTGTTTTAATGAACATATATCACTAAATGTCCTGACTCATTTGTACAAGAGTTCAGATGAGGCAAAGGTACTCTAAAATCCCTTGAGAGGTTTAAGTGTGTGTGTGTGTGTGTGTGTATGGTCACATGTCAAGTCAGATGAGTGTCAGACTGCACTTGAACATTTGGTCATTTAAATGAGGATTATTATATATGATCTGACTCAAGTGCATCTGTATAAGGGCTACATATTCTCTTATTTGGGTGCATATGACTGTATGTAATTATGTATGATTGCACTCATCTGCCCCCTAAAAGCATCTAAACATCATTAATTCCTCTAAGGAGCCCAAGACACAGTCATTCATGTTCACATTCACACACCCATGTACATGTACACTATACAGTAGATTTATCTCCCCTACAAAGAATAGAGTTTCTCATCAAAGGCATATTAAATTTTGACTAGCCAGTAGCCCTAGAGAACATGACACAGGGTCACAGTAAACATTACAATGACGTCATCCACAAAAAGTCCAGTGAGATAATGTGAGATTTGATATCAACAGATCTTGACCCACATATAATATCATGTGCAAAATAAATGATCCCTCCCACAGCACACACATACATGAGACACTCTCGTATTCACTTGTTATCATTCACATATTCACAGGAGTGAGAGAAAGAGACATAAAGTCAGAGGACGGAAATGAAAGAGAATTATTTCTGCACAACATTCTCTCATATAGCTGTTGTAATATTTCAGACATCCTCGAGCAGCAACGTGCCAATCTCCTTTACGTGGAGGGAAAAGGAGAGTGAAGGAAAAAGAAAAGCGGAGGGAGGGGGAGAGAGAGAGTAGTATAAGGGGCTTTGGGAATTTAGACGAGAGAACATAACAGCACTCTGCTCCATCTGTTATTCATGTTACTGTCTAATGTTGTCTGTCTGAGGCTGCTATTACATATGCCCTGAACTAAAGCTGCATCTTGCCAGCAGTCGCCTTATATAATGCTGTGCGTCCACAGCGGAGAAGTTAAGAAGAACTGTCTGGACACAGAGACTGGGACGTGGCCATCTGCGAGATGGCACTTTTTGTTGGATGTAATGTGGCACCTGCAGCGCTGAGCAGAGCGATTTACAAGATACTTACAAGAGTTTTAAGCCTCTAGGATGAGCTCTACCGCAAAGGGAGGGGGATGTACACAGACAGCTTGACATGTTCCTGGGTCATCAACTATTGTTCTTCATGCACACGTCATATCGAGCAGACACTGCCCTCTGACTGTTGGGGAATGGTTAAAGTTAGGGTAACGTAAAGGCTATGATGGGTTGATAAGATTGTGGCTCAAAAATAAGCAGTGCAGGTACAAACCCAAGTGCTGCTGACCCTGGAAATGAGCAGCGACTGCTATCACAGTCCGGTTCAATCAACACTGAGCCCTTTTGTAAAGCACTTAACCTCAGCTACAGTATCTACAGGTTGCCACTCCGCAGTGTATTGCTTTCTAGCATTGTTTTGTTTAGCTGAAGAAATGTGTTAATCAGAGCTTTTACTTGTGTGTATCTGTGTTGTCTTTAGTGTCAGATGCATACATTTAACCGATTTATCACCAGTACAGTTGTATCAACATTAACAAAAGCCATCTTTAAACTGCAAAGGTGGAACAGAAGCTGAATCTAACATGAAATTTGTTATCGTAACAGACATATGGGTGATATTATAATTGCGGGTACATTTATTGTCCAAAGTCATTATTTTTTCAGGTTTTTTTTCAAATTATTATGTTTTTTTAATTATTTTAATTAATTTATTTATTATTATTCTTTTCTAATTGTTATGAATTACAAGATGTTACATTAATGTTTTTCTTAGAAAAATGTGTGTCCATAAATCTTGCATCAACTCTGTTGCCATACCATATTTTGCCTTTAAATTGGTGGAGTTATTTTTCAGAATTGTGTAAGTTACAGGAAATGATGTCACTTTCACTCACTGATAAGATCTGAAGTACTGAAAAGTATCAGTATTTTCTCTCTGAGAAAATATTTTAATCTAAAAACTTCTAACACCAAGAGTTATGTAGAATGTCAACTCTGTTACCACAATATCAAAAGGAAAACAGAATTTATTACAGATCTCACATTGGGTTATTTAAAGATGTTTTAATCATGATTTTATTAGTGTCGTGTGTTCTTAGCATTTATGCCAGCAAGTGGAGGTTTTGGAAAAAATTCTGTCAATTCTGTTACACTATTGCCAGCATTGTTACTCTACCTCGGTAACAGAGTTTGACGATAACAGACTTCAGACACCAAATGTACCTGCAATTATAGAGTCACCCATATATAGTTGCATATAAAGTAATTGAAATAGTTACACTACTTTACATTAAATAGAGTAACATCTTTCGCATTTCCAAAATAACCTTCTTAAACCTGTATGTATGTATACACACACACACACATTGGTTTTTGTGGTTTATGGGGACTCTCCATAGGCGTAATGGTTTTTACACTGTACAAACTGTATGTACTATTGCCCTACACCAGGGTTGCCCAATCCAAACACCATTTAGTATGCTTTTTAATCCTTTTGAACTACAAGGACATAAGAAGTGTCCTCATAAACCACCTTCAAATTGTACAGTAATACAAAAAAACAAAACAAATTGATCAATAATTAAAGGTAACACTTCGGTATCAATCTATCTAGCGCCTAATTAGTGACATATTAATTTAAGATAAATCCGCAATCTAGTTACGCACTCTGCTCTCTAAAAGCTTCTACACATCAATAATTACTTGAAGAGACGAAAACACACTTTCACTCCCATGCGCACACACACAAACATATGCACACTAGTAAGTGTAGTCTGTTATCCCAGGCATATTAAATCCCAACTGAGCAATAGCCCCGCAGAACATGGCATGGGGTCACAGTAAACATTACAACAACAACATGAGCTGAAATAAAACCCCATGGTGAAATATTGTGGGATTTTAAATCAACAGATCTTGACCCACATGTAATATGGTCTGTGCAAAATAAATCTCCCCCACAGCAAACACACACATATATATATGAGACTCTCTCGCATTCACTTGTTATCATTCACATATTCACAGGAGTGAGAAAAAGAGACAAAGTTGAAAAGGAAAATGAAAGAGAATTATTTCTGCACAAGACATTCTCTCATATAGCTGTTGTAAGACCTCAGACATCCTCGAGCAGATCTCAGATCTTCTTACACAGAAACTCTGTTACCCATTCTGAAGTATTTTTCTTTAATAAAGATATATATACTTTAGGGCTTAACTGTAAAACATGTTCCAAAAAACCTGCAAACCTCTAAAATAAACAGAAAATAAAACAGTGCATGTAATATTTTTTGTTCTCAGGGTTAAAATCAACGTGAAGGCAAACTGTTCACAGACTATTTGTTGGAGAAAAACATTTACTTCAGTTTTTCAAGAGTTCATTTTTAGACCTTTTTTGTACCACATTTGTAAAAATTATTTATAAAGGATCCAGGTCCTTACTGGCTAAGCCTAACATGTACAGTACAAGCTTCCTAATGGACCAGGCGGCATTTCAAAATTAATTACTTTGTTGTGATTTGCACAGAATATTGCTGCTTATAAGTCTGACAGCTCACCTGGCCATGGTATCTCTTTTAGGATAGCAATTTTGGAAAATCTGGCAATAAAGTAAACTCATAATGCAAGATATGGAAGCACGACTGGTTCTCAACAAACTCTGTGAGAAAGGTTTCTGTCTAGTACATGACAAAATAATCCAGTCTTCTATGCAACGTTTGTTCACTTATGACCTGCAATGGCTTTTTCTTTGCTATAGCTGCTCTTGTTTTTCAACTCAACCCCAAGTTTTAAAACTGGATTAAACCGATTTCAAGACTGGATTACACTGATTAAAGACTGATGCAACACATACGGGTCTGTCTTTTCAACACCCTGTTGTTTTAATAATCATTAGGGGTTTTTTTACCAGCCTCTCGGGCTCTATGAAGTCAAAAGACTCTCTTCTATTCATTTTGCTCTAATATCTAAAGAGTGGAAAAGAGCGACTAAAAGACTGACATTTGCTCTGTCCTATCTCTCTCTACCATGCACTGGTTTAAACTGATTTGGACTCTAGGGCCTGAATTTATCGATTTTTTTTTCTTTTTATCAGGCCAGGTAGAAGGAGGACTTTTACCAGGACAGATTACATGGCCAGGAGCTCTTCCAAAAGATCTTGTGCAGTCCTTTGCTTTGTGTTTTGTACTAAAATAACATTTTTGCCACTGATCTGATACACTGAGCAAATTATACATGCTTTTACATACATCAGCAATTTAGATTAAGTTTACCCCCCAAAAACTAAAATCATCATTCACTCACATCACTTATGTCATCAATATGTGTTTCTTTCATCTTATAGTGTCCATACAGTGAAAGTCAATCAATCCAGTGTTGTTTGTAATCTTAAAAATATCTTCTTTTATTACCTGCAAATGATGAAAAAAGGTCTGTAATAACATATGGTCAAGGAAATGATAACATAATTAAATTGTTTGGGTTAACTATCACTTGTTTTACATATTAGCCTTTTTTTTTAAGTGACTATCAGTGCTGTGCAATAGCGTCACTATAATTAGTTTAACTACATTTCTGAGTAGGGAGCTTTACTTTATTGATGAAGCGGTGGGGTACTGCTGACAAACACCATAGCATTACATTTTCACTGACAATATTTCAGCAGTAAAGTTGCTTGTCCAGCTGTTTTGAATTAGAACTAGCAAATGTGAATCATTGAGACCACTAACACTCACAGTAATGGTATACTTTTTAAAAAACACACAGAACAAAATGAGCACTGGGTGAAGTGGATATTTACCCACAGTCTTTTCAAACCTGCAAATGCATCCTATCCTTCGACAAAGATTAAGATCGTCTTCATTAGGTTCAACACCTGCAGCTCGTGAAAAATGACTCTGTACTGCATTTTTTCAACCAATCAAAAACACTTGAAGTAACAAAAATAAAATCCTATCCACCTTATTTTGCAATGCAGAATAAAGCTGTTTTCTGTGAGAGTTTGAGCCTGCCAATTAGCCATTATATATCTACAGTGCAGTAAATATAGCAAAACTACTTGCACTAAACCAGTGTACTTGAATATGAAGATAACTGAAATAATATAAGGAATAGATTGCAATATCAAGCAGCATATAAAGGTTATTTTTGAGGCCATGTCCGATCTTACATTTAAAATAAGGCGAATAGATTGACATCCATATAACATAGTATGTAAATATGAATCTGATCTGATTTTACATCTGATACTTGCATCTGATACCATCAGTGTGCTATGGTACTGCCACAGTAGGCTGCTTTTTGAAAGCCAATTTTGAGAAACTTCTGCTGAGTCATATGAATAGGTTTTTTAGATGTGGTTGTGTATGACAGTATGCACCTGGCAAGCGGTTCATTTTTAGCCACTCGCTTTCTCTCCTCATGTACACACACATCAACTGCCAGCACTGATTTTATTAACTTCTTTGGAGATTTTTTTTGTAATAAATATTCTATCAAATAACAACTACTTTCAGTATTTTATATATAAAAAATGCAGAAATTATTTAGGCCTATCTGAAATAACTTGCCGTGTAGCTTGTAATGAAAACGTATCTTCCAGCTTATCTTAACTATTATTTTTTTTTTTTTACGTTTTAGTCATTACCTTCAACAAGTATGAAAACAAACAAAACCATAACCTGGACATTTTAGGCAATTTAGAAATCCCGGGCAGGACATGTCAGGGAAAAAGAGGATGTATAGTCACCCAACACTATTGAGTAAATACAATATAACCTGAGGCTCAATGCATCTCATAAACCCCCTTTTTAGTCTGCTTGTCATTATTTGAATGTATGGTTATGGTGTGAATATAGACTTATAGTTCTTACACATATTGTTTTAGCCTTTCAATAACAGAGAGGCACAGGCATCACTCTCTCTTTCTCTCTCTCGCGCTCTCTTTTAATCCATTGCACATCTCATAGGCTCTTCTTTTGATTTATGTCTATTAAGGTACTCATATAGAAAACAACTTATTTATTGATTTGTTTTCCCAAAGAGCCAAAGTCAATCTGATAGTATTGATTCATGCTGTGCCTTGGAAAAACATTAGAAGGCACAAACCATTTTAGTTTAGAATAGTATTCTTTTCTGTCTCAAATGACACACTTATGAACCACTGTCTGTCTGGAGCATGTGCATGTATAAGGCTAAGACTGAGTGAATGAATAAGTGGGTCAGAGAGTTTGTTCATTAACAGATGGTGTTTGCTTTCCAGTGGCAATAAACAAATGCACTCGGCAGAGCCATAAAGACCTGTGAATATTTGTGTGTCTGCATGTGTTTGTATTGCTAATATGCATGGATGCCCGTATATAAATGAATAGGCTGCTCTCTGATTAAGATTTTGAATGGCAAAGCTGCAGCGGTAATTGGAGAGCGAGAAAAAGGAGCGAGAGAGAGAAAGAGAGTCAACATTAAAACACAGCAAGAATGATTCCAAAACCCCATTAAAGACAAACCACGTCTTGTGTGCAGTGGTCTTCATTATTCATTAATAGTTAATTTGCCAGCGTAATTGTAACTGATAGTTTGGTCTCAGACTGATTGTGTTTATTGCCCTCAAGATGTGTCACTGTTTTCATATTTAGCAAGTTTAATGGGAGATTTATTGTAAGAGGTACCAATGAGTTACTCTTATTCCTAATCCTGTTGACTATAATTTTGTTACGCAATAAAACAGACATTTTCTTCATCAGTCACATAATTGCCATGACGATGGGTCGATAAGGCAATCAAAACTTTGTGTAAATGCAGCATCTTTAGCTTGGTGACCTGACCTCTAACCACTGGGGAAACATCTGAATGAAATTGATCACATTGCTTGAGTAATTTGTACTTGCCTGCTATTTAGAACATCTTCATGTGCTCAATTTTTGTTTGTTTGCTTTTCTTTTTTTTGATGTTTTGATTTTAGAAGAACAAAATTGTATACAAAACCTCCAACTTTACTATCTGATGGACTCTCACAGGACACTTCTCAATTGTTTCTCTTCACATTTGTGTCCAGGTAAAGCAATTTAATTGGACACTGTATACTAAAAATGAAAAATCTGTCATCATTTAGTCATGATGTTTCAAAACAGTTTTACTTTAAACATCACAGCTGTTCCAAAATATCTTTTGCATTGATATGCTTTCATATTTCCACTACAGCTTTGTGACTTTATACATTGATCAGATGTGTTTTTACATAAATGAATGATTCTGGAATAGTTAAAGTAATAGTTCACACAAAAATGAAAAAATCTGACATCATTCACTCCCCCTCACGTAATTTCAAACCAACATGTGTTTCTTTCTTCTGTGCTTTTGAAAAATGGGAACATGTTCGAACTGATTCATCTTCTGATGCATTGTGAATGGCATTTTGATTTGTTATTTAAATCATTATTCACTGAAAAATCTCTCACAGCATATTAAAACTTGTCACACAACAACTGGTTACAAAACACGTGAGCATCACTGACGTCAAACTATATGCAAATAATTTAGTTCATTTCTGTCCATTCATGAATGACTTTAGAAGACTTGAAATATAGCACAATATTTGTAATTTGAGTTTATAACCCGATACCCTCCATTCCAGCTGTATGGAAAAGAATTGCATGAACGTGTCAAAACTCCATTTGTGTAGCACAGAAGAAAAAAGTCATATAGCTGGAATGACATGAGGGCAAGTAAATAATGACAGGTGGGTGAACTAACACTTTAAGCTTCAGACTTTCACTTGAGCCCTACCATAACAGCCAAGAGAAAATGCTTTTAAAAGTTCAGTCTATAATGTTGCCACTGACATGCTATTTTCAGCTCTGCAACAACAAAGGCTTTTGTTGATCAGGGTAGACCTTTGCTGACCTTGTTGGAGACTCATGCCCATGTGTTTACTAACAAAAATCCAGGCTCTGCAGTTTAAAAATGCATCACGTCAGTAGTTTGAGATTGTCTTTTGAAAATCCAGAGATTTGTTCAAACTGTGAGCATTGCCCAGATAATGAGCCATAATGAAGAGAAAAAACACTGCACAGATAATGAGCCGTAATGAACAAAAGAGCATTGTCTTCGTAAAAACAATTAATCTAATATGGATTATTCAGTTTTAGGACAGTCAGGAATTTCATTGCTCTTCTCTCCCCTTCCTTTGTTCATTTTTTAAAATAAATCCAACCAGTGTGAGTGTTGCTGCTTCATTATGTCAGTTTCTGGTATTTCTCTCTTTCTCTCAGCTGACTGTTTCTGCGCAACATAGAAACCCATCCACTAGGACCAATGAATGTGTTCTTATGTGTGTGTGCGTGTGCATGTGTGTTTTCCACTACACACAATGGCAACTGCAGTGATAAAAGCTCTGCAGCACTCTCTTTCACATGTCTGCATAAGTGTGTGTGTGTGTGTGTGTGTGTGCAGGAGGAGGCCATTTCAGTGTCTGTCAGATCTCATACCAGAGTGTCAGAGCTAACAAGCTCCTGCATGGACTGAGAACACTACAAATGGGACACTGCCTGGAGGCTGCGAGTCTTCGCACATGCATGTGTTAGAATGTGCACGAACATACGTCAGTCTGAAGAATGTGACATTAAGTATCTATATTTTGCAGCAGTATAACGTAAAATGAAGAGAAGACTGTCTGTTTGTGTTTGAGTATGACAGAAGCGTGATATACTGGGGGATGTGAGTGGACTAAGAGCCATGAGCCGCATGCATATTTTGTTTTGTTTTTTTTAAAGTCATACCATTTTTGCAGGCCAACTGGTGGAGTATTCAAGGTTGGAATCATAGGGAAATCCTGACAGAGTCTGCCCTAAAGTAAAAATGTCACAGAGGAAGAGGTTATTGATTTATTACCCTTGAAACTGTCAGAAAATCTGACAAAGCATTGACACAGCAATAAGTGATTAGTGAAATGCCAATTATTCGATACATGCAAACCATTCCCGTCAGTCACCTTCACATTGCGACTACACCAGGCATTCCGCCAGGAAAAAGCTTCCTTTCAAAACACAAACAAATGATTTATGAACGCAACAAGGGGAAGGAATCCCATTGAAAAAGCTGATGTTGCAATTACTCATGTAAAATGACACACCTTTAGTGCATTTAAAAGGTTCTGTCTTTGCAGAAACGTACGTTGTTGTATTGAGATGGTAAAACAGGGTGGAAATCATATTTGAAAACTCAAATACATATAAACACAGATAAATTATCATTGATATATAGTCCCATTCCTCTTCACAAGCGTGTAAGCTTTAAGCTTGGATGGATGGATAGATGCGCTATTACCTTAAAGGGATAGCGACCCAAAATTAAAATAATTTACTCACTCTTGTGTCGTTCCAAACCTTTATGCATCTCTTTGTTCTGCTGAACACAAAAGAAGATATTTTAAGCATGATGATAACCAATTCCAATTCCCATTGACCTCCTTTTGTCTTTCCAATATCCTTCAAAATATCTTCTTTTGTGTTTAGCAGAACAAAGAAGGTTGAAAATGGCACGAGGGTGAGTAAATGATGACAGAATTTTTCCATTTTTGGAAAGGGTGAACTTTCCCTTTAAACATCACACATTAATTGTGTGTAGTATTTATTCAACTTGACTGTTGTAATAAATTAAATCAGGCCAACTTAACAGGTAGGTCAGCTGATGAGTTTAGACAGTGACTGCAATACAGTTCAATAAATCATTCTAGCTGTTAGCAAGGGTTAGAGTTCAGCTGAGAGTGCTGGAAAATAAAGATATCTATGGCGCTTACATAAATCCTCTGGGTTTTCTGTGATGGACAGAGCTAGGGTAATTTCCAGATCACCTTAATCGTGGCAAAAAAAAAGGAGACTAGATATTTCTGACCTTCCTCACGTCAGGCTGAACATGCATGTTTATATATGTGTCCGTGTGTGAAAGTGTTCCAGTTCATACAGAGCCAGTTGTAATTGTGCATATTTTAACTCTGCTGCATAAAAAGTTTCCCTTGCCCCCTCCTGTTTCAAACACACGCCACTTCCTTCCCAAAGGAGAGGAAAGACATCTCTTGCCCTCTCTCTCTTAATGTTTGTTTCTCTCTCTAATCATGCAATCGACAGGTTGTTTTAAATTAATCATAAATGCAAATCTCTTTCAAGCTTGCTTCCCTTTTTATAATCTTTTCCAAATTGCAGTTCACTACAGAGATGATTAGGATGTTTATACAGAGAATCTAGATGCTTTTAACTTATATATAGATTAATGTTTATTGTGCCTTGCAAGGGTTCAATACTAAACCTCTTATTTTTAGGTTTTAACTTTGAAATGAAAGGAATAGCTCATGGAAAATACAATTCCGTCATTTACTTACTCTGATATCATTTGAACATATATAGGAAAAGTCGATAAAAATAGGGCCTATAGTGTATTGTGTTAATATGAGGGAATTTTCTGTATAGATTTTCCACAGGTGTTTTAACTGTATTTTGAAATGCACATTGCATTGTGTTTGAGTGTTAGGGTCTGTAAACTTAACAGATAACGTCCTGGCAGAAAATTACCAGGCCCTTTTTTATTTATTTACATTTTTTTCTTACAGTGTACAAAAGCCAGACTCTTTCACTGGGGAAACAAATAAGGTCTTACAATAGCAAACTTTATTTATCACAGTTATGGCGCACAATTGCAAATTTATTTCTCACAATGCGACTTTATCTGTTATTTTAAACATATCTTTATTTTTTAGGCAGAAACGGGGATAGTGTTATTTATTCAGTGAAACACAAAAAGAGGATTTCTGAAGAATCTTTTTCAAACTCCAAGAGTTTTCATAATGACCAAAAACTACTCAGATTCTGAGGTCATTCTGCTTCTTAGATCCCTATGTCGTCAATCAATCTATTGTAGACATGAATTTGGGCACTAGCAAGCACTTTGATAAACTTTAAAATTGGGACACAGATGACTCAATTTCCTGCAACACAATTATGCAGTCACACATTAAAACATCACTGGTACGAAAAATATTGCAGTATAACACACCATGTAGAGCCAATATCTTATGTTGAATATTCTTTGTAAGATCGTATTTGTTCATCATTTATGTCAGTTTTAAGTGTCTGAAGAATGCCTGACAATAATTCTAAGCAAATATTCAGCAAACAATTTTGATTAAAATAGCCAACTGTTTATATTATGGTACACTGTGTAAATGTTGTTTGCGAGCTGATTGAGACACCCCAAATCTTTTAAACTTCTATAGCTTTGTGTAAGGAGCAAACTAAAATGTAAGGTGTTAAAAATTCCCTCCTACCCCACCCTCCACTGAAACTCTGAAACCTCATTCGCATCCGAATTTAGATTTAAAAGATTCCACGTCAATCCACCTTGCTATCTTTGACACCATTTATGCCGAATACCATTTCTTATCACATGTTTTCAAAGCAACTCACCACTTTGAATCTGCAGAATTGATAGTGAAATTAGATAGCTAGAGTATAAGGGAATAATAATAAAAAAAAATTATAAACATATTCTACAGTGCTTTATGGTATTTTGTTCATTTTTGAGACAGATGTGGTAACAATGCACTTCCAGCAAATGGAAAAGTAATGCATACGGATTCTTTAGGATATGTGTGTCAGTATGTTTAAAAAGACAACAGGGAGAGTAAATGATAAACGTTTATTTAAGGAGCCCCAGTCACTGTTAAATTAATTTCTTAAAATTAAAACTTATCAGTGGTTATGATTTTGTTTCTGTTTTTAAAATCTGTCTCTCACTTATGTGACGGCAGACGAGCTTATCTGTTTTCCTGCTTACATATTAATATGAAAAGATGCAGTCTCGACTGCTCCAGATGTCTCTGCTCGCGGATACCCTCGGGGCCATCGCTATACCCCGCGCGCGCACCTGTCACACACTCTGCTCCCGAGCTCGATCCAAGCGGGAGTGAGTGAGTGAGAGCGTGTCACTCAGCGGCTCCACCCCTCCGGTAACTACACCCCGCTCAGAACCGACCGAACCCGCACATCAGACACATTCACCGTTATACAGGTATCCCCCCAACGTACCTACCGTGGCGAAAAGTTATTTTAGATGTTTATGTTGGGATTTTAAGGGAACTTACGAGGATTTGGTAGGGTCTAAAAGGTAAAAATGAGAGGGACAACGATTAAGATGAAGGATGTCTTGGGGTTCGAGTCGAGCTGGACGTACTGGACGCTGTTTTTTCTCTGCGCTCTCGTGCCGCTCCCAACGCGCTCAGATATCACTTGCGTCTCGTGCTTAGCACTAATACGCCGGAGTGAAGCGCACGCGAAGCCAATAGCTTTTATCAGCCGTGATTTTGGAAGTGCACCGGACGGCAGCACTGATAAAAACTGGAAATGGAGACTTGATGGAGCTCAACTTTCCTCCGAAGAGCACATAAAGTCTCCTTTCGTGTCATGGAGAGAGAAACTGCAGAACGCGCACATATCCAGAGCGGAATGGACGAGCCCAGCTAAAGAAAAAGACGGAAAAGTTTATCCAACAGAGGAAACCAAAGTGAACAGGAGAGAAAAGCGCAGTCTATTTTCGTCTGACAGCGCGGCCGGTTCTCGGTTCGAGTTCAGGCGTACCGGAGGAGTTGACGGTACCGGGAAGAGCCCGAGGCAGAATGAGCCACACCTGATCACGTCCACCTTTGCGCTGTCCGGAGATTCGGCTCATAATCAGGCCATGGTTCTGTGGTCCGGACACAACAGCAGCGTGAGTGTGAACTTTATCCAACGTAGTTCACTTGAAAAAGCCATGCTAATTGTTACTAATATACAGTTGTAAAGTTAAAATGGAACAAGTGGGACATCTTATCTGTAGTTTTGTATTGTGATGGCTTTGATATTCTGGAGTACTTCAGACGCAGGACTGGCGCGCAGCAGCTGCAAAACCAGCGCGCGCACGCGTGCGTCACCTTTTTTGTTTCTTTAACAGCAAAAACAAAAACAAAAAAAAATCTCTGTTGTGCTTATGAACACAGACTCAACCAAAGCGACGCAACCAAAGCGTACCATTCAAAGCAAGGGTAAAAAAGCGCACAAATTCCCTGCTCAGGCATTTGACAGACCACAAATTAATAGGCAATGAGAACATAATCCATGAATAAAAAGAAAAATCAATCTGCCTCCTCTTAATATTAACGTATTTCTAATGAATGTGTACTTTTCATAAAGGATTATATTGACTCTTGAAAGCCACCAGTTATCATAGCACCCATACAATCATGATTTCAAAGTATTTGTGAACAATTATATGAACAACATTTTCATTGTAACTGTTGTGCTCATCCTCAGCTTTCTCAGACATTTCTATTCAACTCTTTATTTATATGCCAAATTTGAAGGTTTATATTTAAATATTGTACGAAAGATCTTGTATTGAGTTTTGTTACTGTACCTTTAATTGTATGTATTTTATGAGCAACACATTTCATACAAGAATTCTTATTTCTACTTTCTCATAACTCAGACATTTACCCTCATATCTGAATATGTGTACTTATATTTGTGCTTCCTTACCACAGACTATGCAAAAAGAGTAGGATGTCAAAATATGTGGTATTTATGAAACTGTAGGCAAGCAATACCCGGATGACCTACTGCATCTGCTGAGATAATGAAGTGTGCAGCTAGTGGACACTTTTCTGTCCCATAAGGCCACGGTAGCAGAGAGAAGTAGGAAAAAAATGTTTCAGACTTGTGAGCCAAGTGCTTTTGGTGAGAAAGTACTTTCTTGTGGCTAAATATTGAATGCATTATTTTGCAGATGTTGCCAGTAAATCATGTGGAAAGACAATTTCAATGACATGCACTTTGTTTGAATACAGTGCATATTAAATACGCAGAGGATTTCGGACACAGCTCTTGTCTCATCACCTGTGATTTGATGCATACTTCATTAGGGCATCTGTTCTGGGATGCAGATGTTTTAGAAGAACCTGCCAATAAGAGCACGGTTCAGTGCACTGGTTCAGAAGAATGAATTGATATTACTTTAATATGGCTGTCAATTATCTGCCTGCACCACTTTACTTCATAAACAATCAATTTCTTTCATCAATAATCTACTTGCTGCATCTGCTAGATATCTACATCTCTAGCGCCCAGGGTGCTCTGTTTGTATTTCTCCATATGCCGCTGTGTTTTGAGTGTGAATGACGCCTATTTTTTGTAACCCAAACTCATTCCTTTTCCTTCACAATTTCTGTGCCTCATCTGAAATATAAATGACTGTCTCTGTCAGCAGACTTTTAGATTGGCAGGGTAATACCTGCAGAATTTATGTGTGCGTGCGTGTTTCTGCAGTGCTGCTGATGCCATCGGAGTATCTTTCACCAAACCGCATGAGTGATGTTTTGCGATGCCACAGATGCAAACTGAACGTCAGAGAACAGATAGCATCCGCGAAAACTCTTTCTGTCTTTATCTCGCCTTGGTATACACACATTTATTGCATTGCACATAGACATTTGCCGTATTGATTTGACACATTTGACACTGCTATACATAACGAAGCACCAAATTGTTTAAAAAATAGCGTTCAATAATATATATAAAAAAGCCTCACACACAATCGTGACGTTAAATGAAAAATGAGGCCCATATGGTATTTTCAAAAGATCCGTTTAGGAAATGATGTTAGCACGAGAAGAGATGACACCGGTAGCCTCAGCGGCAAGCAACAAATGAAGCCCTCTGTCATGCCAGTTTTCATCAAATGTGAAACCTTTCCCGTTGCTTCCTGTAGACACTCTGTCTTATTACAACACAAGTGATAAAGCTAATGTCTGGCCTTTCGCACCTCTGTTGTACCTCTCTCAATCACTGACGCGCACACATACGAGTGCTACTTACGCACTAAGATGCATAGGCAATAATGATGATGCTAATTTTTACTGTTATTATAGTGCAGCCTGTGTTAAATACCCGTTTGCTCCAGAAGGTGAGAGCAGATGGACAGATACCTGTAGAGTAGGATATACAGCTACTCAAAGGTGTCATAGAGAGAGTGTTGCAGCCGTGCATGTGTGTGTGATGACATCATGGAAGAATTAGAGACAAGGTGTTCCATTCGATTGTAAATGCCTCAAACAGTGGACTTTGCAGGTTATTATGCCATCTTAAAGTGACAGATCACTTAACATTCTGTCATAAAATCAATCCACACACTTTTGTTTATCTTTAAAACACAAATATTTAGAGGTCCTTTTATTAAAAATATATGTATCCAAAGCTTTCCCTAAAGGTTAAAAGACATCATAATCCATATTAATAATTGTACTACATAATATTACTTTTTGTCAATTTGAATGTTCTAAATAATTCATTTAGCCAATAAATTTGTCAGTAGATTTCTTCTTCAGCATTTTTTTTAATTAGTAACACAATACATTTTTTTAATAGCCATCCAGGTAAAAATGTAAGCTCTTTACATCAGAACACAACAATGACAAAACAACAAAACTCTTAAAGTCAGCAAACAGCAAAACAATATTCTTATGTAACCGCATAATTTATTCATGCTGCAGTGCATGCTGGGAGCTCACAAACCCATTACTTCTCATCAAAATGAAATTCTTCGTTCAGATGACCGTTAACTCTGTTGGTCTGACAGTGTGGTTGCAGTTTCAAGAAAATTATATTTCTCAGACTCAAGGTTTCGTAATCTGTAAAATATGTAATTGCTTTTATTACAGTGTATATGATGGAATGGATTTATTTTTCATAAGTTTTCATATAAGAAAATTCAACAGACATTACTCTTTTTAATGCTTTAAAATAAGGCAATTGATACTAATGAAATAAATAATACATTCACATTTCTATACACATGAATCTAGTATGAGTGACTTTTGTTCGCTTGTGATGACGTTGCAGGGTGTTTTGAATTAACACATTTTATCAGGTTAAGAGGACTTCGACTGTAGGTAAGTAAAGAGAACATTACATAGAGACTCTACCAATTGGAACGCAGCTACAATTTACATTTTACGATGATACTTGTTTGGCTCATGCTGTACGGCTTTCAACTAGAGTACCGTTTGCATGTTTGAAGCATTTGCTATATTTTGATGTTAGTGGCTTTAGCGACCAAATTGATCCGTTGCGTTCAGCAGTTTTCCCGAAGCAGAGTGAGTGTGTATGTGTGTGTGTGAGAGAGAGAGAGAGCAAGAAACTGTGTGTTCTGCTGAAAGCGTACTCTCTTAGGCCTAATGTCACTGAAAGCTGAAAGCTTTCACTTTTGATTCACGGCAATGGAGAGGCTGTTTGGCCGCTTTCTCAATTGTAAAAACAATCAATGAAAATCCATAAAGATGATGGAAATGCAAGAGAATCATTTTTGCGGCCCCTGCTACGCTTGCCCTTGGGTCCTGATCCATAGTTTGCCCTCCAAAGTCCACGATGACATTTTCTCTGAGAGGAGCCCCCGCAGAGCAAGAAATAATTGTGAAGGTGGGGTTTGTGTGTTTTGATGTCTAGACAAAACAGATCTTATGCAAATGTGGCTAAGGAAGCACATCTCCAGGGGAAGTCTCTCTACAGGAGTTTGATTGTGATCGAGCAGTGATTTTAGCGTTCTAAAAAACTCTCCAACCTGCTGTGAGAGAATCGCAGATTATGGCTGTACAATCATAGGTTGCGCAAGGGTTTATTCTGTTCGCCTGTCTGTTGTGCTGGAGTTTCATGTTGATGCTCTGCTGATGCCCTACAGGAAGATGGCAGTCAGCTACGTCCATGCGTGCGTTCATGTGAAACTTTCAAGGGTGTGTGTGCACATGTGTTCGTGTGGGTACTCATGGCCTGCGGAGAGCATGAGGGATGTCCTTGAAGAGTTTGGCTGTCCATTCAAATGTCTACACATCCTCCAACAGTTTCACTCTGGAGTGACAGCCAAAGTGGTTGTGTGTGTGTGTTTGTGCACGTCCTCTCTATCTCGGGGCAGCAGAGTGGCTGAGCTTGTAGCAGTAAACACTCTGACTCGGGGACACATCAAGCCTGGTTAGTTTTAAAGGACTTTTCGATATTAGGGCGGTTTGAGAGGATGCCAATGTTTTAGTTTTGCAGCAAGTCACTTTTTATAAAAGTTTCTTGAAAGAAAATTCAGAGTATGCTTCTTAAAATGTTTTTCAACAGTTTCAGAAATATGGAGAACACTACAATGAAGCAAAAAAATAAGGCTACCCACCTATACAGACAAAAAGGATAAAAAATTATATATATGTAATATATGTAATATTGGTATAACTTTTCTATTATAGTACCTTTTAATATTTCATTTATTCCTGTGATGTCAGATGAATTTTCATGTTAAATTTTCCCAGCCTTAAATGCCACGATCCTTTACAAATCATTTTAATATTCTGACTTGGTCAAGAAACATGCGCAATAGTTTTGAAGAAACTGTAATAAAAAAAAATTCAGATTCTTTGATGAATAGAAAGTTCAAAGGAACAACATTTATTAGAATGACAAAAATCATTTGTAACATTATGACTTTACTGCCACTTTTGATCAGTTTAATGCATCCTTGTTGAATAAAAGTATTAATTTCTTAAAATAAAATATTACTGACCCCAGATGTTTGAACAGTAGTCTATATTAATCATGTCTTTTTTGTTCCTTTCTTCCATTTTCTTTAATTTGTTCAGAGATGATGAAAGATGTAGAAAAGTTTCAGCAAACTATGCTTTAATACAAAAATGCAGTTCTCAGAAGTTAATGTAATCTAAAGAGTAGTTACCTCCTGTGATATCAACCTGTATATCTCATATTAGCTATACAATAACCAACTTAAGTAGTGTAGAAGGGTATTTAAGAGCTGTTATGGACAGCAAGTCATATGCGTTTACCTGCATTACTCCTAAGAATTATATGTTCAAGTAAATCTATGCACATTCTGTCTTTTATAATTTGTCACTTAATGTGCAGAGCTGCTTGCATAACCTCAGGATTTATTCTCTCAAACCCAGAAATCTCATAATCATTATTAGAATCTACCAGAGCAATGTGAATATATTTTGTTAAACTCTGTTTTACAGATTCATGTATTGTGCCACTAACTAATCATTTTAAAATCACATGATTTATGAGACACAGCCATTCTCATAGTATAAGAATATCCAGTACCAATAAAAGTTTGAAACTGAAATAATTTGTCATTTGCTCAGCACAGGGATTTATGTACAAAGTGGAGGGAAAGTGAAACAAACAGCCCTACTCTCAGCATTTCCACAGCCGAGGATTATAAATATCTGGAATTAAAAAATTCTTTCTCCTGTCATTGTAAAATATGTTGTTGTAAAGCTTAGCAATCTTATATTAGAGGATTACATGTACTGGTTCCCTGAAGTCATTCTTAAACCTAAATAATTAGACTTCTTTTTATATTCCTGATCTTATTTTTAGGTTATTCTGCTATATGTGCATACTTCCAAAGCTCCATCACTCAAATATTTACTGAAACTCACAAATGCATTTGAAATGGTAAGTTCAGTCAAGTTCAGATTTCTGTCAAATTCAGATTTCTGACTGTCAATTAAGGGGACTGCAATACAACACTTTGTGCCAATTCAGTAAGACTTATTTTTTTTAGTCTGAGTTTCTTGTGAGTCTGTAAATATTCCTTTTAATTAAAAGGTTGACTAGTAATACATTTTATCAATACCAAGGTGGGAAAACAGCTGGCTAAAGCTCATCACTATGTTGAATGCATTAAAAATGTCCTTGGTTTTTCTATAGCCCTTACCAGTCCATGCAAAATATAAACTGCACCTGAGATTTTATATCGTGGCCTAATGGATAGAGAGTTGGACCTGTGGACCTGACCCAGGTTCGAGACCCAGGTCTGGTAGGGATTATAGGTGGAGGGAGTGAATAACCAGTGCTCTCTCCACCTTTAATACCAGGTGAGACCCTTGAGCAAGGCACCGATCCCCCAACTGCTCCCCGTGCGCCGCAGCATTGGCTGCCCACTGCTCCGGGTGTGTGTTCACGGTGTGTGTGTGTGTGCACTTGCATGGGTTAAATGCAGAGCATGAATTCCAAGTATGGGTCACCATACCTGGCCACAAGTCACTTTCACTTTTCACAAATCCCATAACATCCAAAAAAAAAAGAGAACTAGAAAAATTGCCATAAATTAAGCATAGTCAGTTTAAATGCCAGCCATTAATGCACAGTGTACTACTGGGTGTCATCTGCTTATGCTACATTTTCAAACTGCTCTTTCCGTTTTTTAGTCTGTCAGTGTGAACGTGAGCAGCCCAGTGGTAATATAAATCATATCCACGCATCATGTCTTTTTTTTATATAACATTTTATATTAATACTTCTGCAATACTAATAATATTGGACTTTAAAGACTGATGGAGATTTGTGTACTACATGTAAGATTTATGATTTATTTTTCCCATATGAAGTTGTATGTGCTGACAGGGCACATCTCCACATTCTTGCATTTTTCTGGCATGCTCCAAGTTTAATTTAAAACACTTGGTTATATAATCAAAATGACAAAATATCCATAAGTAACAGGAAAAATAGGAACATAGATGTAGGTACATTCACCTAAACCTGTGGAAAAGAAATATTGTAACTTAAGTAAAATTTTTAATATATCCTTAAACTGGTCAATTTTAGTGGATTTAGCCATTCTGTTAACTACAACTATGTCAGCTACCAGTTATAATAGCGGATTAGAAAACTGTCTGCTTAATATCTACTAACACTTTATTCTGATGGTCCCCCAACAGACATTCAGCTGACTATAAGTTACTTTGCAATTAGCCTATGTCAAATTATTCTACTAACCTTAACCCTAACCCTAACCCAGCAGTCTACTAATACTTTACTAATACTAATGACTAATGAGAGTTAATGGTCATTGTATTTTAAGGTCTAATTCTCGCTACTAATAAACCATTAAAGTGAGTTATGAGTAATGAATAGGTTAATTTTTTTTTGTCCAAAACAACAGGTTGACATGCATGCAAGGTCAAAAACACATAAATTTTCTTATAATATGCATTTATTTTTTTACATGAATTGTTAAAAAACTCCCAAATCATTCGTTTTCATTTAAATTTCATTTAAAGCATTCTGCCAAACACAAAGGAAGATATTTTGAAAAAAGTTTGTAAAAGTTTGCAAAGTTTGGTCAATATGATTTATAAAGGCGACCAATCAAATAAATTGTCACAGGAGAAATTCGTTCCCCTCAAATTTACAGTGTCATGTTCCACCAGAAAGTGTCCGTATGATTTCTTCTTCATTTTGAATTATATATTTATTGTTTTAAATTTGAAATGTAACAATTTTTTTGTGGATTTTTGCCTATAATAATGCAAAAACAATAAAAACATTAAAAAAAAATTCTTCTTTTTATATAACACAGAAATATTTTAGAGGATAAGTGTCCAAATATTTTTGGGGCCACTGTTTTTCTCAGTAAAAATTGTGCTAAGTAATAATAAGATATGTGAAAGCGGCCGTGTACCCTTCACATTTAAATATATGCAGACCAGTGACCTGTTTTTCCTTCCAATGGGATTCGCAGTGACAGATTTATTCATTATGAGCTGCTATCCATGCTTTGTCACAGTGCTGAATATTAATGAGCATGCAGATTAATTGTGGTTATTGTACACCTTCCCGGGATGTAGAGAGCAAGTGTCAGAAGTGACCTGGAGATGGGAGATGAGAGCATTTGTCATTGGTCTTTAGAGAATGTGTGCGCGTGTGCTTGGCACTGATGTGTGTGTATGCCTGTGAATGTCTTTGAGACCTGTGTGTGTCCGTGTGTGTGTCTAATTATTGGTCTGTAGAGAGTCAGCTTGTCTCTCTGTCTTTTTAATTAAAGGCAGAGGCAGCGGAGGTCGAGTGGGTATCCAGACTCTAGAGAACCATGGTGAAAGACATAGAGAAGAGCAAAGGAAGACAGGGAACAAGAAACAAAGGAAGTCAGATCAAAATAAAATAGCATAACATAGAGGTCACACGAAATTTAGAGAGCAAGCTATTATAACCCAGTTCTGCCACAGAAAGGAAGTGACATCATAGAATCTGTGTTTACAGCGAGAAGAGAAACGTTCAAGTCAAAGTTAAATCCCTTGAGTGTCTTTAATGTTAATGATGCAACCTTTTTGTTTCAGGCTGACTCTCTTTATTTTGACTTTGTTCAGATGACAGCTCAGTTCAATCTATTTTTATCTCAATGGCAAAACTTTCTCTCATATTTCTAGCCCTTTAACCCCAGTGACAGCTTGCGCTAATGTTCTGTGGCAGGTTTGAAAAATAAATCTCCTCTAAAAGGCTACATCCTTTTAAAAATGACTAACACCTCTGTTTAACATTGTGTGGAGAAAGGCCATGAATATTTACCGCTTTATATGGGCCAATAATCTCACAGCAGTTTTTTAGGAAACTAAACAGCTTATTTTTCATCTAATACTTTTAACATCAAATTTTTTATTTCAAAGGCAAAAAACAAAGCCCCTGTCTTTTTCTTCACATTTGTTTCTTCACATGATGTGCTGCAAGCATCTTTCAGTTTCTCCTCAATGGGCATTATGAAAAAAATTGGTCTTTGTTTTGCTCACTTTTTGTTGTTGTGTCAGTCAAATAAATTGCCATATAAACATTACACAGCCAGGGGGTGCAGTTTCCTTTTATTTTAAATAAAATAAATAATTTCAATTTAAAAAAATGCCAGTGGTCTGCAGTCAGGAGAATTATAATAATAAGATACATTGTTTAAGTTATGAACAGCTTATTTTGCTTTATCGTTGTTTAGTATAATGTAGAATAACTACACTACAGTTTAATATCACTATAATTTGATTATGTAGGCTCATGTGTTCAGGTTTGGTTCATCTGAGAATATGTTTTAGTCACTAGAAAGTTTACAGTGTTGTAGACACTAAAGACAGCACCACCTACATGTGTGGAGGTACAGCACTGGCTTTCTCCAGGTGAATAGTTGAGATCTGTATCTCATAATGTTCTTTAGAGGTTTTATTGTCTTTGAGGCAACCTGGATTCACAGGACAGACAGTCCTATTCTTATAGACAAAGAAACACTGAAAGCACATTGATTTTCTGAAGGAGAAAAGGCTCCTTTTTTTAAAGGTAGGTTCTATTTACTGCTTTTTGTGACATACAGATGCACCCATACATCACACGTACACACCTGCTCCCCGAAGGCATTAGTCTAAAGTTGTTTATTCACTCCTGTGTAAAACATGCCTGTCACCAGTGAAACTCAGCAAGACTAAATTTTGTTTTTAAGAAAATAATGATTTTATTTGCCTTACAGTTTTTAAAGAAAAGAAAATGTGCGTTTAGTAGTGCGCTTTGGTCATTCTACTAAAGTGTGACGCAAGTATTCTTAAAGAACTTACTCTTAAAAACTGCATGATAAACTGTTCAAATTAAATTCAAATGCTGTATGATTGCACAAATATAAGTATATAAGGGCATTTGTGTTTGGCTTTTGTAACCAAGGAATAAATCTCTGAAACTCTAAACTCAAAATTTCTGTGGTAATCAGCAGAATGTCACAGTCTTCTTTAGGTGGAAACAGAGCACTTTTAACTGCATGTAATCATTGAATGGGGTGAGATAAAGCCATCAGGAAGACACACACTCATTTATCATGTGTATGTTAAGCTAAATTGTATACTTGTGAAGATCTTCCTCTGTTATTGTAAAAATATCTATTCCTGCACCTTAACATTTTCAGATTTTAATTAAGATATCATTATGTACCTTTATTTCAATTAAGACCATTCTCAAAAATTAGTTTCTAAGAGGACATAGCAAAACAAATACCCAAAGTACTAGCTGATGACTTTATGATTTGTTTGTGGATGTATGTTGGCAGAAGCTTCAGTAATTCGTCAGAAAAGTGGAGCGTGGAACATGACTGTAGATTTGAGGTCTGGAATTCCTGCCCAGTTCTCTAAGCTGTAGAAAAGCTACAGAAAGAATCAAAATAAACAACAGGAAAAAAGCACAAGCGTTTCATATATAAACCCAAAAAAGAGGACCTCAAAATATATACAAGATATCTAAGTTTGGTTACACGTAAAGATTTATATGTGTGTGTTTATGTGTATGCTTACATGAAGGTTTCTTTTTATATCATGCAGTAAAATAAACCTCCCAGCTGTTGGCAGTGTTATGAAGGCTGCTGCTCTCAGCAGAAACTTTGTGCACTGCGTGTGTATGTGTGTTGCGTATGAATGTGTGCGCATATGTGCACCTGCTTGCGCTCTAACTGGAGATCATCTCAGAGTGACGCGTATGAAGGTCATTGATATTCACACATGTATATTCATATGCAGATGTGTACTTGAGGATTATGTTTAAGGAGCTGGATAATGTACAGAGTTTTTATTATGGCCCTGTGTGGCCCCCGGGCTTTCTGGTACAAAAAAACACACAAAATAAGATCCAGAAGTGTGTGAAAATGATTGAAATTTTCAGCGAGGCAGAATCGAGCAATGCGATGATTTGTGGATTTTCCTAAGGCAAAGCAGCGAGCATTAATAAAACATAAATATGAATAAGTATTCTCCTCTTCTAGGTGTGTGTATGTGTGAGAGCGCACATCTTTTGCTTATTTGACTGATGAGAAAACGCCTCTCGCCCCAAAGCACAAACTCATTCTTGAAATTCATCTATTGTGTGTATTATCCCCATAAACTCTATTTCATGCTATGAGTGTCTGCATTTCAAATCACGCTGTGAGAACTCTGACTTACTTGCAAAGGCAAAACACAGAAAGTCTTTTATTTACCTTGATGGTTTATCATTAGAGTGTAAAGTGGTATGATACCCTACAGCCCCAAATAATGCACTGGACACAAACAGGCAAATATAGTACTACAAATGTATCTAAGATTTGATTACTAATGCTGAATTTATGACACTATGAATGCAAGCCTTCCATTCAACCTGCATTTTTGTCCTACCTTGTTATACTACTCAGACATGCGAAGCATATGATAATACAGCTGTATTTTATTAAAATGAACCACTTTAAAAAATCAATTCTACTTTTTCCCGTCCCCTCCCTCCATTTTGTAACATATTTTAATGCCTTGAGGTTTATTGATTCATAAGGCAGCATCTAAACATGATACTCAGAGAGCACTAGAAGACAGATTGAGGAGGAAACACTATAAAAGGGAATGAAAAGGGGGGAATGTTGGATTAATATTCCACACACTCCAAGCACACATCGAAACTGATTGTTTCAATTCCACTAGAGTTAAACTGATATATTACGCCCAGTCTGTTCATGATCACTGGATTTATGAGAGAATAAAGATTCCTCCGTTCTTTGTCTTTTATTCAAATTGTGAGCATAAATTTCAGTTTGGCGCTAACTCAGGGGGTGTATTACAGTACACAGAAACAAATTAGTGCCAAAAACACTGAGATATGAGCTGCGAAGTCCACCAGAGAGAAACAAAAGTCACAATGTGCTGCGTGACTCCTTTGAGAGCAGAATCACAACGAAAGTGTTTCTCTGCTCTCATAGAAACTGTATTGCGATGGAAAATTCAGTGTTGTACTGTAGAACATTTAGGGCTTTACTCCGACTGCATTCTGCTGTTGGAATGCCAGTGGAACATTGAGCAGGTAGTTCCATTTCATTTCACCATTTTAATTGAATTCATCTGAGTGTTTGAAAACAAAGTCTCTGACCGGAAAACTGACACAAAACATATAGACTTTTTAATCACCAACCAATGTTAATGTTATTTTGTTGCGTAGGGTTTCAGAAACGGTTTTAATTATGGCCTTTATCATTTGCAGTAAAATTACCACTTAAAATGGGTCTTCACGCTTTCTTGATTGTTTGTTCTCGCGGCCCCAGATTGCCGCTGTTTGCTTTCAGGTACGAGCGTAGTTTGCTAGGTTATTTTTGCCTCAGACAACCTGCTGGGGAATCATGAGCCTCTAGTCTGTTTTAGTCCCCAATAGGGTTGATTGGTATTCCGACACTAAAAAAAGTAATTTGGCAAATATCGTTACTTGGCCTAGTCAGTAATGTTCCGCTCTTTAGCGTAGTTTGGCATTTTAGGCATTGTGACTTGAAGCATGAAAGTGAATGTGTTAGTGTGTGAGATTCATTAAATGTGTTTTGTTTTTCAACACATTTATCTTTGGAAGTTTTAGACGTTACAGCTGTTTGGTTCTGTACATAAGAAAATATAAAAATAAAATCACATCCACTTTTTGTATGGTGGGATTTGTCATCAAAGCTAAATAAATATTGTATTATTGTAAATGCATTAAAATTATTATTTTTGTATAATATTTTTGTATTATTATTGTATGTACCGTTGTTATAATATATATTCATTGCATTTTTGCATGGGTTTAGAATTTGCATTTCCTGTGCTATTTGACAAATTGGAGAACTGTTGTAGAAATCTACTTTTTTTAAAAAGCATTGCAGTCACTACATCCAACACATACACATTATTAAGTGTGTTAATGTGTTAGAAATGATTAGATAATCATGAATTATTTACACTGGATCTATTTGACAGTCTTACAGTAGTTTCATTTCATATTGCCTGAGGCTGTTTATTTGTTGCTTAAGATGTTGATTTAGTTGAGGTGCCAGAGGCTGGTATTCTACTACAGCCAAAATGTTGGTATTGACGCAGCAATACTCCCCAGTTCAAGTTGCATTTAGTTAAGCCAAGAGCAGTATCATTTATGTTCTGTGGCTAGCAAACTAGAAAACCCTCACAGACCTTATTCTTCTAAGAAAGAATACAACATTCTATAATGGCTTCGATAGAAAAATGGAGAAAGTAAGGCTTTCAGTCAACAAATTGATTTAAAATGTCAACCTGTCCCACTCCATATATTATTTCACTTTTAAAAAGTTATGGCTTAAAAGCTGAAGTTTACAAGTGTATCATGATTTCCCATGAGTGGATTTTAAAAGGCTTATGGTCCTCTTTGAGAATAGCCTTGAGTCTTCTTCAAAATGTCACGGTCCACAACAACATAAATAAAACAGAGTAAATTTAGTAGGGTAGACACTTGGAAAATAGTAATCAATGGGGAAGAAATTAATGAAACATTTTTTTTCAAAAAGGCACTTACTATAAAATAGTTATATTGTTGTCGTGAGAATTGGTCAAACATGTAGAAATCTGCTAAATTTTTCATGTTTTCTGTGTTTATGCAGATTGCTGACCTCTAATGAGTTTATAGCATTATGGCAAAATATGTTAAATGTGCGTATAGTACTTCACTTTTATCAGTTTCTAAAAGCATCATCAAATTCCAGAGTCTTTATGAGCATGCAATGTATGTGTTGTAATTCTGCAGAAATTTGCAAAGGTTTCTGTGGAATTCTGCAGGCACAGATGCCGTACTGATATACTTGTGATTAAAAAGACTAATAAAATAAAGCATTGTTATTCAAGCCACTGGGTACATATTACTTTGGCTAAATGGAAATGACTTAAACAGAATTGATTTCGGATCTTAGTGAATATGGCTGAAACACATAGAATACATAAATGTTTGAATATTTTGAGTTATTAAATTACAGTTTAATGTAATTATACATTTAAGTACATTCTAACATTGTTAAATATTGGACTACAGAATAAAGGTTCGGTAGACACTGTTTATGTCATTTTAACGTTGAAAAAAAACTTAAAGGCAAAAACTGGTTATTCATATTGCATGTGTTCTTCTTCTGTAATATGAAAATATACATGGAGAACACTTTTAGTCAATCCTACTGTCTTTTAACGTTTGTAGACACCAGAGTAAACTTTCAAATAAAAAAAAAAAACAGTTCCTAAAGTGTTGTCTAGCCGTTTCAGTCTCAAAAGCTGTGAAAAAGTATTGTCAGCTTCCTCTGGAAGACACATCAGCTATGTTAGTAGTACTATACCATCTGTTCTTACTCCGGTATTTTTTTTTCTTATTTTACTGCTACTTGTTGTCACTGTCAAGTGAGCAGCCTTCAGTGGATACTGATTGGTCTTAGCAGTAGTTGTTTCCATGGTATCACGCAGAGCACAACAAAATGGCCATACCCTGCACTATAAGCTGCAATTTAGATAATCATATTTCATGGGCAAACGCAATAAAGTAAATGAAATAGATATGGGAATTATGGAAATGGAAATGTTCAGTTGTAGGATTCGGCGTGTAATACGGATTTTATGACATACCGGCTCTAGCTTAAAAAGACAGGAATGTTGAACCTTCAACAATGTTGACATGTTTCTCATGTAATGAAACATTTATTTCACAGAGAACAAAAGGTAGATGAACAAAAAGATGAATGTAATGGCGAAGCTTTTTCATGTATTTGAGGTTAGAAGAATAAAGCGACTGAACAGACCTTAGCGTATTGACTGTAATATGACAGTAAGTCATTCATGTTTAAACTGAATCTGATCTTAGCTCAAACATGAACTGATCAAACCCACCATTCATATGCAAATGTAATTAAATCTGCATAACATCCCTGCACATATTATTGACCTCATAGAAACGGACAATAGAAACCTCGACTTTGATATTAATATTCATTTTCAGCCCCATGGACACCGGTCTCTCTCTCTTTGGCTCTTTCAGGAGATGTAATTAGTTCTAGTAGCACGGTGGTTTCGCTGGTTCAGGAAGCTGAGTGAGTTTGACTGGGGTCCCGCTCTTTCAGATATGCTGTATTTGGATATGCTAATAGTTTGTCCTTCTCTGATTGGTTAATTAACCTCAGATGAAAACGTCCCGTCACAGGTGGGGCCGTGAGGAGTGAAGGTTGCGCACACACACACATAAGCAAACACATGGACTTGGTATAACAGCGCTAGAAAAGTCACAGACCGCCGACAGGCTGGAATAGGTTTTCCTATAATGGCTGTGTTTGCATCTGCATCCGTTTTGTGAATTATTACTCGATTTACTTTTAGGTTAATGACAATACTCCTGTTGACTGAACTCTCATTAGGGAGCAATCATTGAGTGTGAAATGAAATATTGGACCTTTTAGACTAATATTCATTAGTGTGTGGACGCGATACTGAAGACTGTGTTCTCACACAGACACGGTCGCAAAGGGACCACTTACTGTCTGCTTTTGATTCAAAGTCTTTCTCTGTCCCTTTCTTTTTTTTGTGGTAAAAACTCACAGTGGAAAGACAGATGCTCGTTTGTTCACTGTTGTTTATGAGTGTGCTTAGAATGTTTTGTCAGGTGGGAAGAGCAAAGCATTTTCCCTGCCACGTTTCAGCGTGACATTTGACAGCTTGAGCGTGTTTGTGTTTTAGTGTATGTGTGTAGAGCGTTTTTTTTCTCTCTCTCTCTCTTTCTCTCTCTCGTCTCTTCCCCTGATCATCATTACCTCCATCAGGCTGTCCTGGCTCTGAGTGCATTGCCTCTTATTCTGCTGTCATCTCAAGATAATAAAATTCACACCTGATATTTACTCTCATCCATCACTGTGAGGCTGGCTGACAGACATTTTATCATTTAGCGTAGCACATTAAGAGCGCTATAGCTGGGGAAATGTGTAAATGGAGATTGCTGGGTGATTTGTTAAATGTCTGCGTGTTTTTCTTTCAGGTGATCCTGATTTTGACAAAACTGTTCGACTTTAACCTGGGAACTGTGACGGAGAGTTCGCTATGGAGGTAAACCTGCTTCTTTGAATGCAAAGTTTATTCAGTTATTTGAGCATCAGTGCTCTGGCACCCCTTGTGAAAACAGAACTCTTTAATATGTTTTAAAAAGAGAACTTATAGGGTGACAGTATGTTATGTTTTTCCTGGACACGTTCTGGTTGAAATTTCTAAATTGCCCGAAGTGTCAGGGATTTGGCTTTTGAAACTTGCTGGAAAGTATAATGGCAGAAAAGTAATTTGACCAATTGTGTGGAGACATTGTACATAATGGTGTGCAAGAAGTTGGTTTGATAACTGCTTGATAACTTCAGTTCAATGAAAATGTATTATAGTTTAAATTGATATAACTTCAAATATACATTTATGTAATTTTTGTTGAAACTTGTTTAGCAGGCTTTTTAGTGTATTTGTAATTGCAAATTTGTCATGAAGTTGCAATTTAGTATGTAATTTATTTACTTTAAATGTAATATCGAATAAGGCACACCAACAGTTTAAATAAATTATAAGTATATTACAATTATCATACATTAAATTTGTATTTAATTATAATCAAAGTCCTTTACATGTGTAGAATATATTGCACATCTTTAAAGTATGACAAATGGTTATTTAAAATGCACTTTAAAACATTTAATTTTGCATTATTAGTGCACTTTTTTAAAAAGAAATGTTATTTACTTTTAAGATTTGAAGCACACTTCTAGTGCACATTCAATAGAATTGAGCTCATTTCTTTTTGACAAGGGGCAGCTCATCATAAATTCATGTAAATACAGAATTCTCTGTTCTCCTTCTACAGTATATGTAAAGTTTGCCATTTCTCATGGGTGTGTGTTACGGACTCAATATTTTTTACTCAGTATTTTATAGTAAGAGCACAGGGACCATTTTGTATCAGTGCTACGAAAAGGACAGGTACATAAAGCTTGCATTCTTCAAATAGTAACAGGTGTGAACCTTCCTGCTGCTGCAGCATTGCTGAACCAGCCTGAATGAAATGATCTGATGATGCTGTGGTATTAGTATTACGCTTCCAGCCCATTACAAATCATCACACATTCATACATTAGCCACAAGTGCGTTAGTGGCAAGTACAGCAGACTATATGAATGGCAAAGATCTGGGGTGAAATTCTGCTCGGAAGCACTTTCACTGACCATTGCTGATATGCCCCTGGGTGAAGTACTTAATCCCTGTCTTCTCCTGGGACACTCTGTACCATGACCCAACTTTCTCTCTGTCTCTCTTTCTGTCATAGTGCGTAGACAATGGAAAGAAAAGAATTGCAAGGTAGCTGTGTAAGCCAGGCTTGTACATAGAGAAAGAAAGCACTGACTGTACATTCTGTCACCTCACTTTTTGAATTTTTTCCCCCATTAATTTCAGCTTCACATCACACAGAACAATCATTTACTCATTTATAATCCCTCGCTATTCACAAAACACTTTTTTTCAGGCTTTTTACAAGTTGCTGAGAAGCTCGTCGTACTTTAGTATGCTTTTTTAAGTTTCAGATTAGACTGCTGCAGTGCATTTCTCTCTGGCTGTCTGAAAGGGTCTGTTTAAAAATTCTCCGCTCAACTGGGGTGTTTCTCACTTGAGCATTTTCAAACTATTTTATCCATTAAAATGGCTCCCAGTGAAATCTACAGCTCACTGCGATTAAAGTACCTTTAATTAAATGTAAAAACCCTAGACTCTCAATTTTTAATGGTTAACTGGTTCTGTCTGAACTAGTATAGCCCTTTTACTTTTATGCCTCTGTACTGTTCAGACCTGCAACTGAATTGCTGGTCTAAATCAATTTTCAGTCCTTAATTGAATTTATTTGGGACAAAACTAAAATGATCAGTGATTTATTTAAATCAGCCTAATAATATAACATAACCACCTCTCTGCATCTTAAATTTAATTAGTCTATTTATTATAGTTATGTGTTTGATTTTTCCACTTAGTAAAATTGTGATTTACACAAAAAATCTATAAATAACACCTGGATGTAAATGGAATTGAACTAAAGAGTAATTGTAGCCACGAGCGCAACGTGATCATCATCATCAGTACAGCTGATAGTTGGATGGACTTTTGTTCATTTAATTAAAAGAATAATAAAAACAATGTTGCAATAATTAAACGGACTGCTTGATAAGTTTTGGAAGATATGTAATATGACATCATCCTTTATCAACATGCCATCACTGCAAACACGCGCATAGACACAAGCGCTCACGCTCACACACACACAAACACTGCAATCACCTTGAAGGAAGGCTTTGTTTAATTTCTTTTTGGCTGCAAGCCCTGATGAGATTTTCTCTCCTGGTGTGTGTCACTCAGAGAGGGAGGTGAGCTAGGGGGTTTACAGAGAGAAAAAACAGAAAGCCATTATCAAACTTCCACAAACAGAAATGGCATAAACAGGAAATGAGGAAAAGGAAAGTGGAGGAATGGGAGAGAAGGAGGAACAAAGAGAGAGCGAATGGAAGTGAGAGAGTGAGACAGTAGCGGGGGGAGGGATGTGGCATCGTGTTATTAAAAGAGGTGAATGTTAAAGCTCAGCTTGCAGGCTGTAGTAAATGATGTCGGTAATAACAGTATGAATGATTAATGAATGTTGCTGTTGGCGGCATAAAAGGAGAAGAAAAAAAATATGAAGACAAATCACGGCTCATTCATAGGAGCTAGTTAATCACACTCTCCTGTGTTTTAAAAGAAAGATACATGCTCTAAAAAGTATCCAGCCTGCCCATGTGATTGTTAAATCACACACACGTACCCAAGCGTATTCGTCCTGAGAGGAGGAGTAATGTCCTCTTGAGTACAGTGCAGATCTGCTGGAGGAGAGAGAGAAAGAAAGAGAGAGGGAAGCTTGACCGGACCAGAAACGTCAGAGGAGCTTTTTAGGGCAGGCACTCAGCATGCCTCGCCGTTCGAGGGTGCTCAGAGAACCATCTTCCTCTTCACCTGTGCCGCTACGGCTTACACAACCCAAATAACCTCAACAGCTCTGAACGGCCATGTAATTGTATCCGATGGTAAAAGTGTCAGAGTATGAGCACTCTCAGCACATTCAGAGATGAGCACTCGAAGAGATAATGCTTCAGACGACACATACACGTGTGCTTCTCCAGCAACTGTCTGGCCTAAAACCATTAGCGTTATTATACTTGTAAGAGTACGGCAGACTCTCCTGTCTGCTGTCGTATACCTGCTGGAGAGGAGACGGTGTTAACGAGTTCCGATGGAACGGAGACGTGCGCATACACAACAGCTTCAGTTAATTACGCCAATGACTTCTGAAAATCCCAGCTTCCCTGCAGATGTGGCGCGCCATGCTCCTGACACGTCGAGTTATAGTGCTCGCGCAGGAGATGCGGGTTCTAACATGGCCCGTGATGTTTCCTGTCATCCTTTATTGCGCCTGTCTAATAAAAAGGCAAAAGACTGTGTCCACATGTCCATGTTATTTTGGGTTTTTGTACTAACCTGGTGTGATGGCAACAAGGGACACCCATCAAGACATTTAGGTTGTTTGGTTTCTGTTCTTCTGAGTAGCAGTTTGTGAAATTGTACTGGTCTGAAACTCCTGATCCACACAGCTGTATATTACATATATATATATATATATATATATATATGTAAAAAAAATTAAAAAAATTCAGCTTCTTTCTTTCTGTCTTTCAAAGATGAATAACTACAACTATAACTAAAATAACTGTCATAGTTTTGGATTTTATAGGTGAGGTGAACTGAAGTTAGAGTATGAATTGGATTTTAATTTAAAAACTAATAAGGTTCCAGTACTTGTTTACTATATTGATTAAAATTAACTAGCAATGAAACATTTATTAATTTAAGTTATCTTGAACATTTACTAATACATTATTATAAAAATTATTTTTTAAAAAAAAGCTAAATTTGTTAATATTTTATGTTAACAAATAATAAAACTTTACAAAATTGGAAGAATTTATAGTTTGCCTCGACCCAGATTCCACTCCACAATATGTGTTTGATCATGCCCATCTACCAAGAAGGCTT